>JANBPO010009603.1:43140370-43497062 GCA_024336825.1 Amorphophallus titanum
AGCATCCCTTTTGTTCCGCGGAAGCGGACCAACTAGGGACACCAAGGGCAGGAAGACCTGCGCCAAGAATGAGGACTAGTTGATCCAACCACCCCTGGTTGGGGGGGCGCAGTGGAACAACAAGGCCCGCCCATTACGGAAGTCGACCCAGTGTACCAGCCATGTTGACAAACTGGAAGATGAGGTCTGCTACCCCATCCACCGCCATCTTCAGGCAGTAAAGCACGCCCCTCAGCTAGGGGAAGTACCTCATCACGTACCTGCAAGCATAAAGGAAAATAGTCACTACTAGGCTACAAGAAGATGGCGGAGGAACAACATCAAAAGGCAAGGAAAAAGCAAATACAAGTCCATCTGTCATCCCCTTAAGGATGAAACCTGTTCGGCTCAAGGAGTAGGACTCCCTGACCGACGTACAAGTGGTTGACCTTCTCCAAGGCCTCGTGCCAGCCATCCAAGTACCCGTTCTGATAATCCTCAGAGGCAGGGCCATTCGCCCCCAGTTCCGGCCACGGCTGCCAAGGAGCCGGTGGAGGATCCATTCGAAGGATCAAGGGCTGGCGGTGAGCTTGCAGAGATTCATCGTCCGACGAAGTACCAGACTCTTCCGACGACATACTACAACAACACTCCCCTCAAAACTCACCGCTCGAAGATGGCCATAAAAGCATCACGAAGGCCACTATTTATAAGGGGAGTGGAGTCTCTAGAAGTGTGAGGACTCCTACCGTCTCTAGCAAATCTACAGAAATCGAAGCGACGGGTTCCCAAATGTCGCGCTCTTTCAAAGTTCCCTCGTGAACGTCGTTTCATATCCCCAGAGGATCTCGCAGCCATTCGAAAAGAGGGAAAGTACACAGAGAAGATTTTGAGATTTGTGAAACAAAGGGAAGTTCTCCATTCTGAAGTAAGAGTTTACAAAAAGAAAACTGCCACCGAGACAGAAACAGAGAAGAACATAAAAATAAGCAAGTAGGGGCACCATTCTAAGGGTATATCTCGGGTACATCATCACGTGCCCCGGTCTCATTGGGCTCATGTGCCTCAGTAGCTCCAGTAGGAGGCGAGTCCTCATCCAGGTCCACCACTTGGCCTCCCGCCACTGAGATGTCCCCAGGTGCTTGCCCGCCTGTGCTTGGCACTGGTGCCGGCTCCTCAGCGCCAGCGCCATCGGGCTCCCCCTCACCATCGTCGGCCTCCGGACCATAAGGTGACGAGGGGGGAAGGAGAGGCGGAGCCACACGACCAAAGCTGTCCGTTGTAGCCTTCACAGTGGCACTCCAACCCTCCCGGAAGGCATGGTCACGGGCCGACCCGTAAAACTCCAGGGCCACCTCCGTCAGCTCATCTCGATAGGCCGAAGAGAAACGGAAGCGCTCCACCGCTTCCTCGCCCACGGTCGACATCAAGGAGCACAGCGTGGCAATCTCCGCCTCAGCCTCTAGAGCACGGGTCTTCATGGCATGGATCTTCGCCGCTAGCTTAGCTGCTCACTCCTTAGCTGCATTAGCCTGCGCCCGAAAGTGGTCACGGTCACGTTCCATGCCTGCAAGGGCTAGTCCTTGCTGGACTGACTGCCTCTGGAGCTCAGCGCAAGCCGCCTCGGACGCCTTCAGGTGCCCCTCGAGCTTAGCCTAGGCAGTCTGACTGGCTTCCAACATCTGGGCGAGCCCCTGGAAGTGATGCCTCCACAAACAGAAGGCACTGACGACCAACCACGCGCTCCTTGAAGCCATCGCCATCAGCTCCTTCTCGGCCCCAGGGCCGAACTCACTGGTACGCTCGTACCACTACGCACTCCTCCCCATGAGATCGATGATCGTCATGATCCCGGCCAGCCCAGAGGCCAAGTCCCCAGGAGGAGAAGATTGGCTACACTGAGGAGATGCCGACGGAGAGGGAGCATTAACATCCTCCGCCACGGGGGCCTTTCCCTTGTCTTGCCTCCGTGCCGTGGGGACTGACGCAGAAGCAGCGACTGCCTACTCCCCGGCCAACAGTGGTGGCGGAGCCTCAGAGGAAGGCAGTTCAGACGACGAAGGAGGCGAGACACGACTTCAGGCAGAGGTGGAAGTCCTCACTCTCTTCCTCGCCCGACGTCGGGTGTCCAGCGTCGCCAAGTCTTCGTCAGACAGGATGGTGCGGCTACCACCGGCCATGTTGGATTCTTCATCGACTGTGCCAGCAACTTCTTCGGGGGAGCCTCTTAGAGAGCTAGGACCTCCACTAGCCGCAGAGCCCCCCGGAGGACTAGCTCCTCCGCTCCAGAAAGAAGAGAGCATGTTTGATCGCTTTTCATTTGAGTCTAAAAATTTTGCTTCTACGGAAGCTACATTATCGTTGTTTCTGGTTGTGTGTTTTTCTTTTGTTCATCTTCATTTTCGAGTTCTTCTTACTGCTTTGTTACCCTCTAAGTTCACTTAGAGGAAGGGTGAGGTTCTCTGGATTCCCTTCATCGTGTTTGGAGGAAGAGAGGAATGATCCTCTGGTTCGCATGTTGTTGGGAGCAATTGACGGGGTTCACTTTGCTGGTTGCAAAGGAAGGGAGGATTGGTCCTCCGGTTCTGAACTTGCTAGGGCAAGGTCACGGTTCAGTTCCTGTGGGTTGTAGGATCTGTGTTGAGGGATTTATTTCCCTTATGGCAAGCTGTAAGGCAGTGGACGTTAGCAGACTGAGTCTGCGATTTTCAGATTGCTTAGGGCAAGAAAGCCTTACTCTAGTAGAGTGAGGGGTGGACATAGATTGCAGATCGCAATCGAACCACCTTAAAAACTCTCCATCTCATCTGCGTGGTTTGTTTAGCTATTGTCTCGTTGTGATTCTAGCTCATAAGCTGTTCGATTACTGATCCATTATAACTTTCTCTCGTTAAGCTTCTGTTTATCTGTTCGTTCTATGGCCTGACTGGGAAATTTTTTCTTACTGTGACTGTTATCACATCACTCGTCATTCAAATTAGTTTTAAATTGCTCATGATCTATTCATCCCCCACTCCTAGCTCATGGTCTACGACCTATCATTTGGATGTCGAAGCGCTTGCCCTTCGTGACAAACTCTTTTGGTGCTGGGATTGTGGCTTCTGCACCGTTGTCGTTGAGACAGACTCTCTCCTACTAGCTCACATTGTTCTTTGTCAGTCTTCATGCCCTTGGCGGCTGAACATCATCATGTATGAGGTAGTGCAGTTGCGTAGGTCCTTGCATATTTCCCTTTGTCATGTGTATCGGGAGGCCAACTAGGTCACCGACATGCTGGCTCGCCTTGGTTGCTTCTCGTCTTCATTTTGTTGTTGGTCTTCTTGGGAGGAGCTACCATCTGTTGTTAAAGGACCCTATTGTCTTGATAAGATAGGGTGCCCCTCATTTTGTTGTTGGTCTTCTTGGGAGGAGCTACCATCCGTTGTTAAAGGACCCTATCGTCTTCATTTTGTTGTTGCTTTACTTGTACCTTTTTGTTCTTCATATATTACACTTCTCCCTGCCTGGCAGCTGGGGGTGGAGCGCACCTTCATTTCCTTTTAGGGGTGATTGCTCTCCCTTGTCCTGCTAAGTTGGTATTTACCAGAGTTTAAAAAAAAGCTGAAATGAAGAAATGAAAGATACCTGCCAGCCCTGTATACAAAGGAGAAAGAGGCCAGTAGAATAGTGAGGGCACTTTGTCTCCTAAGGCCGCTTCACAAACGAGCCAACACACATCTCCTATCTTCTCGCTCTGCTCGAGCAGCGCCGCCAAGTCCGCGTGGCCGCGAGAAAACAAATAATAATACAAGCCTAGATAGTCCAGCCCCCATCCATCAGCATACTTGAAGGAGATAAGAAGAGGATGATCTAGAATATCTTCGCTCGTGTCACCTACTGAAAGTCCATGAGAGCGGAGCAATGCAAACAAGCAGGGGGTATTGCTATACAATGCATCTTGCCTGTCTTCCCCTCTGATGAAAGTCCGATAAGGATGCAGATTGTAAGTCTCGAGATTCCAGTCGGCCACAGACGGGATAGGCTCCACCATCAGCAAAGGGTGTTACTGAAGGACCACTCGTTCACTGCTCACGTGGCACAATCCCCGATGTGTCTTCACATAGTCATCCTTGCAGATTTCGAGCAACTTCAGATCGGCCCTAGGTGAACGGCACTTCGCAATCTTCCGGGCATCCAGATAAGCCATCACCTCCGTGTTGGTCCAAGACTTCAACTTCTTCAAGTAAGAAGGATCAATGTCTAGGATCGACTTTGGCTAGGAGTCCAAAAATCTGTGCTCTACAACAACCCAGTAGTCTCGACGAGAGCTCCTATAGAATCTCATCCGCGCATTCCACTATTTAATGTATTCAGGGGTGATGCAGGGGAAACGAGCATGGGCCGGTACCCTGAATGACACCCCCTCTTGGCGGTGAATGAAATCCCATAACACGCGAGCCTCGTCATTAGCTACCTGGACGGCTCTGTGCCTGTTCGATAGTGCAAATTGCATAGAAGAAGGAGGGATGTGCTGATCATAGCCAAAATTCTGACTGAATCGGAATGGATAGTATGGCTCCAGCTATAGAATGTCACTCTTCTAAAAACAAGGACGCTTGGTCTAATAGCCAGTGCCTAGTCAACCAGCTCTAGCTCTAGGATCGGCCTTGTACACTTGGCACCAGAAATCGGATGTATATACCCCTCTGTCTCTAAAAGACAACACTTTCGCATCTTGTTCACAAGCGAGCTAGAATGAGCCGCCAGGCTCCAAAAGTATAGAACTCTGGGTGCATCCATGGGAACCTTGGTTAGCTTCCCCTGAATGGCGAAGAGTTGTTCCGCTGTCAAAGTCAGTTCAGTGCTCACAAACTCTATCATCCTCGAGACAAGGCGAGCTAATTGTAGCCCCCGAGGAGCAGCTTCCAAATAAAGAATGCAGACCCAAGCATTAAAGAAGTGCAACGGACCAACCATCTGTAAATTCCTGGGAGGATGCGACCTGTGCTAGTCTCCCAGCATCTTCTAGATAAAGTATAAAGCCACTGGGCAAAGGGACAGCTTCGTGCCGCAAGCCATCACACAGGTGTGGTAGATGGCCTCCGCTCTGATCACGCTCTCGTCACCTTGCTGGAGAGCAAAGGAACAAATCCAGTAAGTCAGATATGTAGCACAGTGTGTGACTGCATCGACACCAGTAGGGTTCGGCCCCCCTTGTTGCCCTCCCTTCAAAGTAGGCAGGAAAGTGACTTGTCGTCAGACCCTTTTCTTCCACTTCGAGGTAGTCGGCACTACTATGGGAAAGTCTTCGTACTTCTGTTCCCTACTGAAGAAATACTGGAGTCAAGTGCCCAACTACACACGTCTCTTCTCCCCAGGCTTGCGTGCCTCCCTCGTATCGTATGATGAACGGTAAAGTGTACGATACGCCTTCATCAAATAGCGATAAGCGAAGCCTGGCAGGTACCGGCCTTCACCGTCTGTCTGATCCTTCAGCCAGTCTGGCCAGCAAACATCTCCATATGGCTCTCCATCGATTGGCAAGCCACTGAGCTGTGAAAGACTCCAAAGGTATAAAGATGTTTCTCCCTCCGAAGTGTCGAGAGTGTTGTACTCGGGGCAGAATACTTCGATCATGCTGCAGCATAGGCCCTTGGAGATGGGGTAGCAGTACCTCGAGGAGTACACGCTATGATATACGCTGGCCTTGACCAAGATGGGAGCGTAATGTTGTAGCACGTAGTCTGTGAACTCCACCACCCCAACTCTGAATGCTTGGGCGTCGGTGGCCTTCAGCTCGGAAAACCACCCCACGAAAATTTGATGCTTGAATCGGACCGCCCGACAGTCCAGCAAGAAAGACTCTTCTCTATATCCCCATTTCAACGGGGCGAGAAACAAACCAAATATAGGCTTCTCCCGATCAATGCGACCCGCAGTCTCATTCTAGTGGGCGGGCATGAACTCTGGTGCCCTGGTCAGCAGCCCATCCTCTGGAGCCAATTCATGGAGTCCCAGCACAGCACTCCATTTTTGGGGTTCACTAGGTAGATAAATAAGCCTCCCCCACACTACAAAATCTACCAGGCTGTCTCTCTCAACGAGCAACGCTCGCTCAACTCTGTGAACGAGGAACAAATCTTTCTTCCCCTAGAGCTTGAATCACCTGAGGAAGGACATCAAGTGCTTATCCTTGGGATGATCCTATCTGATATCAGCCCCGGGGTCATACTTGAAGGCATCACCCCCTACGATGAGAAGGCGGCTAGTGTCTACTGTGTCGGTCTCCGAGCCTATAGATTCTGTGATCACTGCAAGTTGTTCGTGGCACCGGTCCAAGGAATTGATGTTCTCCCATGTCACCACCTCACAGGATGCAGAAGAAGAAGAAACAGATGCCATTTTTTTTCTGCAAAAGTCACACCAAAGAGAATAAACAAGGTCAGAAAATAGTTAATGAAAATAAAATATCTGACAAAATTTTGGCAGAGTCTCCCCAGCCCGGGAGATTGCCAAAAAGAAGCGGGAACGCATCCACCAAGGGAACGATCCCTAAAACAGGCCGTAGGTGTCGCACTGAGGCCAAAATGGAACACCCAGGGGAATAGCTTCGAGGCCAAGCCCTACTAGGAGCCTCCTAGGGTCCGGAATGATGGATTTGAATCCCGAAGGACAAGAACTCTCCCTCACCAACTCGAAGGATGCCGCCACACCCCAAGGCTTGCTCGACGCCGTAGGAGGAATGGAGAGGAGGAGAGAGAAAATTTTAGTGAAAATGATGACGGGGAAGAAAGAGAAGAAGGAGAGAGTCTTTTATAAGCCGCTATCCACTTGGTTAAAATGGCGCACTAAATAGCGCGTTGTATTAATCACCCTTATGCAAAAGGTGCACTGGTTAACCCCGCGTCGAATTAGCCCTTGTCCTGTCCACGCCAGTTTAGCCACCGCGTTGGTTTAAGAGCCATTATGGGTCTCTGCCAACCAGACAAAGAATCTGCCCAGTCAGAGTTCATCTATTGGTCCCGCATCGCTCGTGCCTTGCTCGCAGCACCCATGGCTTGGGGGCATTTGTTGGCACTCAAAATATGCTCGATGGTGATCAAGCCTAAATGACAAGAATGATGCGGCCCGCTAAAGCAAAGAAGTCGAAGGAAAGCTAATACACAAAGACCTTCTCGAGCTGCCAGAACCTCAGGTCACCCGGTATGAACACTAGAGACTTCACCTCAAGAGAATCGGGAAGAATTCACAACCAATCAGTAACGTCGTCAGACTTGCCCAATGGACCGGTATCGGCACGGTCGTGCCGCATAAATGATATCCGTCGTTCGACCAAGGACTAGGATACACCTGGTGGTCCTCCACCTGAAAGAGAAGCCCTCCTGAGGTGATAGAATGCCTTTAGCAATTTAGAAGAGGGGACCGAAGGTTCCATCGGTAGAAGACCCAGATGACCCGGCATGGGTATGTCTTCTCAACAAATTGGGTCCGTTAGAGACCACATGATCGTGTAGTCAAGGTGAAAGCACCTTGGGTAGTGTCCCACTCCCCGAAAAAGCCACAAGCACAGTCCAAACAGAGCTGGTAGCATGAACCACGACGCCGAAAGTCGTGTCAGCAGAAAACCCGCATGTCTGAATTAAAGATGCACGAGGTTCCGAAAGTGGCCGCCTAGTGACCTGAAAGCTTTGTCAAGACTACCCTCCATGGTCTTGCAAGACCTTGATGAGATGAAGGGTTACAGTGACTCTTAGAGCCAGTTCAGAGCTCATTGTCTGGCCCGTGTCGAATGAACTAACAAAGGATGATTAACCCGGCGCTGATGTGACACAAGCTAGGACCTACTAGCAAGCACAATAGCGAACCGAAACGGGCCGTATTTGGCGGCCGACTCACCCTTCAATGTCGTTTTTTTTTTAAAGGCATAATATTTCGTCAGAAGAGCAAAATTTCAGTTGGAAGAAGTCAATTTCAGAGTCTGATATTCAGAATTACTTGAGCATCAGCTGCCACATGACGAGCGTAAGGAAGTGGGAAGGGAGGGAGAAAAGCAAGCGTACTTGGACCCAGGTCGGGCCACATTTGTGAAAATTTTCCTGGCAGCGGACTTTGCCTCATACTCACTACGTATCTGCCTTGCAGACTCATCCTCCCGGGTTGCATCAGGTATCTGCTCATCCAGAGTAGACAGCGCACCATGCCGCACGATCTTCATCAGCCTCTTCATGCTCCACGCGGATATATTCTTATGGTTCAGCCTATACAGATGGTCGATCGTGATCCCCTCATCCTTCTGCCAGCCGAAATCCCTCCTCGATACTGCACCAGCAAGTCCCTTGCTCTTCCCAACTGCGGAAGTCCTCGGCAGAGGAGTCTTCGGCGCGGTCACCCTAAAACTCTTGCTGGGCAGGGCTGTAGCCCTGAGCTCCGGGGGTATGGTAGCCCCGGCATCCCTGAGCCTCTGCACCTCGGCCATGAGCTGCTCCTCCTCGATCACGGGGGGCCCAGAGAGCGTCTCGATCACGTGCTGGTTGAACAGGGACTCCTGAATCCGATCAAAGTAGGTACTCACATGGAACGATGAAGCAAGAACTTTGACCAGGAGGGTCTTCACGAGCCGCATGACCGAGGCCACCAGAAGGCAGATGAGGATCTTGGTGATGTAGGACAGGGGCCCCTTCTTGGCCTCTCTCTCCACCTTCTGGTCGAAGATGCAGTACCACGCTATGAGCACGAGACCCAACCAGAGGCAGTTCTTGACCGCCCTCCGCACCCCATAGACGAAGTAGAGCACGCGCTTGCGCAGGATGAAGTTGCGCTCGAAGAAGAAGACGACAATGCGGATGCCCCAGCCGGAGACCAGGCGCCCGCAGATGAGCACCATCACCATCACCTCCCACTTCCAGAGGTGGAGATTCCACATCGTCTGTCGCTCCAGGGAGGGGATGGAGAGGCTGCAGACGAGCGCGGCGACGATGAGGACGAGGCTGACCCACTCCAGCAAGGTGAGGACGTTGAACCTGGCGCGCCGCCTCCTGTACTCCTCGGGCACGTCCTCGTCCAGAAAGGGGTCGTCGTCGTCCTCGTCGTACTGCTGCTGCCCCAGCGGCCCTGATCTTAGCTGTCCCGACCTCAACGTCCCCGATATCAGCGGCCCCGACCTCAGCAACCTATCGGAGGATGGAGCCTTCCGATGGTTCTCGCCGGACTGGAAAGGCGGCGGATCCATCAGCCTCGACCTCGTCTTGGTCCGCAGCATGCTCGCAGATCGCCGGAACGAGGAATTTGATGAGCATCTCAGGACCTCTCCTTCCCCAGCGCCGATGCCACCGCTGATGTATCTTACAGACGGAGACCTGGCGTCTTCCTGCTGGCTGCCGTCGTCGGAATCGGACGAGGAAGAGGAGGAACCGCCGTGCCGACGGTGGAAGCTCTCGCCGGAGAGTTCCTGGAAAGAGACGCGGAGCTCCTTGGAGTTGGCGGCCGGCGAGATGGCCTCCTTCGCCGGCATTTTAAGCTCCACCACGTCCAAATCCAAGGAGACCTGCCCGCCGCCGGCCTTCTCCTCCTGGGGGAACGCCGACACGAACCGCGACGGCGGATCCTCGCCGATACCCGTCACCGGCGGCCTCGTCGGGGTGGGCGGCGGCGCCTGCTGCGGGGAGAAGCTGAACCCCGTGCTGCCGCGGCCGCCGCCGTCCGACGACCCCCCACTCCCTCCCCGGCCGGCGCCGACGTCATCCCCCCACACCTGGTAGCTGGACCCCCTCCAGAAGCCGGGGACGTTGGAGGTCTCGAACTGGCGGCTGTTGCCGTCGATCTTGACGACGACCTCGCGGCGGTGGTCGGCGTCATCGGGCGAGGGGTGGCCATGGTCGAAGGGAATGAGTTGATCCTCCTGGTGGTCGAAGTCGATGGAGGGGCCGCGAGAGGAGGGGGAGTGCTTGTAGGAGCCGTGGGATTTGAAGGATTTGCGGAGGGAATCCATGGTGGCGGCAGGGGATGGACGGGGGAAGGAGAGGGGAGGGGAGAGAAGGGGGCGGCGCACAATGGAAGGAGACCAGAGCGGAGGAGGATGACATCGCCATCTGAAGAGGGAGCGCAGGGGGAGGGGGGGAAGGAGGAAGAGGACTGGTTAGAGAGAGAGGGAGTTGCGCGGAGTTCTCGTGTTGGTCGGAGACACGTGGTCGGTCTACTTCCTCTGATGCGGGAGAGCAGCTGCGCGCGGTGCAAATAACGCAGAGAGAGTGAGCGAGAGGATGACGGGAAGGGACGAGGGGGTCGTCGAGAGAGAAAGGCGGGGGCAGTTGTAACTTTGAAGTCCGTGGCGCTTTTGCCAATGTACCGGTCGGAAAGATTGTGCTTTTATCTAGTTCAGCGTGACAAAAAGTTTATTTGCGTAGCTGGCTCGACAATATGTGCAAATTAATATTAGAAATTTAGAACGGCTTTTTTTCATATACATAAACCCTGTTAAAAGTAAATTTATGTGAAAATCTATTTTACATTTACATTTATATGTAGAATTAAGTGTCATAGAAATCGCAGAACGCATTCCAGGACCTCTGGAACTGATCTGAAACGCACGGAGCCGATCTCGAAAAGTCTAAAAAATGATTCCAAGCATAATGCAAACAAATCCTCCGAGAAAATAAATCTGGGACCCAAGAAGAGGGATCCAAAGGGTCCGGGATATTACAGTCCTCCCCCCTTAAATAAATTTCATGCTCGAAATTTAGAATGTAGCACGGGAACAAGGGGAACGACTCACGCAAACAAGTAAGGATATTGCTGTCGCATCTCATCCTCACGCTCCCATGACGCCTCACCACCAGAATGGCACTGCCAGACCACTTTCACCAGAGGAATGACCTTGTTCCTCAAGCGTTGCTCACATCGATCCTCAATGCGGACAGGGTACTCTGGAAGGGACAGGTCTGGGGTCACCTTAGGCCAAACGACGTCCTCCAAAATATGGGAATCATCGGGCATATACTTCTGAAGCATTGACACATGGAACACATCATGCACGGCTAATAGTTCTAGAGGTAACTACAACCGATAAGCAACTTCCCCAACACGCTCGATAATGGGAAAAGGACCAATGTAGCGGGGACTCAGCTTCCCACACCTGTCGAAGCACATCACACCCTTCATGGGAGAAACTCTCAGGAACACCCGATCTCCTACAGCAAAGCTGAGAGGTCGCCTCCTCCGATCGGCACAACTCTTCTATCGGCTCTGTGCTGCCAACATCTTCTACCGGATAAAATGCACCACCTCAACACACCACTGCACCAAATCTAGTCCCGTCAGGGCATGCTCACCCACCTCGAACCAATCAAGCGGGGTCCGACAAGGTCTCCCATACAACGCCTCATAGGGAGCCATACCAATGCTCGAATGATAGCTATAGTTGTAGGCAAACTCCACTAACGGTAAATGATGTGTCCAACTCCCCTGCCACTCCAAGCAACACGATCTCAACATATCCTCCAAAATCTGGATGGTCCTCTCAGACTGACCGTCCGACTGAGGATGATAGGTCGAGCTGAAGGCCAACTCGGTGTCTAGAGCTCTCTAGAAACTCCTCCAGAATCTCGATGTGAAGCGCGGATCATGGTCGAACACAATGGAGATGGGGACTCCATGCAACGAGACGATCCACTCCGCAAATAATCAGGCCAACTTCTGCACGCTCCAACTGACTATGATCAGCAACAATCGAGCCGTCTTTGTCAGTCTATCCACCAGTAACCAAATACTATCATGCCCACTGGGTGTCCTCGGTAACCCAACCATAAAATTAGAGGTTATGTGGTCCCACTTCCACGCAATTATCTCCAAGGGCTGAAGTGTACCCCCTGGTCGCTAGTGCTCAGTCTTCACCTGCTGACAGGTCAAACATCTGGTCACAAACTCAGCTACATCTCTCTTCATGTCAGACCACCAAAACTGCCTCTTTAGGTTCTGGTACATCTTAGTCGATCCGGGGTGCACGGCATACCGGCTCCCATGAGCCTCACGCAACACCGTACGCCTCACCTGCTTCTCGGCTGGGATGTACAACCTACCTCTGAACCTCACAGCTCCATGTGGACGTGTAAAATTGCACGTCCACATGTCCTGATCGATTCAGCATTAACAATAACCTCAACCGAAGAGATTGCAGATATCGCGTCCTGTCTGGACCCTCCGAATGAACAACACACTGTCGTGGAGCCATCTCCAGAGTCACGGTAGCGAAGAGAAACCAACCCTTGAGAAGCCCACAATCCATGGGCCCCAAAGAAGAATTAAATGAACCAAAACTTGTGCATGAAACGGGCTCAAGGTCGGCCTTCAACGGCACGCCCCAGGCCCTTCAGTGGCACACCCCAGCGACTACTCACCGGCACGACCAGCGGCTGGTCGGCGGCACACCCCAGAGCAGGCTCCAACGGTATGCCCATGCGGCCTTCACTGGTATGCCTCTAGCGCCACTTCACCGGCACACCCCCGTGCACCTTCGCCGGCACAGTCGTTGTGGCCTTCACCGGCACGCCCTTGCTCCTGCTCAATGGCACGCATCCATGGCCTCCAACGGCACACCCCACGGCCTTCAGCGACACGCCCAAGCCGAAAGTGTCTTCAACGGCATGCCCCTGCGGGCCCTTTCAGCGACACACCCTGCCATCCCTTCAGCGGCACACTGGCTATGGAGTCCCACGGCACGCCCAAGCGTCCTCTTCACTGGCATCACCGGCAAAATAGACATGGCACCCATCCCCTACAAATCTTTGGCGCGTAGTGAGTGTGCTGAGGTGTCGAATGGAGGAAGCGGCACGCTGGCTACCCCCCTGCCACTGAGGACGACCAAGGCCAAATCCTCATCAATGCCGTCCACGTTCCCACCTCTGCCATCTCGCGTTCGAAAGCCCCTACCGTTGGAGTATAAGACACTCCTCTTCCCCCGCAAACACACACACACAAGGAAAAACACAGACAAAAGGGAAATAACACAGACAGAGTAAGGAAGAGAGAGAGACACGAAGGTAGGGAGACAGAGGAAGACGCTCAGAAGAGAAGAAGAAGAAGAAAAGAAGAGAAGGAGGGCTTTCTGCCTTCCCCCACTGCTGCACCGCCACCACCGTCTGAGAGAGAGGAAGAGAGTAAGAGAGGGAGAGAGAGAGAAGCAAGGGTCTTGCCCCACCACCTCTACTCGGCATCACCGAGTCACCACGGGGATCGTGTGTGCGACGTTGGATCGGTATCTATGTGTTTCTCCACTCTTGCGCATTGTGCTTACGAAGTAGGTCCAAGGATCTTCCATCTCATTGCTGCATTTGCCTTAGTTGTGTCACATCAACGTGGCTCCAGCATTCTTCCACCCGAAGGGCATTCGAGTGTAGTAGTAGACGCCAAAGTCAGTGACAAAGGGAGTCTTCTCTATGTCTTCTAGGTCTGTTTGGATATGGTGGTGGCTGGAATATGCATCCAGGAAGCTGAGAAGTTCATTACCCGAGGTTGAGTCGACCAACTGGTCGATGCTCGGTAATGGGTAACAATCTTTCAGAGTGACTTTGTTAAGGTCGGTGAAGTCCCCAGACATTTGCCACTTGCCCAAAGCTTTCTGCACCAGGATGACATTTGCATGCCACGTCGGGTAAAGGACTAGACGAAATAGCCCATTTTCTTCCCCTTATTAATTTGCTCTTTGATGATCGCTTGTCTCTCTGGGGCATGCTTCCTTCTCCGCTACTGGACGGGCCTTATCGATGGATCGAGGTTGAGTTTATGCAACACCACCTTTTTGGGAATGTCGGGGAGATCCTCATCAGACCATGCGAAGACATGAATGTACTCAGAAAGGAAGTTTTTGTATTGCTCTTGTACATCGGGTGGTAAATCTGCTCCTATCTTTACTTCGAGAGTCGGGTCATCTTTGAGGAAGATCAACAGTAGTTCTCCGCCTACTTGTCCTACCGTCAGTTTGTCCTCGACTCCCTCGACCGCTTTCTTCATACCTGCCAGCCTTACGACTTCGACCGAGATTAGGTAGCACCTTCTAGTTGCTACCTGGTTACCTCGGACTTCCCCGATACCGTGTTTAGTGGGAAACTTCATCTATTGGTGATAGTTTTAGGGTACTGCCTTTATCTGGCCAATAATATCTGGGCCAGAGATAGCATTGTAGGCTGACATCCCTTTTATCACCATGAAGTTCACTAGAAATGTGACAGTTTTGGGTGGGTGTTCCACCCCCGGGAGGGTTCCACTAGGGCCAATGTGTGCGGTGACCGGAGTGAGGTAGGACACAGCCACGGGAGGGATGCCGGAGGTTAATGGGCCTCGAGCACCCCCTCTCGTGACCAGATCCACCTCAAGGTGGCACCGCGCACTCACCTTTTATGGAGAGTCGAGGGGAGACCGAGTGGCATGGGAGGTTTTTCAGATTAATGGGAAATGTGGCTGGGATGCAAGCGTGCCAGTCGATTTCTTGACAATCACCCAAGGAACTGAACGTTTAACGAGGGATGCGCCGCCAGGGCGTGGCACGTGGACTCAGGGAATGAGCGACACATGGAGAGAAGAACAGTTCTGTGGGTGCGAGTGTGCAGGCGACTGTGGGGAGTCATGTACAGGACGTCTTTCCCCACCGACCACAAGCAGTCAGTGTTTATCTACATTGGATTGAATCCAAAGACCTTCATTCCATGCTGAAGCGGAGTCCATATTCCTGAAGGCCGGGATGAAGACCCGAGAGTACTTTACAGCTATAGGTTCGTCTTAGACTGGATCATGTTGGCTGGGGGTGAATGGTACTGGGGGTTTACACTAGGTGACACAGAGGGTAGCTGGAGGCCCAAACGTGGATGCGAGAGCATACGTCCAACTGGCGGTGTAACACTGAGATGTATATATTTTTACAAGTGGGCCGTGACGGCCTGGGTACAACAGGGGCATGCATCGGGACAATTTTGACATGCTAGTCGGTCCCCGGGTCGATGCGTGACGTATGAGTACATGTGTGTTTCACAAGGAGTTCCTCCCGTGATGTAGGCCATGGCCGCGGTGTCAAACGGGGGCATGTGGCTGACCAGGCGACTGAGGGGACGCATCGGTCCGGTATCTAGATGAGTGTCGATCACGGCTCGAGTTGAGCGATTGACGTGGCCTCGTTACTGAGAGGGAGCAAGACGTCATGATGAGCGCATGGTCGTGGCTGACGGGCACATGAGGGGCGACCCCTGCAAGAGGGAGTGTCTACCCTTGTCGTATCGTCTCACATGTGGTGGGTGTGGACTTGTGCGTTACGGCTAGTTAACACGCGAGGGAAGGGCAAGGGATATACCCTCAGCGTGCTAAGCCGCTTGACAAGTCACACACACACAATTCTCCTCGGCTCATTGTGGAGAGCCCACTCGAAATCGGATGCCAGATGATCCGTGTGCTGAGTTAAGCCAAGTTGAGTTGAGTTGAGTGTCCTCTTTGTAGACATGCCAAAATCAATGCTATGTTGAATAAATCTCGTATTACCCTATAAAACTCAAATTGGACTTCAATATTGGTTTAATATGGAGTTTTTCTATATTTTTAGAATTAACGCCATGGTCTAGGGCATCATTTTTTATATTAGCGGTCGTCGTAAGGATGCAGTTGTGGTGACTCCTGCTAGATGCTGGTCTTCTGAATGGCAGCCGGCAGGATGACAGCTTCCACTCAATGGTGCTAGGAAGAGAGGGGGTGGGGGTTAGTGGTGGAGGAAGGCGATGGGGTGGCTGGAGGGGGTTGTAGGGGAGGTGTGGAGGGGCTGGAGCAAAGGTGGAAGTTATTGCAAACGGTCGGTCGACTGACCGTTTATTCCTTAGCGGTCGGTCGACTAACCGCTAAGCAAACCAAGAGTCCAGCCTGCGTTGGACTCTATCCTATTTTCTACTCGACGGGCCTATCTTGCAGCGGTCATAACTCCTAGAATTCTCATCCAAATTGACCCATGTTTATTCCTATGTCTTGTCCTTTGGATCCCAATACTCGGGCGGCCTTCGCAACTGCCTCCTTGATATCCCTCAGCATGTAGGCGCGCTCGATGTGGGAGACGAACTCCACCGGCCCAGCCGACCCGATCGAGTGAGTGATACGACGCCTCCAGTCGGTGACGGCAGTGTCAGCAAAACTCCCCTCCAAGAGCACTCCGTCCAGGGTGGTACTCCTCCCAAAGCCGCAATCGGCTCGGAACTGGGTCCACCAAGTCCTCTGTGGCTTCGACCTCGACGTCCCAGCTCCTGTAGTAGCTGCAGGCCCCACCTGTGCCGGCCTTAGGGGCTTGATGGCCCCACTATAACCCCGCCTCGACGACAAGGAAGCCCGACCGTCCCAAGGCCACTGCTGCTCAAGCCGCTCCACTTCCCGGCAGATTCGGGAGAAGCGGGTTCTCAGGTACTGCACGTCCAGTGAAATGGGAGGCTGATCCTCCCGCAGAAGCCACCCCTCCTTAGCCTTTCGGATCGCCTAAGCCTTCTGGCGATATAAATGCCTGTGCTCAAACCACCACCGGGCGTAGTGGACGTCAAACCTCCCTCAGCGGTCTAGGCCCGGTGTTGGCAGCTTCTCCGGCTCCCCACGGCAACTGAAGTCCCACCAGGCTGCCGCCAGCAAGTGATTGTCCCTGCCCTTATACACCCGGCCTGCTAACGAAAACTCCTGGTTCGGCGGGATTGCCTGATCACACCCGAAGTTCCTGGCAAACCGGTGTGGGTAGTAGGGCTCCAAGACGCTGGCGCTGGACCGGTGCAGCGTTAACACCGTCGAACGGGTGCTAATCACCCACTCAGTGTAGACAGGCGCGTCTGGCTTGCGCTAGTGTGGTAAGGCGCAGGCCACCCCGTCGCTCGCCGATACCAGAACCGGTTGAAAGCCTCTCGACCCGCAGTCGAACGGGAGCCCGTCCTCGCCTCTGCCTGGCAAGTACGACTGATCCCTCCTGGCCCTCTCCAGCTGATCTACTGCATCTCCGTCCGGTTGACCAGTGAAGCTGAAGAGTAGGGGGGCAGCCGGGTTCGCCACTGTCGCCCTCGTCACCAGCCCGGGAAAAAGCAAACCGGCCCACACGCTGAGATAGTGGGTCGGAAAAAGCAAACTCCTCTCTCGTGGTGCTGGGTGTACTGACAATGCCCCCAGTCCGTGGTAGATGTTGGCCAAGGCAGCGGGAGCCAACGCCAACCTCTGTCCCTCCACTAACAAGCACGCGGGCCACAGCAGCTCTGCCCGCAGAAGACTGTCCTCTCCGCGGGGGACCACAAAAGTCGCCAGCCAGTATGCTAAAAATGCAGCCAAATAGGTGACATCCGGCAGCCCATGTTGATTCCACCCCTCTCTCGGTGCATAAATGTATCGAGAATAAGTCCGAAACATTAGCTCCACCTCTGTGTACTCCTCCCAAGGGGTCTGGTCTCGTGCAAACTCATGATAGAAACAAAAGGACCCCTTGTAGAAGTGACGGACCCACGCCTTCAAAGGCACCCTCGGAGTATGTGCGGCATTCTCTCTGCCCGCTAGGGCTAAATCCCTCCAAGTCTTCAACAAATACCAGTAGTTATATGATACTCAGTATCGCCCCAGCCCGTCAGTATGACTACGGTAGAGGTCATCCAGCACCACCTCCCCGTAGCCCTCGCTGCTGATCAGCAGTCTTGATACCCGGAATAGAGACCACAAGTCCAGTGAGGTCTCCCCTTCTGCCGTCGCCACTGTGTTCCACCAGCGGTTAAAGCGCTCCGCCAGTGCCTGAATGAGCCCCGTATAGCAAGGGTACCCATATAGCATTGTAGTCACCGCATACTGGATCCCCGTCCGGTCCAGAAGCATCCTGTAGTGGTGGACGACGCCCATCAACCACTCTGTCGCACCCTCGTGGTATCTGTAAGAGGAAATTACGGACCAGTGGCCATACCAGCTGACGACGGTCTGTCGAAGTATCCTGTCCAGGAGACTGTGATCGTCGTACCCCTCTCCCACAAAATGCAGCCCTGATGGCTCTAGTATCAATCCTGTCACCCCCTCTGTCTCGACTCAGTGGTGGCCATGTAGGTCCCAAGAAGCTAGACCCAGCGCTCCAACCCGGAACCCAAACTGGTCCGCCCTGCTGAAGAACCCCAGGCAATCTACGCTGGAGAACTGCCTCTGCCTCCAGAAATCTGCCAAAAAACTCGAGAAACTATAGACTGCGACCCCGTGCAGGCTGTCCCTGCCGAGCAGAATGCCCCTCTCCAATCGACGGCACTCTCCAGCTATAGAGGGATCTCCTTCTCTGTACTAGTGGGGACGAAGCTCCGCATAAACTCAAACAAGTGCCGGTCCAAAAGAAACTCTCTCGGGTAGCCTCCTGTTTTGGACACTCCAGACGAAGTGTGTTTTGCGGATACTCTGTTTTCTTTTACCCTAGGCAACTTTAGGTATAAAACCTTGTGACTGCACCCCTTCGAGAAGGTGTCATTTCCTATATTTCCTGGAAAATGTATATATGTGAAGATTAAATTAACTCTGAAATTTTTATAAATGTGGAAATTTTGGAATTTGCACCCCTATACAAGGGCGCTAATTGCTAGCCCTATTTAGTAAATTCTTGAAATTACTGAATGGGCGCCCACCTACTAGGGTGCCAATGCCTGAATGGACGCCCCTCGGCTTGGGCACCAATTTCCTATTTTCACAGTTTCCTGCACATTTTTTTGACCATGTCGCGGGTCTTTGGCACTCTTATCTCATTTCGTAGATACAATGTCTATTACACGGTGTTTCTCACATGCCCCTCAACTCTCGGTGATGTTTGAACCCACCGAGGGATATTCCTTCCTTCGGACTGGTGATTTCATCATTTGGACCTTCGTAAATCTCCGCTAGTTTTGGATTCTCTCAAGGCAGCTGAGTTGGTTGTACCCTCAAAATCCTACACACCAAGTTATAGTCATGTCCCTCTGAAGAAGCATGATGATATAGCCCTCATAGCGCGTTGCTTTAGTGATTCTGTGAGAGTCTGTCACTGTGTGGAATTAATGTCTAATACAGTTGACTCCAATTTGGAACGTGTGTTTGACAATGTTGGCACCATTTTCATTCGTGCCTATATTGTTCCCAATATTAGCGACCATCTGTGTGGGCACCCATTCTAGAATTGGTGGCGACTTGAGTGGATGCCAATTTCCCAGATTTCACGCATGTCTTGGCTTTATATGAGATTTATCGTCATGTCATCTCTACGTAACATTCTGTCATTGATTTCCCTATTCTATGAATCTACCTTAATGTTCCAACAATGGTTCATTTCCATTGGAACTCTATTGGCTATAAAACTATAGTGGATGTCAAAATATTACATGACTCAATGCCTGACAATTATAGGGTCCGATCTGGTCCTGGGAGGAGCACCCAAAACTACTTGTGTCTATGGGAGTTGAATGATCACGATGTGACATTGCATCGAAGTACATGATTAGCTTGATCTGGCATTCCACAATTCGTGCTTGATATTACTTGACTTGCGTGACTTGTGTGGCCTAGTGGTGTTCACACTAAAAATATTCCTAATTTTTTTTTCTAACTTCTGCTTCTGTAGGTCTTAGGTTCTGATCGAGTGCTCTTGTGCCGACAGAGAAGAAAAGAAAGAAAAGAAAAAAAATGGCAAAAGTCGAACAAAAGATGAGACCAAAGAAAAAGAAGAAAAGAAAAGATGTCCGGCTCCAACGGACAATAGCTAAAGTAAGACCCGAGAGCTCAGAAGAATATTGGAGACCATCCCCAAAGAAACAAGCAGAAGCTTGGACAACGAGTACAAGCCGGTCAATTGGCCTTCACAGAAGAAGAAAATAAACACAAAGCGAGCCTAGACAAGCTAAATGGGCCAAAGAATGAGCAAACTATTCAAGAAGTGATCAAATGGGCTTAATGGGCCGAAACAATAGTCAAATGAGATCAAAGGGCAAGAATGGGTTGGATCATCCTCCAATCTGGTGCCATGCTAAATCGGCGTGCAAAAGCTCCAGGGCCAGTCGTTCCGACGTGCAAAAGCTCACGCCGGATTAAGCCGTGCCGTCCTGCCCGCTATAAAAAGCCTTCGTCTCGAACAAGAAACCCAAGGAGAAAAGAGAAAGAGGAAGAGATACGATTGAGAGAAAGAAACTTGGGGGAGAAGAAAAGATAGAGGGAGAGAGTCTCCGAAAGCAGAGAAAGGGAAGCAGAAGAAGAGAGAGGGATGGCCATCTTCGAAGGTTGCAAAGGTGGGTCTCGCGCCGCACAAGGCCCCCTATGGGCTACAGATGTTTCCCCTCCCCCTTGTTTTTCTCGTATTCTCTTCTGTAATTTCTTTTGCTTTGCTCCTTCGAGTATAGCTTTATGTAACTTCTTTTGGGAATCAATAAGAACGATGGGAATGATTCTTGGTATTAACTATTCTATCTATCACATTTCTCGCCCTCGCTGTGGTGTATTTTTTTGTTCATTTATTTCCTTCTCTCTATGATTACACGGCTGCTAAGGTATGTCCCGAGCTGAATAAACCGCCCTGCGTGGCCACAAACTTCGGTCATCTCTCCCTTTGCGGTTCTCTATGATTGAAATCCCTAATGGTCAATGGAGATGCATCCATATTTGGATGTGATTTCTGGATACCTTTAGATGGGGAATGTATGACGCACTCGTTCTCTCCTCCCCCATTCCTGCATCGATGGTTTCACAAATCCTATGTTGCAACATCGCGGTTCTGAAGTTTGGCCTTAGCCAGTTCCTCAATCGGAGGCTAAGGGCTCATGAGCATCAGCGTGATACCCTAGCTTTCCCAAATCCAGGAGGAATACGCTCCGTGTTTTATCGTGTTTCCCATCCATAACTACCACATCTTGTTGCTTTAACCCCACCTTTTCCCACAATCATAAATCACCTCGATTATGTGTTTATTTCGCAGGATAGTATTGTTGACACCCATTTTATGACCAATAAGTTGGGTCATCTCCTTATTTTATCTTTATGATGCTCTGAGTTATCTACCCTTACTGGGCCATCTTGGTCGATTTTGGGGCTTATTTCTTGGGTCATTCTCCTTGGTTGGGTCTCCCACCCTATAAAATTCTATTTTTGCCCCTATTTTCTTCCTAATTTGGCTAAGAATGAAAAGGACAATTAACTGGGAGGATACGTGGAAGCTTGCGAGTGTGTCAGACTTGAGGAATTCCCCCATGCTGCCACTTTATGCTCTTGCGCCCACGTGTCGACTTCTCGAACTGGTACGACACCCGAACCATGTTGTAGGACCGTAAATCAGACGAACCGGGACTGAGTGGGGTCGTAGGACCACTGGGCTGGAGGGAGGGGCGCAGCCCCCAGGGGGTTCGCCCTCCCTGGGGTGCGCGACCGCCCTTGGGGTGAACTGTCCCCTGGGGAGGTCGTAACCCCAGGGGATGGCCCCCAGGGGTCTTCTTGCGTCGTTTGGGGTTGTCCTTTGACGGACGTTGGACCCCGAGAAGTTGGAATGGGCTCGTGGGGGCTACCGTTCTTTGAGTTGTCGTAGCCGCCCGCGAGGTGTTCGGGTAAATGCCTGACACACCCCCGGATCGCCGAACGGCTTGAGTAGGTGGCCGAAGGGCCGCATGCCGGCCCTTGGGTTGACGATGGGAGCTCGCGGGAGCTAAGGGGAGACACTTTGTGTCTATGAGCTATGCCTCGGGTTGTGTGCCACATTGTATGGCAGGTTGGCTGGGTAGCCTCCGTTGGCCTGAGTACTAAGGTTAAATGGCTTGTTGCCATGTGTCTGAGTGTTGGGGTCGACCCTGACTTGTTGAGGGGTTGCTGTAGGACTTAGTTAAAGTGCTGGAACCACGGGTCGGCCCGTGGTTTGGTGTAGAAGGGCTGGAACATACATGCCCACGAGGTGTTCGACGGAATGCCGAACACACCCGTGTGAGCTGTGTATGTGTGCGGCGGGCCTCCGAAGCCTGTGGTTGACTTAGTTAGGTCTCCCTTTGACATTGGAGGGTTGGCAG
Organism: Amorphophallus titanum; assembly: GCA_024336825.1. Taxonomy (NCBI): domain Eukaryota; kingdom Viridiplantae; phylum Streptophyta; class Magnoliopsida; order Alismatales; family Araceae; genus Amorphophallus; species Amorphophallus titanum. The sequence goes on from JANBPO010009603.1 coordinate 43,162,342, forward strand.
ACATGTCTCCGGGTGGGCCCTTGGCCCCTTTTTCTTAGTGCCATGTGGCATGGCTCGCCATCGGGGGGCCCCCGGGTTGGCCCAGGCGGCGATGCAGGATACGGGCAAGGCCCGCATGTGAGTGGCCAGAGTTGATCCCGGAAGGTTGCTAGTGTCGCCGCATGTCGCGACAAGCAGGTCAGGGCCCTTGTAGGGACCCGCGGAGCTATAGGGAGGGCCGGATGGCCCTTGCCTGAAAGGTGTTTCGTAAAATGCTCGAACCCTTATTTCTCGTGATTTTGCCAGGGAATAGCCTGACTACAACAAATGCCTCCCATGGGTCATGCGTCGGAGGTGGAGATGAGGGCGTACGGCCCATGAGACTCTTGTTTCGAGCTATTGTAGTTCTATTTTGACACTTTATATGCTTGTACTCTTGTTGTGCTCAGTGATTTGCCGGTGTTCTGACCATTTTTCTATGCCTTGTCTTGCAGCTATGGCGCGCTTTGGCAGAATCCCATGGTGGATGGCCCGAGAGGAGGATCACTGGGTGCGAGGACTAATCGACAGCTCCCTCCTTTGGGCCCACCAGTGGTTACCATGGCTAGCATAGAGCAGCTGGACAGTGGACAAATAGTAGTTGTTGAGGGTCCCCTTGGCGAGAGAGCCGCTGGAGTTGGGACCGTGGAGGTGGCTAGGATTCAGGAGGCCGACGGCATGTGTACCTATGACAGGAGCGGAGGGTATCTATTGGAGTTCCACCTAGATCAGCACCTATTCGAGTTTCTCCGGAGCTATGTTCCCCCTGGCATGGAGGAGGATGACTCACGAATTTTGGGAGCCCGTCGTCGGCTTGAGCGGGTCATCTTGATCGGTAGGGATAGCCCGCATGGCATAGCCTTCTACAGCTACCCAAGCTTCTAAGAGGACTACTAGAGGCAGTGCCAGTTTCCCAGTGCTGAGTGCATGGGGTTCTTTGGTAGGGCAGAGTGATCAGGGGTGAGAGTTGGGCCGCTGGGGCTCACTTCCTAGGACTTGCACGGTCACCATCGCGCTGAGACAGAAGGGACCGCCAGACTGGTGCTGGAGCTAGTGGGCTTGCAGTATGCTGGAGAGGGATATGATGATCACAGCATGCTGGACGGAGTTATGAGGCAGACTGTCATGAGCTAGTAAGATCACTGGGCCGTGATTCCATCGCACTACTACTGCCAGGGTGCTACTGAGTGGCTGATGGGGGTTATCTATCACTATCGGGTGCTGTTGGACCGGTCTGGGATCAGGTACGTAGTGACTGCAGCCTTGTATGTGTACCCATGCTACCTTGGGTTATTGCAGGGACTGATGGAGCGCTTCAATCGCCGTTGGAACATGGTAGCTACTACAGAGGGAGAGACCTCACTGGACTTGTGGTCTCTATTCCAGATCTCCGAGTTGCTGGTCAGCGGCGAGGGATACGAGGAGGTAGTGCTTGATGACCTCCATCGCAGCCACAATGACGGATAGGGGAGGTACTGAATATCTTACAGCTATCAGTATATCATGAAGATCTAGAGGAACTTGGCCCTGGCCGGGAGAGAGAGAGTGGCACTGACTCCGAGAGTGCCACTAAATGTATGGGTCTGTCATTTCTACAACAGGCCATTCTGCTTTTACTAGGAGTTCGCCAGGGACCAGACTCCCTGGGAAGAGTACACAGAGGTGGAGCTGCACTTCAGGACCTACAGTCGGTAAGATGATAACAAACCATAAATCATTTTTAGATATTTGTGGCATGTCTAACAATTTTTTTGAAATTTTGTTTTGGACAAGTACAAGAGAAGTACATTCAATATGTCAACCTGTCAGCAGGACGTGTTGACACTTCAAGAAGACATGCGTGATTTAGGCGTTTTTGTTTGAGCTCTGGTTTGCGCAGTGTGTCGACACTCTTTACAGAACGTGTCAACATTTCAGTCCAACCCAGAGGAAGAGTCCTTCTGTCTGGCGCCCATGCCTCGACGCATGCGGGGCCATGCCTCGACGCTTGCGGGCTATGCCTCCACGCGGCCGTACGAGCCGCAAGCGCCTGTTGCACCCATGTCGACCTGTGGCTCTGGACGTGTCGACCTGCTAGTGAAGCCATCAACATCTCTTCTAATTTTCGATGGGAAGTGTCGACACTTCAGCTGGATGCGTCGACACCATCAAGTTCGCCGAGAACGGATCTGAATTCGATAGCGTCCGCTTTTCATGATCTACAACCGGTCTTGGAGGATCCGTTCGTACTTAAAAATCCTTCTGGAAGCTCACCTTTTCAGTGGAGATCATTGGCTGGCAGAGGAATCTTCCAGTGGTGGGGCCCTTTGCAAATTTGGTCCCCTATCGACTCCCGTTTCCGGCGCGCACGAGAGAAGAAACAAAAAAGGTTGTTGAAGCAAAAAGAGAAGAGAGAAAGGGACATTCGGGCCGTGCTGTACGAACAAGAGGATAACCTGCAGAAGAAGCTTGTAGAAGAAGTACATTCGACTTCGGGACAGAAGATAAGAACAAGAAGAACGGAGAGAAAGGGAGTAGTAAGGTAGAGCACGGTAGCAGAGAAGTCTTCGTGGAGATCTCGCCTTCCTCTTGCCGCTGGCGTGAAAGCAACGCTACAGGTCATCTCCGTCACCTTCTGGAGCTCAGATTGCAAGGGAGACAGCATCCTCAGTCGCCTGTGCATCAGCTGGGAAGCCCGTCCACCATTCCTCTTGTGTTCGCGGTGAAGACCTGAAGAGAAGAGGAGCATCCAGGCGACGTCTAGTTTTCTCCCAGATAGGATTCTTTTTCTCTCACTGATCTCTATAGTCATATCCTGTCTGTTTACCCTCTTTCTAGTTTGTTTTTCTCAAAACTCATATACATACATTGTTCCCTACTTACGTGTTGGAAGACGGACAATGGGTTTACAGGTCCGTGGTTTTTGGGTTGTGTACCCTCAAGCTGTTAGACAGCGGATTGGAGAGTATCTTTTTCTCAGTTGGAAGCTGTGAATCAGCTGTAGTGCTTTAGCACTAGTGAAGTCTCACTCGGTTGAGTGAGGGGTGGATGTAAGTCTCTAGATAGAGACCGAACCACCTTAAAATCTGTGTCTTTGTGGTTTGTTCATCTTCTCATCTCAACACTTGATGTTTGTGTAGGAACGTTATTAATACATCTTCAATGCATTTAGCTCAATAGTTAGTGGAGAATCTTGTCTTACTGTCGTTTAGTCTCTATTCTTAAATTATTTTAGAAAAGAAGGGGCTGATCTATTCACCCCTCCCCTCTAGATCCGCCTATCACTACATATCAAGTTGTTTTATTGTTTCATTCTTTTGTTGTTCATTCTTTTATTCTGATTGCTACAAACTATGCAGCTACAGATTTGACAGCTTCCATGGAGATGTTCTCATAGCTTGTTCAGCCTGGTCCCAACACTGACCTCCTAGACTATCATGATGACCTAGGGTTGTCGGAGTTATAGTGTTTGGTGTTGGACACATGGCTTATACAGGCTTCCCAGGGTTGGGAATTTCCTATGGTACCCTACCGCCTTTTGCCGCAGGGCTATTGGTGCACCATCCGCTTAGTGGGGACCAGAGTTGTAGAGCCTTCGGGTATTGAGATTTGCTTTCCCACTAGCTTCCATTCCTACATTTTGAATTATTGGCACTTATTGGGCCACTATATTAAACAACTGTTGATCGAGCTGGGGAGGAGCATGACCCTCAGCCTAGTGAGGCCGCTTTTGCAGAGATGACCCACCAGGTTCCTTCAGAAGAACAATGCAATGCTGATATTGTTGTTGTGTGTTATGAGCTTTTGACTTTAGGTACACTTCTGGTTGAGACCCTTTTTGTAGAGAGTAACTCGATAGGTGGATATTTCTTTCTCCTCCCTTTCTCTTTCCTTGTATGGCGTGAATTTTTTTTGTGCCCTTCTTGTAACTCCTCCCACAGAGCAGATGGTAGAAACCTCTGGGGCGACAGAGTCTCATGTTATAGAGGTGACGGCTCAAGAGAAAGAGGTGAGAAAGAGGTGCTTCCCTTTGAGACGCCTGCTCATGTAGGCCCCCCCTTCTGCTACTCCTGAGGAGGGAAATGCCCCAGAGATAGGTATTGCCCATTTCATTATGCTCCATCCTCATCATTTTTTGGCAAATGAGCATAGATTTATTCCATTGGCGGGAAGCATTGTTGTGGATGCCCAGCTTGCGGGGTTAGAGTTAGACCCCGTCGGTGTTCCTCCTTCTAACTCTCAAAAAAAGACTCCTTCTGAAGTTGAACCTGAGTAGAGTAGCATTTTAGGTAAAATCATTGCAACTTGCACATCGAATTTCTATACATATATATTTTTGTATTTTCTCTTTTTGGGTAGATTGTAACACCCTCAAATAAAGCTAAGTTGTACTCTATATCATTGAGGTGCCTTTTAAAGTATCAGCTCAATTCTTGAAAAGAACTCCAAAGTTAAGCATGTTTAATGGGGAGTAATACTGAGATGGGTGACCTACCTTGGAAGTCCCTCATTCTGGAGCCGATCACTATAAAAAAAGGATAAAATCATGAGGTCGGTAGGCTAAAGCGGACAATACCTTGATAGGTATAGAGTACAAGGCGTGACAGCGTCACCTCGAGCATCGACAGCACTTTTATCGGCTCGGGAAAGAGCCTATAGCCGAGTCACCCAGCCACTGGCTCTTGATACAGATTTCATACCCCAGGGGCCAATCCCAGTATTCTTGGCTGACGGCCTCGTGCTGCCAACAATGGGAGATCAGGTCTTCTCAGTCTATCACCTTGGAGTGGAATCTTCCTCGGCTCCCCAAAAGAAGCGTCGCCATGGCCGCAAAGGCAGGCAACTTGCCGCTGTAACTAGTAATTCTGGCAAGACTGTCCTTGTCGGTGACCTACGGATTCGTCTCAACAGGGGCGAACCAATCATACCTCGGGAACGTCCCATCCCTACGGTCCCCACTACCAACTGCTTCAGCCTCCTGCAGTAAACACGAGAGGACAAAGCAGAACTCAGAGAAGCAGGCGCCTCGACAGCAGCTCGGGGGCACTTGCACTAGTCTAATGTACAAGCTCCCAAGTCTCGTCAAAGGAACAATGACAAGGGAGACCAGCAGCTCAACTTAAGAAGAATCTGGGTTACCCCAGAAGAAGCCCAAGCTATTCGGAGGGCACGTACCAGAAACCCCCTTCGAGTGCCCAGGCGCGCCGTCAGGCAAGACACAATCGATTCCATAATGGCACCATCTGACGACGCCCAGCCACTTAGTGTCTTTCGTCAGAATAGGCAAAAACAACGACGGGCTCGTTCTGGGCCTCGCCAATGCCCATCCCCGAGCTCTCCTCGGGTCGATCCCCCAATGGAGGCTCCACTACAATGAACCTTGATCTTCGACAGACTGAGGGCACCCGTCCACCCTGAGAAGCATTCCCAGAGGAAGCGGACGGGCCAGCTCATCAATAATGCAGTTAGGGTGTATGCGTGTTATGCTATCGGACACTAGCCGGAGACTTTGTGTGACGATCTAAACTAGGTTTTGGCCCAGCTTAAGAGGCCTTGTCACCAGACTCAGTCTCTAGCCCAGGCCGGCCATGTCGGCACTTCCTCTGGACCTCAGGCACCAAAATGAGCAGAAGAAGTTCCAGCTAAGGACCGCACCACTCCTGTTAATGTGGAACCAGTCCATAGTGATCCTCCAGCAAATGAGGTTCAAGAGGTAACTCTCGAGACTCTCATGAAGGAGAACCAGCACTTGAAGGCCCTCCTGTAAGACCTTGTTCAGGAACGAGACCTTCACCCTCAGCCACCTACTAGGCCTCAGGCCGAAGTACCAACCCCACTAGTTGTGCACAATGGTGCCAACGCTTCAGCGGTAGCTGCCGCAACCCCTACAGCAATTGGGTTTGGCACTCCCCCAGTCAAAGCTCAGCCACGAGCATTCAACACGCCAGTGCCAGAGAATCTTATGGCACAACGCCAGATGATCGAGCGGATTGTCGAGACAAAGCTCGCCCAGCATGGGGAAGGGGTCGCAACCATAGATCTCTACAGCATCCCCTACTCGCTGCATCACCAGTTAAAGAAGCTCCCTCCGGAGTACGCCAAACTGCCGAAGCTACAGAAGTTCGATGGGCAGGGGTCTCCACATGAGCACTTGACCTATTACATCACGGCCATCGATGAGCACTTCGCCACTTTGCTTATGGTAATAGCCTTCCAGTGGTATTCCCGCCTGAATCCCAACTCAGTCATCGACTCGATAGATCTCCAGAAGAAATTCCTTGAGCGTTTCCAAACAGCAGAGTGAAAGATCTCTCTGGCTGAGCTCTACTCTCTCCGACTAAAGAAGGGTGAGAGTGCCCTCGACTTCATCAAGAAGTGGCGAGACCTCAGCATGAGGTGTATCAACCTGCCTGCTCAAGAGGATGCCATTACCATATGTCATTGAGGCTTGGCAATCGAGGTCAGCGAAAAGCTCCTCGGCACCAACATCAAAGGCTTCGACCAGCTCAATTCGGCAGTCGTCAAAATAGAGATGTTCTTCATTAATAACTCGAGCTACACGTCAACAAAGGGTAAGCAAATGCGAGAACGCCAGCCCGGTAATGGGGTGAATATCATTGAGTTCACCCCTACAGCTAAAGCCAATAAAGAGGCCGAGCCGAGCAGTTTTGACAAGAAGCCAACAGACAAACCGGTCGCTCCTTCCTATTCAAAGTGTATGAAGACACCCTTCTCTTTCAAGAAGGAACACACGAAGATGCTCTTCGACCTCTGCATGACCCAAAAGATCATCGAGCTGCCAGAAGTTCACAATTCGAATGAGACCCAAAAAATCAATGATCCCAGCTATTGCCCGTATCATCGCATGCTGAGTCACTCACTCGAAGATTGTTATGTCTTCAAGACTCAGGCATAGAAGTTGGTCCGAGATGGCCTTATCAATATGAAGAGTGGTCTCGTCGATCCCCCACAGCCACATACGTGATCCAGGCTCCATTGACGACATTGATGAATAAAGGACAGAATTCAGCTGCTTTTGATTCCATCCTCTTGCATGTATGCCCTTTTTTTCTTTTCTTTTTTTTGATCACTTTACCAGCCCTACCATCCTTTCGGGTTTTCGCTAGGACTGGCCCCCTTTAGCTTTTTGCAGTGCGCCCTTGCGGGTTTTCACACTGAGTGTAGCGACCCGAGAATCCGATTACCGGGGAGACCTGATAACCCGAGACTCGAACCGCCACCCACGAGCCCGAAGACTCGGAAGGGTTAGAAGGATGGTGTGGAGACTACATAAGTATCACAAATAATTGCAGAAATTAAAGCACTTTATATAATTAAGCAGGAAATTAAATTAACATTTTACATGATACATGGTCCACAAGATAGAACAAAATAAATAACAGTAGTCCAAAACTAGTACAGAGACAAGAAAGAAAGGTATAGCTAAGCGGGACATACCCCGGCTCTGACATCTGGCACTAACGCTGGGCACCCGAACCACGCTGAGCCTCAGACACGCGCCCCTGAAGCTGCGCCTCGCCTGAAACATGGTAAGAACATGCAGGGAATGAGTCTCAGAACAAGACTCAATAGGGATCACCCGAACCCTACCTCGTAAAATGAAAAATCACTACGCTAGCAGCTAAGCGAGTACCTCAGAAGTAGAAGCCCTGCACAACAAGTACCGGTCTCACAGCATGAAAACCCACACACGCACGCCACGGTGAAACAACCGGAACTCACCGGTCAATATGACCAAAACCCGAAGGTCGAAGCAACTGAGACTGACAGTCTATCACTCCATGTCTAGAACAAAAGTACCTCCCACTAGAAGAATGACCAGATGCGTCCACTGACGCCTTATACTGCGTCACAAGTGTCTAGCTACCACGCCCCGGGCGCGAGACTTAGGCATGCTCAAGTAACCACAAAGCGAGTGACTAGCTGGGGTCATGCCCGTCGACGCGTGTCCAACTGCCCCCAACCACGTGTGCACACACAGACCATGCATCCTAGGTCTAGCCTCTAACTGGTTTTCCCCTTAGCCGGACTCTGGCTGACGACGTGGGGCCCGACGAAAACTAGTCTAAAAACCATCCTCAGGGTAGCCGTCCCACCACTCCCAGGTGGATACGAGCATAAGCGTACTGGCGGGCTACGACTAGCGGAGTGTCTCTGAAGGAGTAGACTCCCAAGCCATGGAAAATAACGTCCGAACCTGGCGGAGTACGGGGACCGTCCCATGTACCAGCACCATCGCATGGTGACCACGGTCGAAGAAGAAACAGGACTGCGCGCCACGCAGAACAGCCCAGAGCCTAGCGGACCAACACTGGTGCACTACAGGAGGTGACAAACCAGCACAGGTGCGCCACGGTCCTCTGGCGGACCATCTCAGGTGCGTTAGGGACCCAACATAAAACAGACCATAACGCACCTGCACAGGTGCGTTACGGAGCATGACGGACCGACAAGGGTGCGTCAGGGCACTCGGTGCAAAAACCACTATGACGTGTCTACCCATGGGCGTCACAACACCTAACGGACCAGCACCGACGCGTCAGGGCACGAGCCAAAATAAAGAACGTAGCGCGCTCCTCCAGGGGCGTTACGTCACCTAACAGACAAGCTTAGGTGCGTTAGGTCATGGGACCAAATCGGCTGTAACGCGCTCCTCTAAGAGTGTTACAGTCCCTAACGGACCAACACAGATGCGTTAGGTGGAAGACATAACGCGCCTTCCCAGGGGCGTCACCTTCCCTGACAGACCAACACTGGTGCGTCAGGCTACAATGACCCCCAACGATCAAAAACCAATGGTCAAATCACTGTGATGGACCAGTCCAGGGGCGTCATAGTCATATGGCGATCTATCGTGGGGCCGTCACGCCCACGACAGCCCAAGCTCAAAACCAACGAAGCATAACGCAGCACCCTGGGCGCATTATACCCTGTGGCGGTCTCTGATATGACCGCCACAACATTCCAACGACGAAATGGCAAATTCAACCCAAAAATGTCGACCACGCCCCCATACCTCCATAGGAGAGGGGGAAAACAAGGGAGAAGCTCCCCAATAACCCCTAGCATGATTCTATGACCTCAGATCGACCAAAAACACAGTGAATCGTTAGATCGGGCGATCGCTCCCAAAAGTATGATTTTACCCCAACCCGCTCAAAAACACCCCTCTCGACCTCACGACGGGCTAGAAATCACGAGAATGAAACGCTAGAGCATAAGGATCGTCACCCTACCTCAATGGAGTGAATGCTCCACCGAATCGATGCCGAAATCACAAAGAACACTTTTAGAAACCCTTGTTCCTTCACGAAATCCCACGAGCTCTACGCCGCCACGACCGCCTCGCCGTCGTCGCCCCGCGCCGTCTGCAGCTGGAGGGGATGCGCCGCGTGATCGAACGAGAGAGAGAGAGAGGGGGAGATGGGTGCTCACGGTTGGGGGAAAAGGAAGAGGAAGAAGAGAAAGGTGAAAAAGGATTAAAGAATGCCCCTATTTATAGAAAATCTAAAAATTTAAAAAAATATCAAAAATAAAAAATCACGTTTCCGTGATCCTCGAAATGCACCGATCGCAACGGTACCACTCACTCCCGGGTAAACGACTCGGAAGTCACGAACCACTTCGATCCCCTCAAGTGATGGCGCTTGGTTGGCCTCAGTTGAGGCCACTACACAAGCTAAGAGTGCACTACAACCCTTGCACAACGATCTAACTGCCTTCATGACCGAGACCACAAAATTTCCTAACCCAATCTTGGGCAAAGGGTGGAAAAACTCCTTCCCGTAGGGAATGCAAAAAATAACACGCTTCTTGCGGCAATCAATGAGAGCATAATGCTTCTCTAGCCAATCAAGATCGAGAATTGCATCATAGTCCTTCATCTTCAAAAGATAGAAGTGTCTAGATAACTCCCGCCCTTCAACAAATACGGGCAGGGAAGGATAGCTCTTTGTAGGCTGGGGTATGCACTAGAAGAGGCACATTCAAGTTCATTGCTACCAAACCCAACTCATCGTGCAACATTTTTGAAAATCGCTCGGACACAAATGAATGAGTAGCATCGGTGTCAAACAACATTCTAGCATGAAAACTGGATATTGAAAGTGTACCTTCAGTCACATGGTCCGCTTGTTCCACAACCTCTTTAGCCAATGCGAACACTCGTGCTGGTGCTCAGGATTTTTCGACTGGCTTTGCTACTGCTAGCGCTACTATTGCTACTACTGGGGCTTTACTGGGTGTGGATAATTGTGCCTTCGGACAATCCTTGATTTTATGATCTGGGCTTCCACACCTAAGACATCCACCAGTTACCATCCAGCACTCCTTACCACTATGTCGTCTTCCGCAATGCTTGCATTATGTCTTGTCTCTTGACGATCCTCCAGATCCACCGTCTTGTGGTGAAGCTACCTTTGTTAGTGCATAGTCTGACGATCAAGAGAAAGACTTCTTCTTCTTGCAGTCTTGTCATTGAAAAGTCAATGATGGCCTCTTCATTAATGCTTTCTTCTCTTCTTGATATTGGTCCATTTCACTTTCTTGTCAGCACGCCGCACTAAGAGCTTCTTCCATCGTCCAATGATTGAAGGCCACTAATCTAGTCCTTAGTGATGGTCGGAGTCCCATCACGAACTTTTTCACCTTCCTCCGCTCATCAGTCACATTATGAGGTGCATATCTTGCCAACTCCGCAAATCGAGCTTCATACTCCAGCACCGTCATGGACCCTTGAGTTAATGTGAGAAACTCCTGCTCCATTTTATCTTGGACATGTTCAGGAATATACTTGCCTTGAATAAGCGAACAAATTCTTCCCATGTCACTTCCACCAATCCATCCTCAAATTGGTTCCATACAATAGAGGACCACCACACATCACTACGTTCCTGAAATCATATGGTCCAAATTGAGCGAGCACAATGCTAACTAACCACTTCACACAAAATATAAAAACAATTCCCTTACCTCCAACATAAATGTTTCCAAATTGACCTTCTCATTCTCATCACATCGAATGGTTCAAAACACCTTCTCCATCGCCCGCAACCAATGCTCCGCAACCAGGGGTTGACACTCCCCCTTAAAAGATGGTGGGTTCATTCTTCGGAACCGTTCCATGACCGATGGCCCATCAATGACCCCTTCAACTATCTCCAAGTGTAGTGGGGCCTAAGCCACGAATAATGTAGGTTAATCACAAGGCCCATTCAACTTAAGATGTGCAACTCCAATCACTTTGCACCATACCTGAGCTTGAGCCTGAATTTGGGCTTGCAATGCTGCATGCGCATCCGCCAGGTGATGCGGGATGGAACATGAATGGGCTAGGACCTATGACTGACTTGAGTGTGACCAGCACTTACACGCTAAAGGTAAGTCGGGTGGCTGACCTCCATGGCGTTCCTCCTGGTGGAGGCGTCTCTCAACAAGAAACTCTCTCTAGCCCAACGTTCATCGCTGCGAGGGAAACGTGGGATCACAGTGGTTAAGGAACTACTATCACCTAGGGTGATCCAGTTCAGGTTCGGTGCTCGACTGGGGCTATGGAACGGATGCTCACTCTCTCAACTGCGGTGATTCGTAACGGGCTTGGGGTCTTATTCGCACAAGCACGGCATATATAACAGCATACTAAATAAGCAAATGTTGGGGAAAAGGAACATCGCACATACCTCTACGACTAGCGTGTGGGGAAGAAACCCTAGCCGAGCCCAACAAGCCCGATACACATCAACAAAATATTATTACAACCTAGATAATAATGATGCCCACTCCTCACATGGAGATAACAGGCTACAAACACTCAATTCAGGGCTGCTAGAACACAGGCTAACGGACAGCACTCGATGGCGACGTGAAGGCAAGGCGGCGAGGCTCGGTTCCCGACTGGTCAGCTCCACCCGCTCTAGTAAGCCTGTACAGTCTGCTTGCAGGGGGCGGTACGGCCAGGTCTGGAGTAGGATCGGAGTGCCATCTATTGGAACGGGCAGAGGTCTGGACTCAGATCGGCCCATCCAAGTGGTGCATTCAGATCTGCTACCGTATGGACGTGACAGCATCTGCACTGTGGCTCTCATTCTACTCATGTAGAACTGCACAGAGAACAAGAAAAATAGGAAACAAATAGTTAAGGTATGGGAATGGGGCGTCGCTTGCTGGGGATCGTCGGTGATGCCTGGAAGAAGATCTTGAATAAAGGATTTGGTCAGATATGAAATGAGGAAGGCATGGGATCTCCCACAAGAAGCAATAGGGACTGGATCAAATCTGCATAGGTCAGCCTACACAGTGCCACCAAATTCATTGCTATGCTCTCCAAAGACTTCAGAACAACGCAAGATCGGTAGTGTCACGAAGAGGGTAGAAAATGGTATGATCCCTCCAAATCTCAGTCCCAAAGACATTGAGAGGAGATCTAGAGGAGTTTCGTAAAAGGGAAGAGAAGATTTGCCCTGCAGGGATGAGTAGCAATGTGTAGCTTCATGGGTGGAATTATTGCCAAAGATCCGGAGCTCTAATCGAGGCAAAACTAGCGCTGGAACGACTGTGGCTTGTGGAGGTATATCTTGGAAAATTTCCAAGACTAGATCTGAGCAGGAAGGGGTAGATAAGGGGGGCGAGTTGCACGCTAACTAAATCACATCACAGGATCTAGTTTCTTGGGCATCACACCCAAGGGGAAGAAAGAGAATCACTCTCTCTCTAATTTTCTCTCAAAATAATTCTTCATTAGCTTAATTATGTTCACAAGAGGTTGTATATAGAGGGGAGGGAGAAACCCTAATCTAACAATGGAGGGGAGGGGAGGCTACGAGAGAGAGGAGGAAGGGGAAGGGGGTATGCCCCATTGACCAAGAGGGGAGGGGGAAGGTTTCTCCTCCTTGAATCAAGGAGGAGGTCAAGGAAGGGGGGCAGCTACCCCTATAGACCATGGAAGGGGGCGCCCCTCTCCATTTGTCCCTTTCAAGCCTCCAAGCCTCCATCCTCTTGACCCGTTCACACCTCCCATTTTGACCTAGCCCAAGCCCACTTAAGAAAAGCCCAATATTCCCCCCATAAGAGGTCCAATAAGGGAAAAATAACTAATTGTCCATGCAGGGACTAAACAAGGGCCCAACAATGCCTAAAAGTATAAAAAAAGGATAGGTAGCTCGAACTATGCATCCATGTCCTCCCCGGGCCAGAGGGACTCCTGTGTGTTCCTCGTACCCCGACATGTGCTGCGGCGTGTGTCCTCACCAATTCTCCCCGGGTGGTAGGAACTCAACCCCATTGAGTAAGGGTCCTGATCTCTGAGGTAGCACTCCAGTTAGTCTAGATCGAGTCGCTCGAGCTCTCTGCGCGTAATTTAGGCATCGTCCATCGCGTGGCATCCCCTCCAATGCACTAAGATGTGTTGGTAGACTCTATTCCTAGTGGTGGTCACCTGCTCATCCAGTATGCAATCTATATGCTCGCGCTACTGTAATGGGGTTGGAAGAGGTGGACTCTCAGATGGTGTGTCACTCACAACAAGAGGACAAGGCCCAAAAGGCTCACTTGGGATCACCGTAGAGTCCCAATATGCCACCAGATCTAAAACATTGAATGTCAAACTGATACCATAGTCGTCTGGTAGTTCAATAACATACGCCTTAGACCCCACTTGCTTCACGACTCAGAAAGGGTCGGCACCGCGGGCCTGGAGTTTCTTTACGGTCTATGAGGGAAACCATTCAAGTCTAACCCTGATCATGATGTACTCTCCCTCTCGAAACTCACGGGCACATCGATGCACGTCAGCTAACTCCTTATAACGTGTGTTGCTAGCCTCTAGATGGCTGAACAAATAACTGGATAGACTCAGGGACTCTGGAATGAGGATAGACGGAGTCACAAAACCTAATGACTTCCTATGACTGACGATGAACATAAGGGATGCACTAAGGATGACCCGGTAAGAATGATGGACACCGTTTGCATATACCAAGTGTAAAGATAGGCTGTCCCATAATGTAATATTGTGAGTCTCAACCCTCATCAACCGTCTCCAGTTCGAGAAGACTCGTCTTCTGGTATGGAAGTGCAGGAGGATCAGGAGGTGGGTGACGAGAAGGTAATTCGGACGTCTGGTGTGGAGCATGAAAAAAGGGAAGTCTAGACGTTGTCTCTCATAAGCGTGACAAAAATCAGACCACACTCCATCAACATAGGGTGTCGACAGCAGTACGATAGTCATAAGTGGTTGCGCTACTGTAGGAGAGACGGGCAAAAGAGAGACGACTGATTGCTGCTAGGGAGTGACTAGCAAAAGAGAGGTGGCAGGCTGGTCAGGGCTGTCAAGGGAAGCTGGGATGGGCAGCAACACAGGGTCATCGACGGGCTCCTAAATGATGGGCAAGGTAGGGGCAGTTGGTAGAGCCGGGATGACTAGTGTGACCAGGATGACCAGCTGGGCAGGCCCGTTCGGTGGAATAGGGATGGATGATGGCAACTCGATCAAGAGGGGGGTGGCTGACTGCGTGGGGTCGGCGGATAGGTGCTCCATGCTATTGTTCTCTAACCCCTCAACCTTAGTGAAGTACTCATCGGCCAACTCCTGGTCAGCCTTGTAACTTACTAGAACAAGACCGGGACGGGCATCCTCAGAGTATGTGTCCTCAATAATGGTGGAATGGGAAGGACACTGATTGGTGACATGGCCGAACTCACTGTCGTGGCCGCATTGCTAGCGAGACCCAGTGGACTCACCTAAAGAGGGGCGCTTGCCCTTGTCATCCAGACAGGGCTGTGATGAGTGCTCATTTCTTTATGATAATTCACATCACATACACCATTTCATATGCACATAATTAGTCAATTATGCATACTTTATAGTTAATCTCAACCTTGCATTAATCAGGCCGTTCATGTAAATTAACTTAATTTGTGGTTAATTATTCAATGAAAAGAGGTTGAGGGTCAGGAAAATTAATTTTTCATTGCATAATTGTAAGCTCTTGTGGATTTTATACACAAGATAATGATTTTCTATGGGCTTAATTTTAATTTCATATGTGCAAGACATGGAAGGCATTTACTAGAAGGGCTAGGGGCAAAAGAGTCACAAGACCAGGGCATGGTTGCCCTAGGGTGCCCCCCTCCACCATTGACCAAGTCAAGGTAGCTACCATGTCATATTTGAGTGAAAGGAGAAATAAGAAGGAATATTTTTGGCATCGACAACCCAAGCCAGTCCTGCAGTCCCAGTCACCAGCGACCAGAACAAGCAGTCCACCACAGGAAGCACCACAGTCTCTTCTGTCATCTTCTGCCCGAGCCCTTTGGAGAAGTTCATCAGAGGTCAGTCAGCTTTCAGTCAAGCTTAGTCTCACCTCTTTCTGATCTTCCCACTGGGAGATACGCCCCCGACAAGCCTCCCCTGTCTGCCCGACATCTTACACTGCGTGACTTCACAAGAATCAGTGGTACCGGCATCTCACACCTCAGATCAGGGCCATTCCAGCTCTGAAAGATCCCTGGGACGGCCCTCTCCGTGAAGACTCTAGCCCCGCTGTGTCCCAATCACAGATCGGACAGCTACGCCATCAGAGAGTCGAGACTAGAATTTTGTCCCTACAACCAGCCCGACCCAGTCAACATCCAGGAGCCACCACGGGCGTGATCGGGTGATACAGGAAGCGAATTTTGGTTTGGGAGCACTAGATTGAGTTCTCTTTTAGTGGGACTTGGTCCCGCCTCAATCCGATATTCCATCTGGGAGTACGGCCTCGTCCAAGCCCTCTCTGGCCTACAGCAGAGAAGCCCGGCCCAGTTCTACAGAATCTACCGTACCTGGTGCATCCGAGAACAGAACGAGACGGCGTTTCTTCCAGGAGCGAGCTAACACGTCCAGCTTTCCAACACATCCAGCCCTGCCACCATCAGATGTCCCAAGAAGGTTCTATGTTCCCGGAAAGACTGCTGGTTACAGAAGGCAGAAACAGCAACCTGAAGGTGAAGAATCGAGTCAGTTGGCCCCCGACCACCTCCGTTCCCCACCCCGCCTGACCGGCTTACAGCCCCTCCCTACGTGGAGGTAGTTTTGGGTGTAATATCAATTAAACCCCATCCCGAGATCCCCCTCCTGCGAGAGGTGTAGTGTTGTACTATTCAAATTTTCAGGTTAGAGCTACACCGGCGCAGCGTGCGGGCGCGTACCCATGCTTCCCCGCTCACCTCGTCTCCGATCGGGATCGGTGTATTCACACCAATCAGGTGAGCTCCGGGCCACATCCTTTGCTGGTTTTACTATTGCTTATTTAGTATTGCTTTCTAACTCCGTCGGACGGTGAGCGAGCGCCCGAACCAAATTTTCATCATTTAAGTGGCCACCACGAAGTGAGGTGAGAGCAACCACTTAACCCACACCCTTGGCATGTTGGTCACCTGTGATTTGGGGCATCCCTGGTCCTTAGGGGATCATTCGTAGGCTAGCCATCCTTCGGAGCAGTGAGGTTCTGTCCCAGGCCCTCACTACCATCACCGGATTGCCTACGGATACGAGAGTGCGCTTAGCAGGTAAGTCTGCTTGAGTGAAGTCACCGACCTGTGCATCGCTTGCTTACTAGGTCCGAGGGATCTTCGGTCTTGTGGCTATCACCCCAAAGGTGGTGTCACATCAGAGGGGGTTGGAGAATAGCATGGGGAGAGGGGGAGAGGGAGGCTACGTGCAAGACAAGGGGGGAGGGGCTTGGTCAAAGGTGGAGTTGGAGAGGAGGATTTCTCCTCTTTTGGTCAAGGAAGGGGGCAAGCCACCTCCATGGACCAAGAAAGGGGCATCCCTTCCACATGTGTTAAATAAAAAAACCATCCTTTCACACTAGATCACTCTTGACCCATTCAATGCCCAATGACCCACCCAATAACCCAATAACTCTAACCCAATAACCCATAAACAACTGCTATTGTCCGTACAGGGACTATATTGGGCCCAATAAGACCTGAAAGGATAAAGAAAAGATAAGTATCTTGATCGACACGTCCACGTCCTCGGCCTCCAGCATGTCCTCGTCCACCGGCGTGTACTGTGGTGTGTATCCACACTAATTCTCCCCGGGTGGGAGGAACTCAACCCCATCGAGTAAGGGTCCAGAAGCTTGAGCTCTCCGTGTATGATCAAGGTATCGTCCGGTGCGAGGCATCCCCTCCAATGCACTAAGAAGCATCAGTAGGCTCCGTGCCTAGTGGAGGTCACCTGCTCATCCAGTATACAATCTATATGCTCACGTTATTGTAATGAGGCTGGAAGACGTGGACTCTTGGGTGGTGTGTCACTCACAACAAGAGGAGAAGACCCAAAAACTCACTAGGGATCATCGCGGGGTTCCGATATGCTACCAGATCTGAAACATTGAGCTTCGAATTGATAGCGTCGAATTGATACCCTAGTCGTCTGGTAGTCTAATAATGTATGCATTTGAACCCACTCGTTTCACGACTCAAAAGGGTTGACACCGTGGGCTTGGAGTTTCTACACGGCCCCTGAGGGAAACCGTTCAGGTATGACCCTGACTATGACGTACTCTCCCTTTCGGAACTCACGGGCGCGTCATCGTGCATCAGCTATCTCCTTGTAACGTGCATTGTTGGCCTTTTGTTTGGACAACTTTATGCAAACTCCATAGGCACGACAAACAAATTGTATAAGCAAAATAGACTCATACATCTTTTGACCAAGGGAGAATCTCTGTGTTAGGTGGAGAGAAAGTAGGAGGAGATTAAGAGTGCATCAAGCCTGAAGGGACAAGTGTCCTCTCTCTGCCTGGTTCTTCATCTTCGCCGGCCATGGACGGCGAGGGGGGCGAGCCCCCCTCCTGCCAGACCAAACGAGGCCCAGCTCTCTCAAGTGATAGCCCACCGGGCCCACTTATTATGAAATAAGCCCAATACGTCACTCGAAGTCATACACTTCCTAGGCTGCCTCAGGGCTTGGAAGTCTGAGTGTCGGTTCGGTCGGGAAGATCATCCACTGCGGCTTCATGCCCCTCACCTGAGGTACGCCTCCATCCCTCGGATAAGAGCTGGCGCTCCATGCTTAGACCGACCGGCGAATGCTTATCTAAACTGCCGTTGAGAGTCCCCTAATATGAGGAGGTTATGAGGATAAGGGAGACAAAGAGTCCTCAGGCCTTAAAGAGCCCACGTCGAGGATGTAGCCCCCTCCTAAAACTCCTCCGCTGGCAGGACTCATGAAACTGGCGTACTATTTAAACTTGGGAAACCCTCCAACGTAAGGTAAGGCCACTACACGCCTAAACATCCTGAGCAAGAACCACGTCACCTCTTTGGTGGAGAGGGATCTCGTGCACCTTCTTCCTCTTCCCCTCATAGCTTCGCATCACACCTCTACAAGTCCGCTGACTAAGGCATCGGAGGGTTTTCCCCAGGGAACCATCCCGGGGCCCCCTGATTCATTTCCCTTTCTTGCAGTTCATGGTCATCATCTCCATCTCAGGACCAGCACGAGATCATGCCTCTTCATCTGATGCAGTATGTGGGAACGACCGAAGAGCTAGCATGGTGCGAAGGAGCTCCGGGAGGAGATCTGCTGGTGACAGGGGAAAGGCCATGGTGGCAGCGGGAGAAGCACCTTCCCACGCCACAGAAAACCCGCCCTCCAACACCAGTAGCCCTGCCAACGAGCAACCTCCGCCTGCGGCAGTAGGACTACCCTCGAGTGAGTATCGACGTCTTCCAAACCCTCAACGCAAAGCTGGACGTCCTCGTGGATCTCATGAGGACCCAGGCGGATGGGGGGGAGAAGTCACACCTCCCCCAGTAAAGTCCCCCTCGCGGTAACACCTCCCAGCAAACCGCTGGAGGCCATTTCACCCTCCGGGGATGGTGGCTTATCCGCAACAGGTCAAGCAGAACTTCACAAGCCCCTCCCCCAGAGTAGAAAGACTCCTCGACCCCGAGGAGGGAGAGGCCTAGAGCGTGTCGCCCGTTCCAAGAGACTGAAGCCCCCGACGGGTGCCAAGGCAGCCTCCAGGCCCGCCCCCCTAGCCCCTCGGCCCAATGACATTCGGAGTTATCCCTCCTACTGCGAGACTTTGGGAGGCATTTCACAGAGTAAGAGCGCGCCCTTCGCGCCCTACAGAAGACCTCTCCTGTGGAAGATGAGGAGAAATCCCCATTCTCCGACCACATCTTGAAGGTAGAGATCTCCCCCAGGATCTCCCTCCTGACCTTCAAGTCATACGACAGCTAGGGTAACCTGACCAATCACTTTGATAGTTTCGACGCCCTGATGACCCTTCACGGGGCGTCCGATGCCATTAAGTGCTGAGCGTTCGTGACCACTCTGGTCCAGGGCGCTCAGGCATGGTTCCGAGCCCTCGCCCCCGGATCCATCCGGGACTCCAAGCAGCTTGGGTGAGTATTCAAAGAAAGTTTTACGGGTAGCAGCCCCCCCAAGTCGGTGGCGGGGTTGTTGGCTCTCAAACAGGAACAAGGGGAGAGGCTCTGGGCTTATATCAACCGATTCAAATCGGAAGTCCTTAGGATCCCCTGCCTGGACATAGCCTCGGCCATTACCGCCCTGACCGGGGGCACCCACGATGAAAATCTCAAGCCGCGAGCTCATCCTCAACCCTCCCTCGACCCTTGCCGAGCTAGTGACTCTGGCTCTACGGCATGCTGAGTGCGAAGAGGTCCTCAGTGCATGTCGAGGTGCAATCGGTTCGAGTCAGGAGGGGGACAAGAAGCAGACGTCCGAGCTTATCTCGGGCCAAGGAAAAGGCAGAATCGAGATGGAGAGCGCAAAGAGCTATCTTGGAGATACGAGTAGTATACTCCTTTGACCGCTCCGGTATACGAAATTTATGAAGACATAAAAGGCTCGGGTCTCCTCCGCCAGCCCGAGCCTATGAAGGCGAAACACCGCAACCGCAGCAAGCACTGCCTGTTCCATAGCGACCACGGGCACCACACCGGCGATTGCCACCAGCTCCAGGATGAGATCGAGCACCTTGCCCGCCAGGGACACCTGTCCCTATACGTGTCCACACACAAGGAAGATCGAGGCGCCACTGAGGAGATCAACAATGCCCCCCACGGGGTCCATATTAACGTCATCGCTGTAGGAGCTGCATCAGGCGGAGATAGCAGCTGAGGAAGGAAACATCCCCAAGCGGGCGAGCCGAGCTTCCGAGCACCCCAAGGCCCCGCCGAGTGAACCACAGGCCCTGGTATTCTCAGACCAAGACTTGGAAGGGTTGACCACACCACATGATGATGCCCTCATTGTCTCAGCTACAATAAACCGTTGTAACATAGATAGAATTCTAGTTGATAATGGTAGTGACCCTGATGTATTGTCCTATGATTATTTTCTTAAGATGGGGGAGAATCCATTTAAACTCTGCCCGATCCGAACCCCCCTTTGTGGGTTCAACGGCCAGGCCACTAATCCCGAGGGAGCCCTTAGCCTGCCAGTTACTCTCGGCACCTCGAGTGAAGTCACCGGTCCGCTCATTGTTTGCTTGCTAGGTCCGAGGGTCATTCGGTCTTGTGACTACCACCCCCTAGGTGGTTTCACATCATTAAGCTTCATTGCTCGATCGATTTATGTTGAAATGACTCAGATAGGGCCAGTTGAGTGCTGACTATTGTTAAGATTCAGTCTCTATCGATTGACTTTTATTATCCGTAAAGGTTTGTGTGAACTATTCAATCCCCCCCTTTCTAGATCACATTCTCTTTGTTTATCAATCATCACCCGCAAGGAGTAGTGTATGGCTGCTATGTACAGGATCAATGGCCATCCTTTCACCGATGCGCCCAACACTAGAGGGGTTTTCAGATAATCTTTCAACTTGTCAAAAGCTATTTGGCATTCTTCATCCTAATAAAGGGAGCATTCTTCATCATTAATTTATGGAAGGGGTGACATCGCCCTCACAAATTAGATATAAACCACCGGATATAGGCCAGACGGCCTTGTAGAGATCTCAGCTCGGAGAGGTTCCTTGGTTGAGGTAGCTATTGAATTGTCTTGATCTTTGCGTGGTCTATTTCAATTCTCTGATATCTGACAATAAAGCCCAAGAATTTGTCGCTCGACACTCCGAAGGTGCACTTCATGGGATCATTCTTTAGTTCATACTGCCTTAGCCTTTAAAATATGACTCGGAGGTCCTGCAGATGATCTTCTTTTCTTCTTGTCTTGACCACCAGGTCTTCTATGTAGCACTCAACCTTGTGGTAGAGCAGCTCATTAAAGATTCTGGTCATTGCCCACTGGTAAGTTGCACTGGCATTCTTCAATCTGAACGACATCCTTTTGTAGTGATAGATGCCTTTGGGGTTCAGAAGGTAGTGTGGACCCAGTCACACTTCGCGATCCATATCTAGTTATAACCAGATGACCCATCCATAAATGACAGAGCTTCGTGATTAATTGTGGCATCGACCATGACTTCCGTTATTGGCACTAGGAAGTTATCCTTGGGACAAGCTTTATTCAGTTCTCAGAAGTCTACACATATCCGGATCTGCCCATTCTTCTTTTTCACGGGTACAATATTAGCCAGCCACGTGGTATATTGATTTTCTTCGACGAAACTCACATCAATGAGTTTGTCTACCTCTTTGCATATCTGAGTGATGAGCTCTGGTCTCTTGCATCGTGGCGACTGCTTTACCGGCTCGGCCTCAGGGTTTATGGCCAGCTCATGCTGTGAAATTACAGGTCAAAGTCCTGGCTTCTCCTTGTAAGTCCAGGTGAAGCAATCCCGGTATTCTCGTAGCAGCTAGATATACAACTTATGTTCTTCAGACGATAGTTGGGCACTGAGGAAGGTCGGCCTGGGATCATCCTCATCTCCCAAGTTCACTTCTATTAGCTCGCCAACCGTGGCTTGGCCTCCGTATTCTATTTCCGGGGGTGCTGTCTGGAGATCAACGAAGTCTGAAATGTTATCTTCGAGCTCAAGCACCTTGGTCTCTTCATCTTGTTTCCCCCAGACTTCGTCAGGAGCTTCTAATTCAGTTGGTAGCAGCTGTATGAATTGCTTTGTCAGCGGGCCCTCTATGACCGTGGTTTTACCAGATGCGCTAGCAACTTCAACCTCTACTGGAGTGTTAGCAACCTTGAAGGATTGACAGTTATTTCTTGCTGAGCTGGAGGAACAACATTGCAACTTTGTGGCATATGAAGACAACTCTGCCCCCTCGCCTCCTTGAATCATCCTGCCTTCAGTGGTGGTGGCCCGTTCTTTTCCAGCAACGGGCATTTCTCGATCAGTTTCAGCAGAAACTTCCTTGATCGGTATAAGAGGTGGTGATATCTCCGCCAAGGGAGAGCTATAGGAGAAGGATAGCCCTACTTGCTCAATATCTTCGGCTTCGCTACAGCTGGCCGTGTTAAATTTGGCTTGGAAAGCCGTTTCTTCAGGGTAGACCTGCTCTCAGCACTTGCAAGAAATTATGGCTTCCGACTCCGGGTCTCTCGACTGAGCTGACCCAGTAAGTTCAGCTTCCGTCGGGTATTCATCAAAAGTTGCCCCCAGCGAGCTGTCTCCTGTTGGGAAGAAAGCGAAGATGGTGTCCACTTCGTAGCGCCCACTGTAATAATATTCTTCAAGGGTGAAGCCCAACCCCGATGTTGGGAGACACGTCTTAACTCTTTGTCCAGGCTGGTAGGATACCAAAGCCTTTGGAATGCTTCCTTCTCTTTGCGAGACTGGTCGGAAGGGATATGCAGCTTCCGAAACATCTTGGTCATCTGGTTTGTTGTGAACGTCAGCCCCTGAACGGGGACTAACGGGTTTTCTATATCTTCAGGGAGATGATAGTCGATGTCTTCCTGTGCAGGTTGTTCTTCAGCGGTGTAGAACAAGCTGCTGGGGCCTTCAGACTGTGCCACCTCTCATGTTCTGAAAGGCTCGACAGTGACGTTATCGAGACCAAGTATTGGCCTGGTAAGACCTTCCGGGATCTTGATATGGCCGTGATGCTGATCGACCTTGGCTTCATTATTTTCAGGATAGGTGGCAGGAGGTGCCGTTTTGCCTACGTCCCCTGTGCTGGCGATGTGTGAAACCGTCTTGGGATTGACATACCCTGGTGGCGGTGGTGGGAACCAGATGGGCCTAGCCCATTGAATTAGGCCCATTTGCCTACTTAATTAACCCTATGACTTAGGACTTAGGTAAATGACATTTATACCTAGATACTCGACTCAAATAAAAGGAAAAATTACATAATTATGACTCAAGAAAATATGAAAATTACATACCATGACTCAGAAAAATGTGGCGAACATTATGGAGCATAGCCGATGAGCAACGGAACCCTCGAAAATGAGGAGTGGTAGGAGATGTCCCCATCACCTCTCCTTCCCCAGGGAAAGAACTCGGTGACTTTTCGACATCCTCGTCGAGCGGGCGCAAATCTTACCCTACGATCTGCCGACAGACTACACTCAGTGGGACTTTAATCACCCCCAATATTGTCCCTTTCATGCGTGAATCTGTCATGTGATCGAGTCCTGTGAGGAAGTCCAATACCTCATTGAGGAACAGATCTGGTGGGAGCAGATCGATGCCGAAGAAAATTCCATGGCACTTGTTCGACTGCGACAAGCTATCGAAGAAACCCAGGCTGTCGCTAGAAATGCACCAGAGCGGCCCGATCCTCCCCAGGAAAATGGGAATGGGTTGCCCTACCAGCATACTCCGGAATGGCTCGAGTTTCGAACCGATAATTGGGAGGCTCTCGAATGACTGCGGAGATGCAGGGAGTAGGATGCTAGCCGAGAGGTGGGACCGAGTACCTTCTCGGCCAATGTCATCCACTCTCCCGCTCCCTCGGCCTCTCCCGAGGTTCCAACACCACAGGCTAGTCAACTAGCCCCTGCCACTCCAGCAGTACAATGGTGACCCTGGCAAGAGCTAGAGTCTCTGCCCTTTTCCAATGAAGACACTGCAAGACTCCTTCGAGTCCTTCTCGGTCAAGAAGACATCCTAGTAGGCGAGACTAGGATGAACTCTTCCAGCCCTTCTCGTCTCCCCCCTATTCTACCTTTGTCTTCGACACCCGAGGATAGAAAGGGGGAGCAAAAGTTAAGCGAGACCTTGGCTCTGTCGAACCAGGTTCTCCCTATAGCTCACAGGTCGGGCCCGCCATCACAAAGGCCCTCCAGCACATGAGATCAAGATAGCCACCGGGGGCACCAAGGCCCCCAGACATCATCAGGTGTCATCCGACCCTATTCTCAACCAGACCACAGGGTCCGGTCATGAAGAAAGATGTTAGTCACACTCCTCAGGCCCCTCCTCAGTAGAAATCTCAGCCACTGTGGCTAAGGCATCAAACCGCGCACATGTCTTTGGACACTGACACCAATACACCAATTCAACAGGGGAAGCCTTCCCCGCCACCGCAGCTAAGGCATCAAACCGTGCATACATCCTCGGACGCCAGTACGAGTCAACCAGTTCCCGGTAAGCTCCCACACCAACCGCGGCAGAGGCAACAAGCTGCGTCCACATCTTCGGATGCCAATCCTAGCATCCCTGCTTACCAGGAACTACCACCCAAAGTCATCGAGCAGGCAATCAATGCTACCTTCCAACTACAACAATCAGAAGGTGCTTGGATTGAGATCCAAGCAAAGAAGAGTCGTTGACCTTGCCCTACAAACTCATCGGCTCGACGGTATCCCTGTGCGGACCTGTCAGCTCTAGTCCTAGTGCCTCCTCCTCCTACTCCCCTGGAGATGGCCATCGCCAAGAAATAAGAGAGGAATAGAAGGAAGAATCTTAAAAGGTGGCTCAAGAAGCAAGCCGAACAAGTGGCTACCTTGTAGTCCCCAGCAGAGCTGACGCCTCTCTAGAGGTTACAGCGGCTCATCGACAACTTGGAGGAATATATTCCTCTTCGCCCTACCGGGCCAATCCCACTCGATAGCTACATCCCATGGGAAGACATGTAGAAACGAGCTCGCCTCTAGGACTGGGTCCAAGAAATGATCCAGAAGGTTAGGGAAGGCGAAACTCTCCACGTTCCAGAAGAGCTCACCTTGTTCTATAAGGACAAGGAGATCACTGTGGAACAACTGGAACAGATGGTTCATGGCTGCACCTGTAACATGATGGCCATCCCACCTCCAGACAATATCAACGCCTCCTAGCAAGGTAAGCCAGTAGCGTCTAGAACCAGACAAAGGGCTGTGGCTCCACCCAGATCGCAACGAGCTCTAGAGTACACTAGCCGTGGCCAAGGTCGTGGACGTAGCAGAGGTCGCGATAGAGCCCCTGAGCCACCTCTTTGCCCCTCTCCCTTCGATCCCGAATGGGCTATCCTCCTTTGAGGAGAACAACCTACCCCGATCCCACCAGTGGAGATCTGGGGGCAACCCAGCATCTTTGACCCAGCTGGCATCGAGGGGACTGCCACTAGCATTCCAGTTCTAGCACCAGCTCCGGCCTGCCCTGCAGAACAAGCAGGATGATCCAGCAAGGATGGACTAACCCCTCAGCCATCTTCAGAAGAGCCATCATTGGCTTCTCTCTTCCAAGAGTCTACGGCTGGTCACGGTCAGCCTGATCCCAGCAACAAGGGCAAGGCGGTGCAACTCCCTGACGAGGAGCGGCGCGGCAGCTCACAGCAGATCCAGCCCAACATACTACCGTCACTGGAGGATGCTCGAGCTGACCGGAAGGTCCTCCACCAGATGAAGCATTTCCCTGCCAGCATCACAATCTGGGAAGCCATAGCTTGTTCCAGAAAAGCTTCCACTTCGACCACTACATTGTTCAAGCAGTCAAACGACCAGATTTCCATGTCAATCATCTTTTCTAGTACCTCCCTCCAGGGGTTTTATTTACAGATTTGTACAGCATCCTCCTGATGCGGGGGCCACTTGCACCTCATTCCAAGGTTCCTCCACCTCTTGATGTATTCAAGGACTATTTCATCCGCCCTTTGCCTTGTTGAGTAGAGTTCAGCCACTGTGTGCTCCCTCTTGGTGACGTGAAGTCTTTCTCTGAACTTATTTTGCATATCTGGCCAGTTGCTAATCGACCCAACTGGGAGGCTAGAATATAACTCAAATGCGAGCCCTGTCAATGAGGACTTGAAAAACTTCAGTAGATATGACTAATCGGTGGCTAGGTCACCCATGATAGTCATATACTATGTGACATGTTCCTTCGGGGATCCCTTCCTGTTGAACTTGTCGAACTTAGGCGGCTTGCTGATCCCCAGAGAGAGCAGCTTTGCTGCATGATGCAGTGGATATGGCACTCGATAAGCATCAAATGCGACATAGTCACCTTCACTTCGCTCAGAAAGCTTCAACTCAATCATCATTTCCACCATCAACTTGTTCACGATGGTCGGATCGACTGTCTCCGGGTAGAAATGCGCCGGCTGCAGGTAAGGGGTGACCAAGGTGGTCGCCTGCGGAAGAGGACGCAACAATGAAGGCGCTTGGTGCCCCTGCGGTAGCACCGGTGGCATCAGTGACTATGGTGGGTGCTGCTGGGTGGCTGCCAAGCTGGGCTCTGCTGGCTGGGGCAGGGTATATAGTGGTGGGAAGTCGCATTGGTTGATGCCTCCCCATGACAACTCGGCTTGCATGTCGGGCTGCTTGGAGGCCGAGGCTTGTTCTGTTTTCTCCATCAACTGCTTCTTCACAAGCTCTATCTCCTGTTGATATTTCTGGAGCAGCATCAGCACTGATGGGTCCATGGTTACTGTGCTGGGGATGGCTTCTACTGTCTCCCTTGAAGCACCTTCAGGCGAGGTATTCAGCAACACCTCCTCCTCTTCAGCCGTCACCATGTTTGCAGTCAGGGTGGTGACTTCATCAGATGAGATTTGCTTCCCTTTTGCCGCTGTCAACATTTCCCTTGCGGCCTCCGCTCTTCGGGTGTTTGGCCTTGTCCTTTCGACTGGTCGAGCCAATTCTTAGGGTTGTTCAAGCAGACCCCCACTTTTTTTGGCCAACCTGGCCATATTACAGGTAAAAACCTGCATACCTTTTCTTTGTCTATAGACCTTTCTTCTTGCATGACAAGGGAAGGTCAATCTCTCGAACACGGAGATTCTTCTTCTCTCCTTCTGTTGAGGAGGGGTTTCATCGGCTTCGAGCTCTAGGCCATCTTCATGCCCATTGTCGTCAACCAACGACGTCATTCTTCTCTCCTCTTCTTCTCCGACTGCCATTGGTGAGCAGTCATCTTCTTCGACCGCGACTACTTGCAGTAGCTGTTGTTGGCCCAGTGAGGGGTTGCCTAGACCCCTGAAATAGTTTCTGACCATGTTGGTCATCTCTTCCAGCCCCCGTCCCTAACGTAGGACTAGGGATAGCTGTCGACCTCCCATTGGAGGGACGTAGGCTAGCCGGGCTCTTCCAGCGAGTTGCTCGAATCTTCTTCCCACTGTGGGGATATTGGCTTGTCGGGCGCATGCCCTAAAACTAGTGCGGCATTGAGGATCCACAACCATCTCTTCTCTTCTTTGGGCCATGCCCCTCTCATTCCTCTTCCCCATCTCAGCAGGCTCAGGGCGGTGGTGAACTGGTGCCTCTTGGCGAACAGGTTGGATCTTCTTGGGGACCCACACCTACTTGAACACTTTTGGCCTTGGGGCCAGTTCTCTAAGGCTGTGACAACTGATTTCTTCTTTCTCAGCCCTTCTTCTCGATAGGGCCTAGAAGGAGATGCGGGTTGGTACGGCAGGGACCACCTGATCTGGGATTACTTGGGTGTCACTTTTGTCTAGAAAAATGTGAACACCACCGATCTGAATAAATTTATCAGACACTAACAGCCGTCCGGTGATGGGAGCAGTAGCCCTCCTTCAGGAGTTCCTCTGGCGGCAATCCACGGGTTTGTTGTAGTGGGTGGGGCGAGCCCCATGAGCTACATGGTGCACCATGTAGCTTGCTAGTTGCACCTAGTCTGCTGGCAGGCCTCTGCAAGTTCGGGTACCGGCAACCCAAGGTATCCTATGGACGTCCTCCCTGGCCGGCTTTGGAACTTTGACCTTCAGTACGTCGGTGAAGGCTACCCCCATGAAGTTGGGGAAGCCAACCACTGGTGGGAAGGTGTCGAAAATGATCAGTACCACCAAGTACCCACAAGCAGCATGGCTGGCCATGACCGCGGGGCCAAAAGTTAGTGCAGCAAATCCGGTAGCCATCATTGTTTCCTAAAATCACAGAAGCAAATGAACAATCAACACTCCTTGGGAGAGTCACCCGGGCCCATTTATCTTGGGAAAGAGATAAAGGGAGACTAAAGTCCCACCGGGCGTGCCAACTTATCAGAGGTGAGATATATTTTTTATTATTTTTTTAATTTATTTTATTTTATTAGATTCATTAGGTTTATTACGCAGGCGTGCCAGTCACCTCATTTCTCACCCTTTTCCCTCTCTCTTCTCTCCCGCGTTCTCTTCTCTCCCTCTCTTCTCCGGGGGTTGACAGAGGTGGACAGGGATGAGGCGGCGACGCTCGTGGGACAAGGAGTGACGGCCATGGGGCGAGATCACGATGGTGGAGACGGTTCGTGAGATCGCGATCCGGTGAGGGTTTAACGATGTTTTCTTAGTGGATTGGCATCCTCGGCGCTTGAAATCTTCGGTGGAGGTAGGGGGACAGATCCTTAACCCTTGTGCTTCCATTCCCGTGATTTTGGTAGGCCGTGGTGAGCCGAGCGAGCTTATTTGAGCATTTGGGAGAAAGGAGCATGTTTTGGGGTGTGTGTCCAATCTAGCGCTTTGATCGCGTTTTTGGGGTTTAAATGGGTCCTCTCGGTGCTAGAGAGGTTGGGGACTAGTTTTCCCTTATGTTTTTCCCTTCACACGGGTGTGAACGGGGCGTGGAATAGACTTTCTCACTGTTTTCACCGTTTCCGGGTTCGGGATGCCTTAGCGGTCCTTCCAGCGATCGCTAGGGCGTAGAGCGGTAATATGGAGATCGCTAGGGTCCCCCGTATGTCGGTTCGAGCCTTGCGGTCACGCGATAGACCGCCAGGTGAGCTTAGCAGTCGGGTGGAGATCGCTAGGTGGCGTCATGCAGTCCGGGGGTGACCGTTTTTTCGGTTTGGAGTCGT
The DNA here is from genome assembly GCA_024336825.1 of Amorphophallus titanum. Taxonomy (NCBI): domain Eukaryota; kingdom Viridiplantae; phylum Streptophyta; class Magnoliopsida; order Alismatales; family Araceae; genus Amorphophallus; species Amorphophallus titanum. The sequence continues at coordinate 43,191,453 of JANBPO010009603.1, forward strand.
TTGAGGTTAGTGGGGCCGGTAGCGACCTTGCGACTGACCGCTAGGTTCTGCTTAGCGGTCAGGCAGAGGACCGCCACTCTGCTTGGCGGTCCGGGAGTGACCGCTAGGGGTTTTGGATGTCTTGGGCCCTTGCGGTCCTAGATGGATCGCTAGGCCGGGCCTTGGAGGAGACCGCTAGGCTCCCTAACGGTCCAGAGAGGAACGCTAGGCGATTCTTTGAGCCCACCGTGTCTGTTTTGCATTTTGTTGGTCTCCGGTAGGTCCAGTTGTAACCTAATGACCTACCTATTGCCCCGTGAGTGTCTCGGACACCCCATGGGGACCGCACCGTGGTTTTGGTTGTCCGAAGGTACCGTGTTACCTTGATTAGCGTGCCGTGGGTCTTGGGGGTCCTGGTGACCCCTGTGTGTTCTGAGCTTTCGTGTTTGCGTTAGATCGAGTCCTTGTGAGTCGGTACGAGGGCGGTGGGCCTCCCCCGTACGTCGTGGATTTCTCCGAGAAGCATTCCCGTGTGGGCCATGTGTGTGGCCTTGAACTGTGAGTTCAGTCAACCAGCCTGAGGCCGGAGGTTTTCTGTGTCTCTCTTGGATGAGGGATTAACTTGGTGGTTTATAAGCTGCCTTGGGTATCGTGTCACCGTAGTTTCAGACCTAGGGATTAGGCCAGATCGATAGCTCTGTGTCGTCACGTGCAACGGTCTTGATCCCGAGTCTGTTGACTCAAGGGCTGTTGGATTTAGTAGGTCTAGTGGGCTGTCCAGAGTCTGGTGGCCTTAGGTCACCTGTTACTCCGCGTTACTAGCGATGGGTGTGTGCGTGATTTTCAGTGTTAACGTTTAGTGAGCCCCCACTAGTCGTAGCTTTCCTGCGCACGTGGGTGCGGACCCACTTGGGAGTGGTGGAGAGCGTAACCCGAGTGAGACGGTTGTTAAGCTGGTTACCGTAGGGCCCCCACACGCAGTCTGAGTCTAAGCTTCAGGGGAAGAACCAGCTAGAGGGCCTGACCTAGGGCACATGGTCTGTGTGTGCACATGTGGCTGGGGGCGTCAGACCCGCGCTGACGAGCGCGACCCAATTTAGTCCTTGTTTTGTATTCCTAGTTACTATACGGTGTCTCAGTCTCTACTTGGGGCGTCGTAGGCAGACACCTGAGGTTGCAGACTAAGTCATCAGTGGATGCATCCGACCTTACTTCTGGTAGGTGGTACTCCCGTCATGTGATGTGAGTTATCGTGTCACGGGTTTTCATTTTTCGTCTGTGAGACGGGGTTTCATGTGTAGTTCGGGTGCTTTCCCGAGCCGAGGTCTAGGGTTTTCAGTGAGCGTCACCGATGGCTTCTCCCTAGATGGCGTAGAGTTCACGACAGTGAGGTCGTGACTATGTTTTCAGACCACGAGGTTTCAGAGTGGGCCCTTGTCTGTGAGGACAGGCCTCCACGATAGTGGCATCGTGTCATTTTCCTGGTAGCGTGACTAGGGCAGTCGTAGTCTGGTGGTTCGTGTTCTGGTGGTCCCCCATGTGTGAGATCAGGGCGTGTTTTCTGGTAGTGTAGGAGTAGCTATAGAGCCGAGAGTTTACCAACTATCGGCTTTACTGTTCCTACTGTTACTGTTGTTCTTGCTATAGTTGTTGCTTTTCTTACCGCCGTTGTTTTTGGTTGGGGTTCTGCGGGACCCCTACTGAGCCAGTGATAGGAGGCTCACCCCTAGTTTTCAGGTGTTACTATTCTTCCTCGTGGTTCGAGGGTACTTCGTGGAGGTCCTTAGCTGCCAGCTCGTCGGGCCGAGTGTTCACTTGACATTTGCTACATTTTACTGCTTTAGACTGTACTTTTGTTGGACTGGACTCTATTGTAGTTAGTTATTTATTTCTGTTAATTATTGAATTATCCTATTTTATTTCCTATTTCTGTGCACACCACACCTATCCTTTTAGGCGTGACGAGTATTCAAATCGTGTGGTTATCATTCAGTCTGGTCCTCTTCATGTTGTCCGTAATTCCTCGGCTTTAGATGAAGCATTTCGTCGTTGTTCATTTCACTGGATTATTATTTTCTTTTGTCTTTTGTCTTTTAACTTATTACCGCCCATTTGTTTGTTGCTCCCTCTTGCCTTTATCATGTTACTACTTTCCGACAAAATTTCGGCAGCACCTCCCCTTGACCCGAGCATAAGGGAGATAAAGCGGATACACGTCCACAAGGAATGACGTGCCCCAAAATAGAGGTGCGCACGTATGCGGCAACACCTGAAACCATCACATCGAAACATGGTGTGAAACCGGACAAACGAGAAGCCAAAGTAAGTCGGGCGAGTGCCACCAGATCAAGGGTGGTGGTGAGGCACCGGATCGAGGGTGGTGGCAGGCGCGGTCGGATCGAAGGGTGGCCGGATCGAGGGTGAGAGGTATGGCCAAATCGAGGTGATGCATGCGGCCAGATCGAGGGGGTTGGCAGGTGCGGCCGGATCGAGGGTGAGAGGTATGGTCGGATCAAGGGTGATGCATGCTGTCGGATCGAGGGGGTAGTGGTGATACCAATTCAGGAGAGGGTGGACGGAGGCCGCCAGGCCAAGCAGAGGCCTTCCGGCTAAACGGGTAGTAGTGTTTCGATCACTGGATGAGAATGGCGACGAGGCCACCGTATTAGACAGTGACGGAACCAAGGATGATGAGCCACCAGAGGAACTGCTCGAACTCAAATAGAGCGAAGGGGGGAGTCAGCAGGTCAAGCTACTCGCCAGATGACTGGCACACGCACAGGGAAACTGGGAGGAGGCTTTCTCACAGAGGGGTGACCCTCAGGGCATTGGTTTCAGGGCTAACTCATCGTGTTGAGTAGCCCCTCACGCTACCCCTTCTGCTGAGCACAGGGAGGACGCGGCATCAGACCCGACCAAACCACAGACATCCATTCCCTGTTAATAGATGTACACAGGGATCAGCACACAGAGACAAGGGAGGTGGGAGCCCAAAAAAAAGGGGGGGTAACACCCAATGCTAAACTCATTCATGGTAGAAGGCGATAGGATACAAGAGTGGACAAGATACAAAGGAGGGGAAGGAACCGTGCCCACCTACCTCCCCCTTATCTCTCCTTCTCCTTCTCTTTCCCTCTGACCTTCTTCTTCTTCTCTTTACCCCACCAGAGCTTGCACTAGGAAAGGAGGAGGATGAAGTAGCAGAGAACTCTCTGGGAACACCCCTCTTCCCTCTACCTTCCCAACCCCTTCCACATATTTCTGAGTGTCTTATTTACACGGGAGATGCTCAACTAGCGTCGAAGGAGGGTCAACCAGACGGAAATGAAATTGCCCCAAATCTTCCCTGCCGTTCTCTCCCTCTGTTACGTCCGCGATGACCTTACCGGATATAGAGCCTGCAGGAGGTTGGTAGCGCTGCGCCATTCGAGGCTTGCGAGGACTTGGAAATCCTTGGATCTTCAGCCGTTGCGCGCCAAGTGATGCGGACAAGGACCTTTGGTTGCTGGGAATGCCCCTTGGTGATTGTCCAATTCATTTCTTCTCTTCTGGTTCTCTCCCGCCGTCGCTGCCGGATGAGCGGAGAAAACGAGCTGCCTGATGGAATGTATGCTGCCGGTTCATTGATCCATTGTTCCATTATGAGAACCATCACGCCGGATGGCTTGGAGGTGCTGCCGGTTCGGGTTACTTTGAGGGCGGCCAGACCACTGAGGCCGCTGGATCGAGCGACCAGTCCGATGACGCCAGATCGAGTGCGACGGAGTCGCCGAATGGAGAGCGTGGGGGCGCCGTAGGATGGAGGCCACAGGGCCGCCAGGTGGGGAGCACGGGAGTGCCGCCGGATCGACAGGCCGCTGGATGGAAGAGTGGGAAGGACTCCTCTGGACAGGGTGCTTTGGTGGGGAACGCCACCGGATGAAGTTGCAATGGGAGATGTCGTCAGATCAGCCTTGCCTGGAGGCCCACCGGGTAATGAAGAGAGGGAGCCACCGGTTGAGTGGAAACATTGCTCCATCCGGACTCCGAATGCTCTCAGTCGCAGGCTTGTTGAGATGCTTTAGGCATCGCCGCGCCTGTAGCCCATGCTTGGACAAGGAAACGCCCCACGCCGGTGACCCCGAGGAGGAGACAGTCGCCACACCAAGATCGCCAAGCACGGGAGGCCCAGGGAGCAGCGGCCACGAGGCGAACGCGTGGTTCAAACGGTGAGAGAGGATGGTGTGAGCAGGAGGTGATACGGGGGAGGGTGCGGGTGCGTGAGTGGAGGTGTCATCCAGCGGAGGGTGCGGGAGCGGTCGATCCGGCGGGAAGGCACGGACGGGAGGTGCTGATTCAGTGGCCCTAGGAGGGGAGATGGGAGGGCGATCCGGCGGTGCGAGTACGGTTTGGGATGGGTGTGATATATGGTGGACAATGTGGGCGATCCGGAGTGATTCGGGAAGGCCATCCGGCGGGGGGATGTGGAGTGGTGACACGGTGGGAAGCTCGGGATGGGGCGATCCGGTGGAGGGATATGGGACTCATCCGGCGGTGAGTGAGAATGGTTAAGCGGTTGGGAGCGATCCGGCGCGATGAGGAGAGAGAGAGAGAGGAAGTTCGTAGGGTTTGCCAGAAAACGGCGACAGTTTTTAGATCAACTAGGGTCAAACGACTCCCTGGAACGTCAGCGTTCCATAGTCGCTGATTTCGTGTCGATTGACGGTCATTCGGGACCATTAGGAGCCCAGGAAGTCCGGTGGTTCCATTTGGGTCGATTTGGAGAAATCGCTCGTTTCTTACCATTTCTTAGCCGATTCGACTCCCGTCAGAGTCTATGTGTTATATATCGTCGTTAGGGTCGTATCCCCTTCGTTTCAGAACAAATGGGGCATGGAAAGACCACGATCGGGCCGATCCCATGGTTTGTTTGCCATGACGCCCACACAGTTTAACTGTAACTGTGTAGGGCTTAGCGCGGCTGGTTTTGGACCGTTTAGTCTAGGTCGGTGGGCGTCTGCGCGGTCGCACGATAGATCGCCCAGTGGATGGCGCAGCTAGGTGTGAGCCGTCCAGTCCACCTGAGTGGCTGGCATCTAGCCGTTCTATTTTCCTGTTGTGTTGAGCGGCCAGGGCTCGACCGCTTAGCATGGTTGTCCCAGGGTCAACAGTTTTCTGGCGATTCGTGGGGTAGTTTTCCCCCAACCGTCCAGTGTCCTTGAGCGGTCAGTGCCTGACCGTTCTGACCCGGTTTGACCGAGCTACTATAGTAGGTCGGTTGGCGTGGGCGGTCCCCCTTAGACCGTCCAGTTCCCTGAGCAGTCGCTTGGTGACCGCGCAGTGAGTTCTATCCGTTGTTGTGTCTGCTGGCCGTGATGGTCTATTTTGTGTCCGTCTGTCCATGTGTGTGTCCTATTTGACTAGCGTCAAACATTTAGGTTGATTAGGGCGGTGTCTCTAGTGGTTCTGGCATGGACTGCTAGTGTCCGTGAGTCTATCGGGTGGTCTGACTAGATAGGTCGATTCAACGTTGACTGAGTACGGTCTACTTCTTGGCTGCTACAGTTCCTTAACGACCCAATCTAGGACTGCTAGTGTCCTTGTCTCTGTGTGCATAGCGGCTCTTCCTTGACTGCTTGGTTTGCCTAGCGACCGAGTGATGGATCGCTTATGCCCAGAGTGTCATTTTCCCGTCATTTCAATTTTTGCTTGCCTTGGCTTGACCTTGTGGTTTGCCTGTGACCCGTGGATATCTGTTGGCATCCTATGAGGGCTGTGACCATAATGAGATGGCCAGGAGTGCTTGTGTATGGTGTCGTGTCTGTGTGTCGTTGTCAGGTTCTGGTCAACTCAGTGTGACCAATGGTTGACAGGTGACCTTGTGCGTGTCTCGATAGTTCTGTCTAGCCCGAGACGGTACTTCTGGATGTCTCGAGGTATCATCTTACCTCGATTTACGTGTCCAGATGTGCTAAGAGTTCTTGGTGTTCCCTCAGGTCTCCGTGAGTCGTTTCCTGTGGTTGTGTCGTTTCCTTTGGCTTAGGATTAGACCGATTAGTGGCTTGTTTCGCTTAGTGCGACGATCTTGACTTCGAGTCGTGAGACTCAGGGATCATTATAGTTTCAGGTCTAGTCACCTTGTCCTGAGTCTATCGACGATTGGTGTACTACCTTGGTGCTTCGTAGTACGTGCGACAGTGCTTTCTTGCATGTCTGTACTCCAGCACACGTGTTTTGGAGTCTGTGTCTTGAGAGCCTCCACTAGTCGTAGCCTGACAGCACGTTACGCCGTGTCAGCCCACCTGGGAGTGGTGGCGTGGCAGTTCCCGAGATACGATTTTTAAGCTAGTTCTGTGGGCCCCGGTCCAACCGTAGCATCCTACGGTAGGGAATACTAGCTAGAGGCCTGACTTAGGCGAGAGCTAGTGTGTGCACATGTGGTCAGGGGCGTTAGGACTTGCGCTGACGGGCGTGACCCTGAGTAGTCACTCGTTACTATAGTATCTGTTCTGGTTCAGCGTGTACCTCGATCTTCGTCATTCTAGGCATCCGTAGAGAGGTACTTGAGGCGCAGCATTAGACGTTAGTGGACACAGCTGGCTGTTCTTCTAGTGAGGAGGTGCTTCCATCATGTGACTCGTGACTCTCATGTTTCGTGCGCGTCGTGACCTTTCTGGGTTAGCCCACTCTTTACCTTGTCCGACGTCAGCGTCTTGTTCAGTGCACGACATTCTAGTCATGTATGTGATTATGTCTAGGAAAGTGTGCACGATAATCGAGTCATGTGTGCTTTAGAGTCTGTGTCGATGTCTATCTAGATCTTTTCTAGGGTTGTTGTCTGGTCTCGTTGGCCTTTGTCTTAGGCCGCGTGCTTGTTGAAAGATCGGTAACTCCTGATCTTTCGAGTTCGGGGTTATCCTTCAGTCAAGCTTGGAGTAACTTAGGGGCTGAGGTCCTCTCGATAGCCATGTTTTGTCGGTACGGCTTCTTCCCTCCCCCCTTACCTGTTCCCTACGCCTGCTTCCTCTTCTTTACAGCTTTCTAGTGTAGCTTTTCTTGCTTTAACACTACCTTCTATTTTAGCGTGTTACTACGTTATTTTTCAGTGGGGATCCACGTGACCCCTACTGAGCCAGTGATATGAGGCTCACCCCTACTTTTTAGGTGGGTGGCGTCTTCTGCTTCTGCGGTTCCTGATGTGGCGTGTCCGTAGCTGCCAGCGTTACCTGCGTCGGGCTTCCCCCGACATCAGTCTTCGGGGCTGCCCAGGAGAGCCGTTCTTCTCCAACTGCGCAGGACAGGTCCGGTCAGCAACCTGAAGCAACTTCCAAAAGCTCCCACGGCCACATTCCTGTGCTTCTTGAGGCACCACTTGGCAGAGAGCTTCTACGACAAGTCTTCTTCCATTACCAAGAAGTGTCACCCCGTTCGGCATCCGGAGCAGTGATTTCTCCATTTTCTCCCTCGGGTGTGCTGTTCTGTCCACTCCGGGACTGAACAGACATCTGACCACTGTTTGGGCTGCTGCTGTCTACTCTGACCTCTTCCAGCATCCCCGTGGGTCTCGTTTCGAAGAGGACTCGCCAGCAAATCCATCGACTATAGCCACACCAGAATTAGAGCTCCGGAGCGGCCGTGGTGACTTCACCTTCCTGCTGCAGCAACTCAGGAGCTACTAGAACCAGAGTTCAGCCGCCTTGATCACCACTCTGCCCTGACTAGCACAGTAAACTAGAAATCCCCCTAAAATTTGGACGTCCTCCTAGGCCAACCGAGGAGGTTTTGCCACTGGTTTCGTTAACAAAGGAGTTCGGGAGAGCCTGTGGTGGCACTGACAGCGATTGCCTATCAAGCTGTCCTGAGAGCTGATAGAACCGACGAGCTCCCTGCATTCGGCTTCTAGCTTAGTTTTCCCCCACCCTGCCTGGCCGGCTTACAGCCCCTCCCTGATCGAAGGTAGTTTTGGTTGTAATAATTAATTTCCCCACCCCTTGATCAACCCCTCTACGAGGGTAGTGATTGTACTAGCAGATCGCCATCCGAAGCTACATCAGCGCGGCGTGTCGGTTCATACCCACGCCTCCCCGCTCGCCTTCGTCTCAGGCCGGGATCAGTGTCTTCACGCTGATCAGGTGAGCTTCTGACCACACTTCTCATTGCTGCCATTTACTTGCTTAGTGTAGTATTATTTCTGGTTGCTCCGTCAGCGGTGAGTGAGTGCCCGGTCCAAAAGGCCAATCAATCGAGTGACCACCGCAGGTAAGTTGTGAGCGAGACACTACATCCCACACCATCAGCGTGCTGGCCACCCATAACAGTGGGCATCCCAGGCCCTTAGGGGTCCGTCCCAAGCTAACCATACCCCTGGAATAGTAAGGTCCCACTTCGGACCCTCCTCACGATCGTCGGTTCGCCTATGAGCACTAGTGTGCGCTAGTCGAGTGAGTCCGCTCGATTTAAATCACTGGTCCGTGCAATGCTTGCTTGCTAGGTCCAAGGGTTAATCAGTCTTGTGACCATCACCCCAAGGAGTGGTGTCACATCAAGGGGTGTAGTGCATGGCAAGCCGGTGCATGTGTGTGGGTTAGAGAGAGAAAGTGGCAGCAACCGCGTGTGAAGGGTGATGGTGTCGGAGTAGAGGATGAGAGGGGGGAGAGATGTGTGGCGGTTGTGTGCGTGAGGCAGTGAACGGGGAGAGGAGCCACCGATGTGAATAATAATGTGTGTGTTTGAGAAGGGGAGTGTGTGTGAAGAAGAGGGGGGAGCAAGCATGCCGCAATCAGTGCAGACGATGGGGCAGGCAAGAAGACTAAGAGGGGTGCGAAGGGACCGACGGTGCTGAAGAGAAGGTGAGCAGGAGAGGGGGGAGGAGATGAGAATAGAGAAGGGGGAGAAAAGAGCTACAGTGTAGGAGATGGGAGGCACTGGGAAGGGATCAATTGCGGTTCCCTTGTTCCAAACAGGGGTACCAGAACTCGCGGGATGAAGAGAAAGCAGGGGGCAAAGAGTGAGAGGAAGAGGAAGAGGGGTTGAAGGAGTAAAGGAGGGGATGAGGAGAAGCAGGAGGAGAAGGTCTAGATGGAGGGGGAAGTCACTCCAAATAAGAAGAGAGGGAGAAGATATAACGCGTGGGAGAGGGGGTGAGTAGTGTAGCAGTGTAGGAGTTGCGGATGGCACCGCATCATGCTTGTCTGGTCCCCATGCGTTCGTGAGGATGCTATAGCTGCAATGCTCTCTTGCCATCGCCGCTCTTTTGTAATCGCCTATGTTTCTAGATCCCTTACGATCTTGTAGGCTAACCGTAGCCCATGCAATCTTCTAGGCTAGCCATTCGTGAGATGCTAGTGCTGCTACCCTAGATCTCACTGGTTCCCCATACAATCCTGAGGAGAGCAGCCAAGGGGTGTCGTTGCCTTGTTGCAATCACGCAAGAGAGAGGAGGAGGCCCAAGTCTGTGCCATTGCCCAAACCATCATCATCTCGTGAGAGTATTGCTCTGGTTGCGTCGAGGACATCGACCTCAATCAGCTGCCTGCTGCAATAATGGCCTCGCCTATGTCTCTAAGTTCTACAAGATAACTATGCCAATACCCAACGTCGACTGAGATGCCATCCTCCAGGCTCTACACCTAACAAGCCAATATATGCGTCACTAGAATTGCACAAGTGGCCCTGATGTTACAGCCCAATTGCTTCCCACACATCGCCACCATGGGAAAAATTTGTGTACTGCCTGGAAGGCTGGCTAGGCTCAGATTTTTCAGTTACTTATAAGAAGTGGATCCTTCGAAAGTACATCTAGCTCTAGGGATGCCAAATGCCCAAGGGAGCCTTTCATGCATTAGAGTTTGAGCATATCTCATCTATGTCTAGGCCTAGTACTAAAAAATCGTGTCCCAAGTAAAATCAGGTGACCCCTCAGTATGAAAGTCCGCAAGGGCATACCGGAAAAAGTTAAAGGGGGCCAGCTCTGCGAAAACCCGAAAGGGCGGCAGAGTTGGTAAAGAGAAAAATAAAAAATTTCTCCTTCTCCACTCCTCACTGACATGGGCCATCGATCCCAACATCCTATCGACGGCTATCTCTGGATCACTACGCAGCGAGGGCGACCACTATACCCCCAAGGGCCGGACGAGACCCAGTTCCAGTACCAGTCTCCAGTTTCAGCATCGTGGCTTCAACGCGTTCACAGGTCAGCCACCCAGTTCCAGTACCAGTCCCCAGTCCCAGCATCGTGACTTCAACGCCTTCACAGGCCAGTCACCCAGTTCCAATACCCAGTTCCAGTATCAGTCTCCAGTCCCAGCATTGTGGCTTCAACGCCTTCACAGGCTAGCCACCCAATTCCAGTACCATTTTCCAGTCCCAACATCATGGCTTCAGCGCCTTCACAGGCCAGTCACCCAGTTCCAGTACCAGTCTCCAGTTCCAGCATCGTGGCTTCAACGCCTCTATAGGCCAGCCACCCAGTTCCAGTACCAGTTTCCAGCCCCAGCAGCATGGCTTCAGCGCCGTCACAGGCCAGCCACCCGGTTCAAGTGTCAGTCCCCAATTCTAGTATAATGGCTACAACACCTTCGTAGGCCAGCCACTCAATCCCAGTGCTAGTCGCCAGTCAGTGATCCAGCCATCACACATCCGTGAGCCAATCACCTAGACTTAGCACCAATATCCAACTTCTGCACTTCGGCTACGATCACTTCACGGGATAGTTAGCCAGTCCCAGCCCTTAGTTTTGGCCATTGGCCGTCACATTTCTCAGGGACATTCGACCACCACAGCCTCAGCTTCTTGGCTAGACATGAGCCATATTTTTCGGCTAACATGAAGACAACAAACACCCCATGCGTCAGCCTATAACTGACGCATCCCAGAACCAACCCTCAGATTTGACCTAGTAGGCCGCCACATCCTGGCAAACCTACGCTAACCCCATACAACAAGAGGGCTTTTCTCTCCTAGAGACTAGCCCCCAGCACTTGGTCTCTTTCCAGTACCCAGTCCTCAATTCCCAGTCCCCAAAATCCAGCCGCATTGTCCTCAAGCCTAGTTCTCCACTTCAATGCCCCCAAAATAGGTAAAACCCGGCCTGTTACACCCTGTACAAATACGTGGTAGGGGAGAATCAAGCAGACTAACAGTAAGTGGTTGCCAGTCCCTGCATTTGACACGGTTCCATGGAACAAGAGGTGGAATAACCCAGCAAATAATGACATCAAAATCCAGAATCTGACATTAATACTCTCTATAAAAGGGGAGTCCAAGACATGCCCTTGGGATAACAAAAATGTACAATCTCGATAAAAAAAAGGGGGGGAGTGATACAATCACAACCTAGCCTCGCTCCCCTCCAGCTCCGCCAAGCGGGACTCTATAGCAGCCAGCTCTGCCTTCAAGGCCGAAGCAAACTGCACGCTCGCCTCGGCCCCCGTCTCGGCAGTCCGCCACTCGACCATAGCGAGCTCTGCCTCTTGCCGCTACTCCTCCAGGGCCTCAGCTCTACTCTCTGCCTCCCCCAGCCATGCGACGTGATCCCGAGCAAGCAGTACGGCCGCGTCAGCACACCTCTCCTACTCGACAGCCACCAATGCAAGCCGAGCCCGCTGCTCCTCCAGCTCTCGGATGGCCGCAAGCCGCCGAGCCCTCCGCTCCTGTGCCTCTAGAAGCTGCAGATACTCCGCCCAGATGCCGACCAGCTCTGACATCCACAGCTCACACGGGAACCCGAGGCCGTGATAGCCATGGGTACACTCCCTCAACTACTGACGGAGCTCTCCCGGGGAAGGCAGGGGATCTCCTCGGGAAGGCAGGGGATCTCCTCCTACATAGCCTCGGGCTCGCTAGAGCAAGGCTGCACCCACAATGGCGTCCAGCAGTAGCTCCGCTGGCAAAATAGATGTAGGCCACTTGATCCCCAGCTCCAGGGAGGAGTGGCCCACCTCAGCGAGCACGTCGGAAGGCCCTGTGCAACACCACCAAACATAAAGAGGGTCAGTAATGCTCAGGACTTCCCTATGACAAGACAAGTGAAAAGCCTGAGAAATGTCCTGGCTCTCACTTGCTATGGCCCCTGCTGTGCCTGTAACACCCCCACTCGGGGTCGATGAGGGTAGTCTCTCCTCCACCTCAGTAGCGTCTCCTGCTGGAGTTGGAGAGGGCAGAGGCTCCTCTGACATCCGGGTGTCCCCAGTAATCATTGGAGAGGTAGAAGGCTCTCCCAGATCCACCTCGATGGGAGTCGACGTGCGCTCCCCCTTAGACTCCAGCCATGGACATAGCACAAAATGTCAGCTCTGCCACAAACCCTGAGTCAAAGCCAATGAAGGGGAGCGAAGGAGCTACATGTACCTTCCAATGCAGCCTTCATCTCGGCATCTCCGGCGAAAGAAGCCTCAGAGGAGGAAGAGCTCGAGCTTGAGCTCTCGTCGATCTCCATGGCCGTGCTGCCACTGCCTAAAGAACCAGATGAAGCCCCTGATGAACCCTCAATCACGAGCAAATCAGAGGCACCTGCACATCAATAAGCCGAGTCAGACTACTACCAAGTCCAATCTTACACAAAGAGAACTCCCGAGCCAAAGGTGTTAGGGAAGAAGCTCACCAGCTGGGGCGTCCCCCTCAGAGACCCCCTCAATATCGACAAACTCCTCGTCGCACCTCGTAGACGTAGAGATAGCAAGCTCATCCCCGCCTACTCGGGCCGTGTCTTGGGGAAGCTCTCCCTCCTCCAGGGGAGAAGAGGTCCCCGCAACCAACCCCCAATGAAAGCTTAGCATGAGTGGGTAAAGCAGAGTAATACACCATGAAATAACTAAGTACTTAGCTACGTACCTGAGGGTCCCATGTTGGACGACTCTACCAACCCCACCGTGCAAGCCGACACCATGGTCGACAAAGGTGGGAGAGGCAGCTTCTCCAATACTTGTGGTAGCCTACCCAGTGTGTCCGCAACAGTGGGTGGGGGCACGGAGGTCTCCTACCCAGACTCGTCCTCAAAGGACGACAGGACCACTGACTGGCCGGCATCCACCAGCTCCTGGATCATCTCCAAGGTGGCCGCTGCATCATCAGCATCCAGATAAGCAACTCAGACCAAGTCAACAACTCCGACCAGTCAATAAATGCGATTGCAATAGGAAGATTCCCTCCAAAGTAATCAGACACTTAGCCGGACAACTACCAGTCACCGTGGGTGCTGGCTCTCCTGCTTGTTCAGGCTCTCCGCTCAGTGCCTCAGTCAGGGCCTTGCTCCCTGAAGTCTCTGCCTCCTCTGCACATGCCAGATGGTCACGTCAACGGCCAGAAATGAGCGAAGTCACAGCTCACAATCAACATCACAAGCCCTTACCTGAACGGGCTCCTCCCGCACCTGCCCACGACTCGAAGTCGGGGAAGGCCTTGACATTGGGCGCCACCTCGTCCATCAGTCGAAGAAAACTCTCCGTGTCAATCTCACACTCAGCTCCCTCCACATAGGGAGGGTCCTCCTCCTGAGGGGGCGAGAAGGTCGCCTCCGCCCTAGCCTCCACGGGGGCTACAAAACACAAACCCAGCGAAGCAGGATTAGCCCACTACCATGGCTAAATTGACCAGGAGCAAACGAGGCACAATGGCACTTACTCAGAGCTGTCTCTGCCTTAGCTACCCCGTCAGCCTCGTGTCCTCCAGGAGACTCGCCAGTCTCGGCTACCGTAGCCTCTACTCTGGGGCATTTTCACCTCGGCTGTGGAACTCCATCCCCACTCCCCGAGGATGCCTCCATGGAGGGGTTGTCCCCCTCTACCACTGAACATGTCAATAGACATAGCATTATATAATGTCCCAGTGTTATAACCAGAAAGTAACAAAAGAAAAAGGGACAGAGTGTCCCAAACAAGGCCATACCTAGAGCCCCAAACGGGGTCAGTGGTAGGAGTACCAACTGCTCCGGCTTTAGTGCCAGCACCTAGGCTGCTATCGTCACGGCCTCCCGGATGTCCCATAGAGTGCGGGTGCACTCAATCTGGGACAAGAACTCCAGGGGACCGGCGGACCCGATCATGTGGCCGATATGCCGCCGCCAGTCGTCGATCGCTGAATCGACAAAGCTCCCATGCGGGAGCTCGCGGTCCTGCAAACCCCCGCTTTGAAATCCATAGTCGGCCAAGAACTGGGCCCACCAGGCCTTAGGTGCCCTTGACCGGGACACCTTCCCTCCTGTCACGGCCGCTCCCGCAGACAACTGTCTCAGGGGCTTCAGTGCCCCTCCGTTGCTCTAGCTCCCAGAGGTCGAACTCCGGCCACTCCGAGGCCACCGCTCCATGACTCACTCGATCTCTCGGTGGATTTAAGTGACACGGGTCCTTAGGTACCCCTCATCTAGTGCAATAGGAGGCAGATCCTCCCTCAGCAAGCGGCTCTCCTCCACCTTCCGGATTGCGAAGGCCTTCTGTCGGTACAGGTGGCTGTGCTCGAACCACCACCTAGCGTCGTGAACGTCGAACCTCCCTCAGCATCCCTATCCTGACATCGAGAACTGCTCCAGCTCCTGACGACTGTAGAAGTCCTACCATGCCGCGGTGAGTAAGTGGGCATCCCTGCCCCAGTACTGCCTGCCTACCAAAGAGAACTCCCAGTTTGGCAGGATCCCCTGGTTGTACCCAAAGTTCCTTGTAAACCGGTGTGGATAGTATGGCTCCAAGGAACTTGTGGCTGACCGGTGTAACATCAGCACCACTGATTGGGTACTCCATATCCACTCCGTCCGCAGCCTGGCATCTGCCACCTCCTGAACAGGGTGCACACTGGTCTCCCCTCCACCTGAAGGTCCCAGAAAAATGCGGGAGTCCCTCGTGGCACTGTCGAAAGGCAGTGCCTCCTCACCCCAGGTGGGCAAGTAGCAAAGGGTCTCCTAGCCCCCTCTAGTTGTGCCTCTGCGTCCCCATCAGGCTGTCCGGGGAAGCTGAACAAAAGCGGTGCCACCGAGTTCGTCACTGTCCTCACGTCACCAGTCCCGAAAATAGCAGTCCGGCCCACACGCTGAGGTAATGGGTCGGCAAGAGTATGCTCCTCTCCCTTGGTTGCGGGTGTGCCGCCAGAACTCCCAATCCTTGGTAGATGTTGGCCAGTGCAGTAGGAGCCAAGGCCAACTGTCTACCCTCAGCCAGCAAACAAGTCGGCCACAGCAGCTCGACTCTCAGCAAACCATCCTCTCCGTGCGGAACCACGAATGTCGCCAACCAGTATGCCAAATAGGCAGCGAGATGTGTCACATCTAGCAGACCGTGGGGGTTCCACCCCTCCTGTGGAGTGTAAATGTACCTGATGTAGGTCTTGAAGTGAAGCTCCACCTCTGTGTACTCCTCCCAGGGAGTCTGGTCCCTGGAGAACTCCTAGTAAAAGTAGAATGGCGCATTATAGAAATGACGGACCCATACATTCAGTGGTACCCTCGGGGTCTATGCCGCTCTCTCTCTCCCTGCCAGGGCTAGGTCTCTCCAGGTCTCTTGGGTGGCGTCCCGAGTCCTTGGTGGCAATAATTCGATATTATCAGGTTATCGGTACCCTGAACTCTGGGCTGTTGCAGCAGCTTCATTCAAACTCTGTATCTGTAGTTGTTTGGTGTTTGCAAAATCCTCTTCGGCCTGGGCCAACTAAGCTTGAAGGTCAGAAGTCCACTTCTGCAATAGCGAGATCCGATCGGTGGCTCCCTCGATAATGAACCTCTGTTGGCTGGCAACTTCTGCGGAGGCTTGCAGTGCAGTAAGGCCCTCCTTCCGTTGAAGCTTCAAGGTAGTCAGTGGATCCCTCAGATCGTGATTGATAAATTCCCGCCAATTTACATACCTGAGTAGCAAGATCACATGAGGCATCCAATGTTGCATAGGACAGCCGAAAGCCATGAGAGTACGTGATATAGGCTCTACCATCCCCCTCAGCTATGCATAGGATAAGTTGCGATGGGCCAGAATAGTCTGCTTCAGCATCTCCAAATTCTACCAAACCAATTCATCAGATGGTTGCAGGCCATGTGATGGTGCATCAAGGAGATGAAACTCTACCCTATTGTCAACCTCAGCCCAGATATCACCAGCAGGCTGTGAAGAGGATGAAGGCAATGAAGAGGACGGTTCCACCAATTCCTTCTCAGGCTACTCAATAGACTTAGTACTGACTGGGGCAGGGACTTCAGCCTCGACCTCTGTTGAAGGAGCAAAATCTTGAACTTTAGGGCCCACATCTTCAAAGGTGAATTCTACATGTTGCTCTGACTGTGTCACCTTTCCCAACTCGGTACCAACTATGATCACTAGAGCAGTTGACTCACCGACTGTCTCCCCTTTAAAGTCTCCACCCTCGGAGGAGGCTCCATCATGCTATCCCAACTGGGCTGCCTGTTCTAGCTCAGTTCCGGCCTCAATTGCCAAGATGGTATTGTCACCTGTCGTCTCTCTAGACTCCACACCTATTGACGTTTCAGCAGCAGCAGTATCCAGAAATTCTGACCCAGCTTCCATAGATTGAAGCTGAAGCTACTCCATGGAGGGTTGACCAAAGCCAGTGTTGAAATAGACCCGCCTGAGAACATTAGAGCAATCGGCCTCAACATGAAAGTCATGCCCATAATAGGGGTAAAAGCTGTGGCCCTTATTTGAAAGAGAAAGAAGGCAGCTATGGTGTCCACTACTGGTAGTGTCAGCCCCACTGAGATCACGGGATCGTACAAGGGACCAAACATGAAAGGGGTGGAAAGAAAGAAACATGTCAGATCTCCTGCTATGAATGGTGACGGACATGAAGAATGTCATGAAAAAAAGAAAAATCTCACCTCAACTGGCACAAGGCCCAACTGACTGTGTTAGGCTTGAAGTGATTCCCCCTTCCTCTATAAGGAGGCTGGGTACACTCAAGGGCCCCAATGTCAGCGGGGGTGGGCTGAATGTTGGAAGGTCACTCCCAAAAGAGAGAGACATGGTGCTGGCTCCCAACTCTAACTCTTGCCCCGTTTCATCGCTGTAAGGTTCCTAGTCAACGGGCTCTTCAGAAGGTGGACTCTCAGACAACTTGGCAGTTGTCACGCCAGGGCCCTCCGGGCACACCGAGCCACCCAGGGTTGCCTCCCAAGAAACCTTCTTCGCAACTAAGGTGGCCAACCGCTCCGAAGACCAGTAGGTGGAAAGCACATCTGGAGCTGTGAGCTCAGGAGAAGGAGCCATGATTGGCTCTAAAGGGATGATATCTGGCCTATAAAAAAATAGAGTTTATAAAAGAAGAATAATAAGCATCTACCCTTAAAGCCTTATGTGCAACAATAGTACCTTCACCACCATGGCTAGGTGTCAGTGAAGGGAGATCACTTTTGGCAATAATTATGGGTACTTTGGTACCTCCAACCCCCTTGGGGCCACTAGCAGTTACAACCTGTTCCACGGTCATAGCAAAAAGGGCCGTTGGGTCGGAACGAAGAAGATAAATTAAGGAAGACCTATTCCATATCCAAAGGAAGTTGTCCAAAGAAGTATACCTGTCAAAGAAGGTACATGTTCTTACACTGCCTCAAACTCCTCGAAGGAGGGGACCGCTAGTAATGAACACTAGGTCCCACTGTCGCCTGTGTCTCTTGCGTAGAGACCTCCACTCGAGCCTTCTTAGCCCAAGAAACAGCCTCCCTCACTCAGGATCTCTCATGCTTCTGAGACCCTCTAGAGGGCAATGGCGCAACGGTCGGAGCTGTGACTGGGGCTTCGAAATAACTAGACTTTTGTGCCTTAGAAATTAACTTTCGATATTCCAAAGTAGTTTTGGAATCTGAAAAATCTACAGAAGAAATGTGGGCACCCAATTGATATGCGGAAGACATGCATACATGTCAAAGGGAGAAATGAACAAATATAAAGAATGAGAACAATGGGATAGGATATACCTAGTGGGCCTAAATATAATGGAGAAAGAGACCAATGATACACAATGTTTAGCTAGGAGTGCCAGATCCTCATGGCCATGAGTCGATAGGCCGTAATACAAGTTGAGATGCCCTATTCTCCATCCATCAGCGTATTTGAAGGCAGTGAATAAAGGCCTTTCCAATATCACCTCGGCCTTATCAGTTATGGAAAGGTCGTCAATGCACAACAAGGCAAACCCACATCATCGCGCGTTCTGGAACCGTAGCTCTACTCTGCCCCTCCTGGCTCTCACCAGACTCTCCCAGCTGAGAATGAGTCCTCCTTCTCGACACTACAACTCGCCTGGCAGCAAGGAAACAACCACAAATCAATAAAACATACGGTGCCCTAGGCCAGTCGTCGATTGTACAGGACATTCATGGACTTTCTGGACCACCGTAGTCATTTCGGATTCTCATGTACCTTCACAACCTTGCTCTGATACCAAATGTAATGACCCGAGATCCGAGTATCGGAAAGGAACCGATGTGGCTCGAACCTCGGCCCACCACCCACGAGCCTGAAGACTCGGATGGGTTAAAGGATGATGTGAGAGTACACAATAAGCTAAAATAACTGCAGAGATAGCATAATAAACAACTAAGTAATAACGTAAAAAATTAAATAAATAACTAAATTACTACAAGGTCCAGTGTGTCTCATGTCCAAAAATTAAGTACAGTCAATAGGAAGAAAAGTACAAGTACGCAGGACATACCCTGGCTCTGGCAACTGAAAGCTAACCCTGACCGTACGAACCCCGAGGAACCTCGGATGCGCCTCTCGACCAATCCACCTCACTTGAAAACACAAGGGTGAGCCTCATTTTATAGGCTCAGTAGGGATCCCGCGGACTCCCACCTCGCACGAAAGAAATAAGGCGAAAGGCACGAACAAGCACGAAAGGTAACACTGCCTAACGAGAGTACGACAAAATCGATAAGTAATAATAAATAAATGGAAAAGCTCTCTACCACTAGCCGTACCGTACAAACCAACCTCGATCCGCAAAACACAAGTCTATACCTGCCAGAAGACAGGAGCTCTCCCCCCTAGAAGTAAGACTAACTCCGTCCCTTGACATCTTACACCATGCCCAAGTGTCTCCCTACTCACCCCAGGCGGAGACTGAGACACACTCACAAGTACCACGAACAAGGACTAGTTGGGGTCGTGCTCGTCAGCGCACCAACGCCCCCAACCATGTGTGCACACACAAACTATGCACTCTAAATCAGGCCCTCTAGCTGGTTCTTCCCCCCAAGCCTGGACTCAGCTGTGTGTTGGGGCCCTACGGTAACTAGCTTAACAGCCATCTCACTCGGGTCACGCTCTCCACCACTCCCAAGTGGGTCTGCACCCGCGTGCGCATGAAAGCTACGACTAGTGGGGGCTCACTAAACGTGGACACTGAAAATCACGCACGTACCCATCTCGAGTAACGCAAAGTAACAAGTGGCTCACGATCATCAGACTCTTGATAGCCCACTAGACCTAATAACCCAACGGTCCTTGAGTCACGAGACTCGGCTCAAGACCGCTGCACGTGAAGGCACAGCGCCATCAATCTGGCCTAATTCCTAGGTCTGAAACCACGGTAACACGATTCTCAAGGTAGCTCACAAGTCGTCGAGTGGATCTCTCATCCACGGGACACACAGAAAACTTCCAGCCCTTGGCTGGTTAACTGGACTCACAGTCCAAGGCCATACACACGGCCCACTCAGAAACTCTGAACACAAACGGGGTCACTCGGACCCCAAGACTCACAAGCATGCTAATCAAGGTAACACGATACCTCCGGACACCTCCCCAAAACATGAATACAGGACCCACGGTGCCTGAGACATCCACGAGGCCGAAGGTCATCCACTGGGTCACACCGGGTTGACCAGAGACCAACACGATGCAAAATAGACACGGTGAGCATGAAAAATCACCTAGCGGTCCTCTCTAGACCGTTAGGGAGCCTGGCGGTCTCCTCCGGACTGCAAGGCCTGGCCTAGTGGTCTAGCCAGGACCGCAAGGGCCGAAGATGAACCAAACCCCTAGCGGTCACTCCCAAACCGCCAAGCAGAGTTGCAGCCCTCTGCCTGACCGCTAAGGGGAGCCTAGAAGTCATTAACAAGGCCGCTACCCCACTGACCTCAAATGACTCCAACCTCGAAAAATGGTCACCCCCCGGACTGCATGACGTTGCCTAGCGGTCTCCACCCGATCGCTAAGCTCACCTGGCGGCCCATCGCGTGACTGCAAGGCTCGAACCGACATACGGGGGACCCTAGCAGTCTCCACATGACCGCTTCACGCCCTAGCGGTCCCTGGATGGACCGCTAGGTCGTCCTGAGCACGAAAATGGCGGAAACAGCAGGAAAATCTATTCTACGCCCTGTTCACACCCGTGTGAAGGAGAAAATAAGGGAAAACTAGTCCCTAACCTCTCTAGCACCGAGAGGACCCATTTAAATCCCAAAACATGTTCTTTTCCCCCAAATGCTCAAATAAGCTCTCTCGGCTCACCACGACCTACCAGAACCACGGGAATGGAAATACAAGGGTTAAGGATTTGTCCCTGTATCTCCACCGAAGATTTCACGCGTCGTGAATGCCGATCCACCGTGAAAATGCCACCAGAAACCCCGCCGGTGTCCCACGCTCGCGAACCAGCTTGCCACGTGCCACCGCCTCATCCCTCATCACATCCCCGTCATCCCTCACCCCACGAACCTCGTTGCCTCGCCCCTGTCCACCTCCGTCAGCCACCGGAGAAGAGAGGGAGAGAAAGGGAGAGCGTGAGAAGAGAGAGAGTGAGAAAGAGAGAATGAGAGAAAGAGAACTCGATGAAACCATGACCCAAGTTAGATAAAGAAGTCCTCTTGATTTCATATGAAGATGTCCTAACGTAATTCCCAACAAAAGAATGCACCCACTAGCACTTATGATCGGCGGTTGAAGGGTCACACCTGTTCAAACCCGAAGGGGTGCTTGGCATTAACTACTCTTCAAACCAGCAATCTTGGGAGCAGGTTGGAACCTTGTAGGTCATGGGTAGAACCTTGGGAGGCTTGAAAACTATATAAGGAGGTGGGTTTCAAGGGTGGTAAGCCTTTAGCAACTATTTTCGTCAACCCTCTGCCACCTTCTACCCTTCTTGTGTGAGGAGAGAGTGAGGAACCTCGTCTCTTCGTGGGCAGACCATCCGGTGCGTGACTGGACAATCCAGTGCATGGGTGGACGATCTGGCACGTGGAAGATGAATCTGTAGCGCCCCGGGCTCGAGGGGGAAAAGCTTTAGGTGGATTTGTGGTGTGTCTCATCCCCGGATCAACGGTCTAACATTTCAAAGGTAGGCACCTAACCTCAAATTTTACGGGTCAACTATGCATTAGAATGATTTCAAAATATTTTTTACACTTTAAAGAGGGACTAAGGGTATGTGGGGTCGACCACCATGTCCATTTTCAGTTTTATTTTTCATCAAGTTACGGGCTGTCATGAGTTTCCTCTAAGTCTCTATCAAAGTGCGGGTCCAAGGTAAGGTCGATGCACATGTAGTGCAGTCTTTGGACAAGTTAGTGCAGGTCCATGGTAAGGTCGAGGCACATGTAGTGCAGTCTCTGGCAGTGCAGGTCTATGGTAAGGTCGATGCACATGTAGTGTAGTCTCTGGATAGGTCAGTGCAGGTCCATGGTAAGGTCGATGCACATGTACTGCAGTCTCTGGACAGGTCAGTGCAGGTCCATGGTAAGGTCGATGCACAAGTAGTGCTGTCTCTGGTCAGGTCAGTGCAGGTCCATGGTAAGGTCGATGCGCATGTAGTGCAGTCTCTGGACTGGTCAGTGCATGTCCATGGTAAGGTCGATGCACATGTAGTGCAGTCTGGACAGGTCAGTGCATGTCCATGGTAAGGTCGATGCACATGTAGTGCAGTCTCTGGACAGGTCAGAGCAGGTCCAAGGTAAGGTCGATGCACATATAGTGCAGTCTCTGCACAGGTCAGTGCAGGTCCATGGTAAGGTCGATGCACATGTAGTGTAGTCTCCGGACAGGTCAGAACATGTCCAAGATAAGGTCGATGCACATGCAGTGCAGTCTTTGGACAGGTCAGTGCAGGTCCATGGTAAGGTCGATGCACATGTAGTGCAGCCTCTAGACAGGTCATTGCCAGTCCATGTTTAGGTCGATGCACATGTAGTGTAGTCTCTAGACAAGTCGGTACAGTTCCATGGTAAGGTCGTTACACATGTAGTGCAGTCTCTGGACAGGTCAGTGCAGGTCCCTGGATAGGTCGATGCACATGTAGTGCAATCTCTGGATAGGTCAGTGCAGGTCCATGGTAAGGTCGATGTACATGTAGTGCAGCCTCTGGACAGGTCAGGGCAGGTCCATGGTAAGGTCGCTGCACATGTAGTGCAGTCTCAGGACAGGTCAGTGCAGGTCCATGGTAAGGTCGATGCACATGTAGTGTAGTCTCTGGACAGGTTAGTGCAGGTCCATGGTAAGGTCGATGCACATGTAGTGCAGTCTCAGGACAGGTCAGTGCAGGTCTATTAACACTGAAAATATTTCTAACATTTCTTAAACTTTTACTTTTGCAAGAGAAGACACCCGGCTCCAATGGATAGCCACTAAAATGAGACTCAAGAGCACAGAAAATGCTCGAGACCATCCCCAAACGAACAAGATAGAAGCTCGGACAGCAAGACAAGTCAGCCGATGGGTCAACCCTCACAAAATGAGAAATGAGCATAAATGGGCCCAAAAAAATAAAAATGGGCCAAAGGATGCTAAGAAATGAGTTGAAGAGGTTGGGAACTAGCATGGCCTCTACTGAACCGGCCCGGAAGTGACTCGACATGAAAATGAAGTCGGCACGGAATGAAGTCGGCACAGGAATGCATCGGCACACAAGCACTAACCCACGCGTCGGTTACTTCGGCGCCGATGGAAGTAGGGTTTACCCTCTATATAGAGACGGCGGGCCAGGGGAGGAACCGTAGAAGAAACAACAGAACAGAGAGAGAAGGGCCTCCAGAGAAATGAGAGCTGAGAGGAAGTGGTTGAGAAAAGAATAGAGAGGAAGGAGGATCGGCATCCGGCCAAGGTGGGTGACCATCTGTCAAGTGCCCCAATGGGGCTACAATTCCCCTTCCCTCAGTTCTTCAATGTATCCCTTGATTTCTTTATTTCTCTCGTCGAAATCCCTTACTATTCACGATATTCATCTCACCATTGTAATACCTGGCCTTGAGGGCATGCTGTAATGTTAATAAAAAATGATCGTGGATGATGTTTCTATTTCTCTCTGTCTCATTTCCTCTTTATGAACGTTTACTTCCACTCATGTGCATGGTTATCTCGCCGGCCAGTAGTTTACTACGCCGGACACAATATGATGGAATTACGTGTGTCCCATCGTGTGGTGTGCTATCGCATGATTTTCTATTTATTTCTTCATTGTGCAATATGTTTACCAGCTTACAAAACGTGTGGAATATGGTGGTACGACGCTAGTCATCACTCACCTGAGGCTGGGTCAGGATGCACCTGACTACACCCAATTGAACATCCTCCTGATACTGGGTACCAGAGACGTCATCCTACTCGCCCTCCAATAGCTCTTCAAAGAATTCCTCAGCCACGTTTTGGTCTGGTTCATAACTGACTGGCACCAACTCGGGAGTGGGGTCACGGGCTGCCGTGTCGGCAATAACAAGTGTTCCCCGGGTGGGACACTTGCTGGCAAAGTGGCCAACTCCACCACAAGTGTAGCAATGGGCTCGTGTCCCAGTGCCCTAAGATGTTCCACCAATCATTGGCCCCTTACCCTTGTCCTCTTGATGGATTGGGGGTGTGGGAAGAAGAGGCCGATTCGGTACGGTAGGCTGATAAGGTCGAGGGGCATGGACGGGTGCTTGTGGACGAGGGGGAGGATCCCTCGGAGGGAAAGTGTGGGGCCTAGGAGCAGTGGTTGGGTCCTACCGAGCGGGTTCTAGGGGGCGGGCCACTGGAAACTGGCTATAGGAGCTGGGCATGGAACGAGGGTCGGTCCCACGATGATAAGAGACCCCCGGACGCTGGACGAGAGTGAACTCCGCGTCAAACTGCTCCAACTCAAGAGCAACCTAGTATGCATCCTCTAAGGTGGTCACATTGCGGTGAAATAATTCATATTGATAGTGGGGCCGCAAACCACGGTGGAAACGTAAGACAGGCATGGTGCTCTCTTCCGTAACACCACATCATAAAAAGTACTCATCAAACTCCGCGATGTAGTCCGATATGGACCGATCCCCTTGGGTGAGATTCTGCCATCGATCAATGAGCCTTTGACGGTATGTGGAAGGAAGGTACTTACGCCTAAGCCTATCCTTCATCTCATCCCAAGAACCAACCTGGGGTTCATGGCGCTGAAAGAGCAAGCTCTCCACATTGCTCTAGTAGGTTTGTGCTTGCCCCAACAACTTCATTTTGGCATACCTGACCCTCCAGTGGTCCGTCATCTTGAACCACTCAAAGTATCGGTCCATGCTGACCTCCCAATCAAGATAAATCTTGGGTTCCAAAGACTTGGACCCATCAAACGTGGGAGGGTCGGCACGGATGGTCCTGAGGATCCGTTCGTCCTCATCATCCCTATGTGGTCGGTGACCATGCTGACGTCGGCCATTTCCCTCGTTATCATTGTCAGACTCGTAGTCCTCAAGGTTGAGGGCACGTGGCCGTTGCTCCTCAGCCCTAGGTGGGGTGGGCTGAGTGGCAGGCGCCTGAGGGGACAGAAGAATTCTGGCTTGATCCTGACGGGGGGTCCTCTCCACACTCTCTATCCTTCCAACCAGACCTTGGATCGATCGGTCGGAAGCCTAAGCATGATCCTCCATGGCCTTGAAGTAGCTCTCCATATGCTTGGTATGCTCCATAAGAGTTTTGTCGGACCTGTCCATGCGCTCCATGAGTAGAGCCACCAAGTCCTTCAGTGTTCGGCCTCCCGAGTTGGCACCCCGGGGTTCACCCATAGTGTCTGGGCGATGATAATGGGCACCTCCACGGGTGGGCATGCAATGGGACCTAAAGTGAGCTAAGGGATGGCTCCTAGACCGACCTAGATGGACTAATGCAAACCTAATACAAGACTATTTTTGTTTGTTTTTTTATGCAAAGATGACCCTAGACTCAACCCTCTCTGATACCACTTTGATGTGGGATGACAACGAGACTCGACTCAAAACTGGGACTCTAAGTGACGACGCGACTCTTTGGATGATGCAACCAAAAATGGCATGCAAGACTTGACACCTAACCAGGTTCCTGAAGAGGCGGTCATGTCACAAACAGAAGTACTCACTCACAGTCATCCCCAGTGAGGGAAACGTGTCGATCAGCATGGTTGAGTAACCGGCTTTAAGTCTGGGGTGGTCGCTCACTCTCACGCTCGGATTGAGTCGCGGGATGGGTCTCGCACTCAATACTCACAGCAGTGATTAAATACAAGCTAGCTAGGAAAATAAACTAATGTGCAAGTAGTGGCATCAAGTATGATACTGGCTAAGCAAGTACGATAAATGGGGGGGCGACGAATATACCTCCACGCTCGGGGCATGGGGAAGACTTCTCGGCCGAGATCCATGACTCCCGGTACAAAAATAAATATTAAATTACATAATTATTTTTAGGCCCACTCCACGTAGGTAGGTAACAGGCGACATGTGGGGTCTGGGAGCACCAATCTCGAGTTGACGGGTAGCAGTTGGTGGTGCTCGGGCAGACGCGGTCGGCCGATTCAGCACTATTCACTCGGGCCTACAGAACAGCACATGGGACCCGTTGTTGGTACAACGACGTTCGTGATGGCTCCTAGCTACAACGACTGGCGGGGGAGTTCCTGGAGTGTCTCGGGTCGATCCTCAGGAGCGGCGGTCACCGGAGTGGAGGCGGGCAATTTTTTGGGATTTATTTCCCAAGGCTGTCCCGCAACTTAATTTCTGGCCAGAACTGCATGCTCTGACGAGATTGGCTTCCACGCATAGCCCCGACGTCAGATCGAGACAAGATTAGCGCCGTTGCGAAGAGAACTCGAAGAACTTCGACATATTTGAATTTCAGAACCGTCCCAACATGGCCAATCAAGAGTATTCTTATGATTATGAGGGGGGTCAATATGACCAATCCTATGAGGTCCCTCCCCAGGGCACCACCCAATATGAGGCCCTTCCTCAGAGCTTTATTCATCACGAGGGAAACTACGTTCCCTCTCATCCCCCATACCCCCAAGTTTATGTAGTGGATACCACTGCTCAGGGGGCCGAGCCTTCCTCTCAGGCTCAACCCGTTACTCAATCCACTCTCGAGGATGCTTCCCCGTCCTTTAATCTGAACGATCTTATCACGGCTCTATCTCAGTTAGATGATACCCAGCGTCAAGCGATTCAGGCCGCTCTCAAAGGAAAATCTGTCCCTTCTTCTTCTTCCAACCCCCCTCAAGCCGCAGGTGGCCTTTGAATTAACATGTCTAAGGACCAGGCGGTCACACAATGAGTTCAGTCTCGTCCCCAAACCCCAATCATCCTTGCGCCGGCCCAACCGGCAAGTCATTCCGCCATTAGGCTGCAGCATCAACCATCTCCTCACTTTTTGAGGCAGCCTATGCCACACCCATTTCCTGTTAATCCGGCCCCAGCTGAGTCTGATGCCAACACTCTTCTCCTCCAAAAGATTGCTAGTATGGAGCAGTAGCTCAAAAGAGTCACAGTCCCCAAGAATGCTCCGGAGATTACTCTCCCTACTCTACCAGTCTTCCACTTGCCTCCATCAGAGATGTCAAATTTCAGGCACTACAATGGAACGGGTAATCCGTTCATTCATTTGAAAGATTTAATGTACGAGGCATCCTTTTGGCAGAATAATAAGGCCTCTTTAGCTTACCTCTTTAGAAGGTCTCTTGAAGGCCCGGCACTTGAATGGTTTTACTCCTTGGAGCTAGCCGAAGTTGGAGACTTTGATGTTGTCCAGCGAAAGTTTCTATAGAAGTATAAAGACCGAGTAGGTCTTTCTTTGTCCGTCACAGATTTAGTTGCCGAAAAGATGAAGTCCGATGAGGACTTTGTACAGTTTGCTGATAGATGGGGGTCGATGGCTAAGTTAAAAGATACTCTGTCGGAATCTGAGCAGGTAAAGATGATAATTTCTAATGCAACTCCGCAATTCTGACATATATTGGCCATGAACAAGCTTAACACCATGGAGGAATTATATGAGAGAGCTCGGTACATACAAACCCAAATGAAGGATTCACCCATCATGGGCATGTTTGAACCAAGGCCAAAAATAATGAGAAAGAACAATAATATCAACACTAATGGTGGCACAACCTAGGGCACTGTTACTAATGAGCAGGTGGGCGTGGTTGGCAATCCTGCACCTTTCCGCAATAACCCAAGACCCCCACAACAACAGCCAGTACAACAACAACCGTCCCCTTTCTTTAACCAGGCCCACCACCAAATAAACAACCCTTCTCAACAGTTCCAGCCTACGC
Organism: Amorphophallus titanum; assembly: GCA_024336825.1. Lineage (NCBI taxonomy): Eukaryota > Viridiplantae > Streptophyta > Magnoliopsida > Alismatales > Araceae > Amorphophallus > Amorphophallus titanum. The sequence continues at coordinate 43,218,870 of JANBPO010009603.1, forward strand.
CTCCTCCGCCAAACCAAGCCATACCACAAAACCCTCTAGTTCCCCAGCAATACCACCAAGTGCCACCTCCTGCCAACAACGATCCTCAACAACCGAGAAGACCCACAGGCCCCAAAAGTGCCCAGTACCCTCCTTTACCTGAGAGCCTTCCCGATTTATTCAATGCCCTTATTACTGCCTGCTCACTTTGCCAAGAGAAAGGATGGCCTGGCCCCCTAATGTGGACACCTCTCAGTACTGTGTCTTCCATCGACAGCCCGGTCACAACATAGATCATTGCTTCCATTCCAAGGACTATATATATGATTTGAATGACCAGGGCGGTATTAATTGGGATGAAATGAGACACTTTATTGCAACTCTCAAAGCTCAGAGACCCCCTCGGCAGCAACAGGCTCAGCAGTCGCCACAGCAAGTTCAACAACCTCCTCAACAATAGCAAGCTCCAGCACCACAATCGGACATGGGGATTGTCCATAATCTGTTGTCAGAGCACCCACCAAATCAATAGCTGAACCCTGTCACCTCCTTCTGTGAAGTGGAGAGGGGGCAAGGGTGACATGAAGAGAATGCTTTTGTCAGGGCTTTTAACCAAACCCCAAACCAACCACCTCGTTTGTTAGGAACAACCCCACAACCCACACGTTCTCACCAGCCTTCTCACCCCATCTTGCGTACCACCAACCCAGTTCCCCCTATTACCAATCCACCACCACCCAGGCCTCTCCTTATTTGCTTTCCATCTTCTCCCATACCCTCACAAACACCTCTCGCTTCTACAAACCATACGCCACCCAGGCCTCTCCTTATTCGACCGTCGTCAGCACCCATTCCCCCTTGCCCTACTACTACCCCTTTGCCTCGGCCATCACTACTGCCTACTATGCCTCCTATAAATACGGCACATCCACCTGGACCCCTTCTCATTCGACCTACAACTACTCCCGCCACCCAGACTCTGCTCATCCTTACTAGTCCTTCTCCCACTGGACCTACATTACCCACCGCCACACCTTCCACTGATCCCCAACCGGCAAGGCCCTTCACAAGAGTTCCCCATTCCATCATTCCTTCCCTAACATCCGTTAACCCAGATACATCTTCCACATCCACCGACCCTCAACATACACAAAACCTGACAAAAGCACAATTGTCACAAACTATGGTGCTCCGCAGTGGATGGATATTTCATCGGGTATTTCCACAAAGGGAGCAGTGAAGTGGCGAAGTAGCAGAGGAGGTATGACTTGTCCAATGCTAGCTCACCCATGGCCTTAATGTAATAGGCCAAGTGCTCATGTGGAGACCCTTGCCCGTCAAACTTTTACAACTTTGGGAGCTTGGCATACTCCGGAGGAAGCTTTTTTAGCTGGTGATGCAGTGGGTAGGGTACACTATAGAGGTCTATAGTGGCAACCCCTTCACCATATTGGGCGAGCTTCATCTCGACGATTCGCTCGATCATCTACCATTGTGCCATAAGATTTTTCGGCACTGGCGTGTTGGAGACTCGTGGATGTGCTTCCACTAAAGGTGTGCCGAACCCGACTACTGTCAGGGTTTGGGCAGTGACTGCTAAGGTGTTGGCACCGTTGTGCCCAACTGGTAGTGCTAATGCTTCGGCCGGAGGCCTAGCAGGTTGCTAAGGGTGAAGGTCTCGCTCCTAAAGCAGATCTTGTAGAAGGGCCTTTAAGTGTTGATTCTCCTTCATGAGAGTCTCGAGAGTCACCTCTTGAACCTTTTTCACCAGAGGATCATTGTTGACTAGCTCTGCGTTGACAGGAGCACCACGATCCTTGACTGGGACCTCTTCGACGCGTTCCGACACTTGTGGTCCAGCCAAACTACTGACGTGACCCGATGATGTCGGGGGTTGAGTTAGATGGCAAGGCCTCCTGAGTTGAGCCAGAGGCTGGTTTAGGTCATCAAACTGTGTGTCGGGCTAGTGTCTGGTGGCACAACATGCGAACACCTGAACCACGTCGTTGATGAGCCAAACTGTCCACTTCTTTTGAGGATGCTTATCAGAATAGACTGGTGCCCCCAGTCTATTAAAGACTGAGGTATGTTGTGATGGAGCCTCCATCCTGGGATCTACCTGAGGAGAGTTTGAGGCTGGATGCTGGCGGGGCTCAGCACAAGCCCTTCTTTATTTCTTCCTATTTAGGTGAGAGACACTGGGTGGCTGGGTGTCATTGGACTGTGCCGATGCAAGCTCGGCTGTGTCTTGATCAACACCGTGCCCGGGCGTTCGAACGAGGTTCTTGGTACGTGCCCTCCAAACATCCTAAGCCTCCTCCGGGGTGACCCAGATTCTTCTCAAGCTAAGTTGTTGACCTCCCTCATCACAATTCTTCCGTCAGGATTTGGGAGTCTGAGTGCTGAGCTAGTGCAGATGCCCCCGGTTTACTGTCGAGGCACCCATTTCTTTTAGTTCCACTTTATCCTCTCGCATCCATCGTAGAAGGCTAAAGCGGTTGGTAGTGGGGACTGGAGGCATAGTCTGATCTCAGGGTAAGATTGGTTCACCTCCATTGAGACGAATCCTCAAGTCACCGACAAGGAGGGTCTTGCCGAAATTACTAGCTGTGACAACTAGTCGCCTGCCTCTGCGACCGCTACGACGCTTCTTCTGGGGAGCTGAGGAGGACCATGCTCCAAGGTGGTAGATGGAGAAGACCTGATCTATCATTGCCGGCAGTGTAAAGCTATCAGCAAAAAGTGTTGGGATCTGCCTTCAGGGCATGAAGCCTGTACCGAGAGCCGATGGCTGAGTGACCCGAGTATAGGCTTCTGCCCGAGCCGATAAAAGTGCTACCGATGCTCGAGGTGACACTCTTACACCGAGAATCGATGTTGGGGAGAATGCTGGTGTGTGAAAAACTCGAGGTTGTGAACCTGCATTGAGTGTCAGCACTGCTGGAATTTGGGGTGGAAGGCCCGGGCTTGGCGCTGAGGTTGCCGTATCCCATGGGGGAAGACCTACGTTGGGAATCAACATTGTCGGATTATAGGGGTAAAGGCCCCGTTCTAGAGCTGGGAAGCCAGGGGCTCAATGTAGAGACTCTGCATTGGGGACCGGCCTTAATGAGACCCGGGGTTGTGTGCCCGAGCCAGATGTTGGGGAGCCTTGAACTCTGGGTTGAGAACCCGTATTGGGTGTCGACTCGATCGAGGCTTGTTGACACCTAAAAAAAATTATCATATAGAAAAAAGGGATGATAAGTCTGAAGCCCGTGAAATCTCTGCCCGTATTGCCTAGAGTTCAAGAAGATTTCATGAAAACTCAATTTTGTCAGTTTTCAGTCTTGTTGAGTGACAGGAGGAGCTACGCGCATCACAATATCACACCCGGCCACACCTCCTCGGTAAAGCTGCTACCCGGCAAGGCGTCGTCCATCACCAGGGCAATTAAAGCTGCATAAACCACTCGATTGATTGTCAAAAAACAAAGAAATCCTCAGGTGACCATCTGCTTGCTTAAGCTCCTCTGACAACCTCCCGATCGTCAGAAATGATTGAGACATAGTCAGAATTATTCCTGAGAAAATGGATCTCGAAGAAAAGCCTTGTTGCACTCCAAACGATGCAAATGCAATACCTTGAAAGCCAAACGCCATTGAAAAGCGTAGGGGATGAACAAAATGGGCTAAAGAAATGATAAAAGGGCTCATATGGCTTAAAAGAAGCTTCATGGGCTTTAATAGGCAAAACCACATGCGAACGGGACACGGCGGCCCAATAGGAGCCGGTGGCCCAATGCACACCCCTGGTCGCCGTATCGGCCCATCCTCCCTACCGCCGTGTCAAAAAGAGAGAAAACCCCTATAAAACCCCCCAGTCAAACCCGCCTTCATTTCATAGTACTCTGATATTAAGGCTTAGAATAGCTTTCCTTTACTTTCTAGCTTGTTGTTGACTGTACGTCCCGGTATTCCGCGTCGGGGCGTGACAATGACATACACTGCAATAGAAGAGAAACTGTCTAAGAGGCTGAGATAAAGAAATGAAGATACCTACTGGCCCTGTATACAAAGGTGAGAGAGGCCACTAGAATAGTGAGGGCACTTTATCTCTCGAGGCTGCCTCGTGAATGAGCCAACACACATCTCCAATTGTCTCACTTTGCTCGGCCAGTGACGCCAAGTCCGAATGGCCGCGAGAAGATAGATAATGATGCAAGTCAAGATGGTCCAGCCCCCATCTATCAGCATATTTGAAAGAGGGAAGAAGAGGCTGGCCTAAAGTGGCTTCGCTCGGGCCACCCACTGAAAGCCCGTGAGAGCGAAGCAGTGCAAACAACCAATGGGTATTGTTGTATAGCCCATCTCGTCGATCTTCCCCTCTGATGAATGTCCTGTAAGGATAAAGGCTGTCGGTCTCAGGATGCCACTCGGCTACAGAAGGGACAAGCTCTTCCACTGGCAGGGGAAGCTGCTAAAGAACTACCCGTTCACTGCTTACGTGGCATAGCCCCTGAAGTGTCTTCATGAAGACATCCTTGCTAATTTTGGGCAGTTTCGGCTCTGCCCTGGGCGAGCGCGCTTCACGTCTTTTCGAGCCCCTCAATAAGCCATCACTTCCATATTGGTCCAAGATTTCAGCTTCTGTAGGTAAGCAGGATCAATGTCTAAAGCTGGCTCTGGCTGAGAATCCAGGAATCTGTGTTCTGCAATAGCCCAGCATTCCCGGTAGAGGTTTCCATAAAATACCATTCGCACATTCCACCATTTGATATATTTTGGAGTAACGTGAGGGAAACGAGCAGGAGTCGGGACCCTAAACAAAGCCTCCTCTTGGCAGTGAAAGAAATCCCACCACGCACGAGCCTTATCATTGGCCACCTGGCCGGCTCTATGCCTATTTGACAGCGCAAGCTACGTGGAAGAAGGAGAAATGTGCTGATCATAATCGAAGTTCTGACTGAATCATAATGGATAATATGGCTCCAGCCACAAGATGCCACTCTTTCGAAAAACTAGGACGCTAGGTTTAATCGCTCGCGCCCAATCAACCAACTCCGGTTCCAGAATTGGCCTCATACATTTGGCACCGAAAATGGGATGAACATACTCTTCTATCTCAAAGAGACGGCATCCTCGCATCTTGTTCACGAGTGGGCTGGAGTGGGCTGCCAAGCTCCAGAAGTGCAGAACTCCAGGCACGTCGATCGGAACCTTGGTCAGCTTTCCCCTGATGGCAAAGAGTTGCTCCGCTGTCTGTGACGGCTCGGCACTAGCAAACTCTGTCATCCTCGGAACAAGCCGCGATGGTTGTAACCCATGAGGAATGGCTTCTGTGAATAATGTACATACCCAGGCATTAAAAAATTGTAATGGACCAACCGTCCGAAAGTTCCTGGGGAGACGGAACTGGTGCAAGTCTCCCAGCATCTTGTAGATGAGGCATAAAGCCACCGGGCAGAGAGAGTGCTTCGTGCCCCAAGCCATCAGACAAGCGGGGTAGATGGCTTCAGCTCTGATCACGCTCTTATCGCCTTGCGGGAGAGTGAAGGAACAAATTCAATAAGTCAGATACGTAACACAATGCGTGATTGCATCAACACCAGCGGGGTTCGGGCCTCCTTGCTGCCCTTCCTTCAAAACAGACGGGAAAGTGGCTTGCCGCCAGACCCTCTTCTTTCGCATCAGCGTAGTCAGCACCACAGTGGGAAAGTCATCACACTTCCACTCCCTGTCGAAGAAATACTGAAGCTAGGTGCCCATTCGCACATGCCTCTTCTCCCTAGGCTTGCGTGCTTCTCTAGTGTCGTGCGACGAGCGATAGAGTGTACGATAGGCCTTCATCATGTAGCGGTAAGCAAAGCCCGCTAGATACTGGCCCTCGCCGTCTATTTGGTCCTTCAGCCAATCTGGCTAGCAGACTTCTTCATACGGCTCACCATCAATCGGTAGGCCGCTCAGCTGTGAAAGACTCCAAAAGTATAAAGAAGTCTCTCCCTCTGAAGTGTAGAAAGTGTTATACTCTGGGAAAAAGACTTCAATCATACTACAGCATAAACCCTTGGAGATAGGGTAGCGATACCTCGAGGCATACACACTATGGTATACACCAGCCTTAACCAAGATGGGAGCATAATGTTGCAGGACGTAGCCCGTGAACTCCACTGCTCTGGGTCTGATTGCATGGGCATCGGTGGCCTTCAGCTCGGCAAACCACCCCACGAAAATATGATACTTGAATCAGACTGCCAAGCAATCCAACAGAAATGATTCTTCTCTATATCCCCATTTCAATGGGGCTAAGAACAAACCAAAAATGGGCTTCTCTCGGTCAACATGACCCGCAGTTTCATTCCAGTGAGCAGGTACGAACTTAGGCGCTCTGGTCAACAGCCCATCCTTTGGAGCCAATCCCTGGAGCCCTAGCACAGCACTCCATTTGCGGGGTTCACTGGGCAGATAGATGGGCCTTCCTCACACCATAAAGTATGTCAAGCTGTCCCTCTCAACAAGCAATGCCTGCTCAGTCCAAATTTTAAATTTTTAATGTGAATGCATGTGTGTGTGGAGGGCGTAGAACGAGTCTATGGACTCATTAGGGGCATTTGTATGCCGTTAAGGCCATTTCCAAGGGCTTAAAAAATAGAACAAACCACGTCAGATGCGTAGGAGCATAACGGCTCTACCAGTAGCCGTTATGCCCTTAACGCATCTGGGCAGGTGTGTTAAGCTCAACAGAATAGGAAATGCATTTTTCTAAGTTTTCTAATTTTTTGATTTTTTGTTGTTTTAATTATTGCCAATGAAATGCCATTAAATCCTATGACTCTATGACTAACCATATGACTTAATTGCGAAGGGGAAGAGACGGACATGGATCACATGGTTACAAGTCCGGGCGGTCTACCTCGCGTTGCCGGAGTATCAGTAGGAATGCTTGGCGGCCATGGGCTTCAGGGAAGTCCTGAGCATTGAGGTTGCCCGAGTGGATACGACACTCCTACTGGCTCCACACGAGAGATGGGACCTGGTCAGCCGGGCTTTCATATTCCCGTGGGTGCACATGATACCGACCCTATAAGACATGGCCTGGATCAGCGGCTTGCAGGTGCACAGTAAAGTTGTGACCGGGTGGGCATACGTCGACTACCAGGAGCTAGTCGGCTTGGACTTGATGAGGCCGGGGCACCCATCGTCCCAACTATCATGGTCGGTGCTCCAAGAAAGTCTGGGACTCCGACGAGCAGCAACGGCGGTCGGAGAGTTACCGGAGCAGCATATTGACTGAGTAGTCGAGCAGGCACGTCTGAGCGTGGCGGCAGAGCCGGGACCGGATGGAGATAGAGTCCTGAGACGCTTCCTGATGCTACTATTCGGGAAGCTTTTGTTCGCGACGCGGGCCGATGTGATCAGCTGTCGGCTCCTTCCTCTGTTGGCAGATCTGAGCCGGGTGCAGAAGTACGCGTGGGGAGAAGCAGTGCTGGCCTTCCTATTCCACTCGCTCAGTGCGACTAATCGAGTGACCATGCTAGGCGGCTTCTCGCCTTTTCTGTAGGTAAAATACCTTAAATGCCTTTCTATTTTTATTATGCTTCTAATATGCTTGAAATGTTGACACTTCTAACAAATGCAGTTTTGGGCTTTCTTGTACCTACCCGGGATTGGCTGAGGTATTGAGCTAGACTCGGGGCGGTTTCCCATCGCGAGGCAGTGGAATGTTGCCCGGAGCGCGGGGTCGATTTAGCAGTCGACTCGGGTGATCCAAGAGGATTTGGACTCATTCTCACACGCATCGGTAAATAGCCCGACTCCCTACATGCTCTATATGCTTCCTAAATGCCTTTTAAATGCTGACCAATGCTTGCAAATGAACGGCCCTTTCAGGTGCGGTGGACACCATATTGGGATGAGGACCATACGGGACAGCTGTGGGTTGAGGCCTCCCTAGCCTACCGGGGATGGGATATCTGGCTTCACTGCATTAACGTAATCGAGCCCCTGCACTATCAGCTGATTATGAGGACTAGGGGAGTACACCAACCGGCAGTGAGGTTCCCGCACCGACATGACGAACGCCCGGGGAAATCTGCCAAAGGGATTGGCAGTGACATTGACTGGAGCGGCCGAGCTAGAAAATACATTCATGACTGGAAACATAAAGGCAAGGCCGTAATAGAACGGGCGGACAGCGACGAGGCTTACCTATAAGCCTTCACCCGTCGGCATGGCAGCTAGGTCTACCGCGGCACCCGATGACTGGTATGAATGCTAAACTCAATTTTCTCTTTCTTACATGAATGAATGAATGCTATGTCTGACACTTACTTTCTAAATGCAGCTAGACCCACAAGGGCACATAGCCGAACTCGAGGGACTCCTCCATGCTATGGTGCAGTAGCGGGACGAGTACGGAGCGGCTTTAGAGGTTCTGCTGAGTTTTCCTAGACTTAAAAACTGAAATGCTTTATGCAACCTTGATTGACCTCTTTAAAATGCAGCGGGCCGAGGGAGCCCAGAGGACTGGACCGGATGCGCCATCCTCCTCCTCACAGCCAGCCAAGGGATGGGCTGAGAGGGATGCCGAGTTTACCTGAGCCGTAGCTCGAGCCGAGGAGGCCGAGGCTACCCTCGCGGAGCGGGTAAGAACCATACTTTTCCAAAAATGCTTTATGACCTATGCATGTGCCTAAACTAACCATGATGCAAATGCAATATGCAGGTGAGAGAACTGACCATAGCACTGGCCGCGGCGGAGTGAGCCCAAGCAGAAGCGGCGGAGGTACCCCGTCTCCGGGAAGAGATTGAGCGACTCCGGGGGGAGGTGACCCGGCTGAGTGGAGAGACAGTAGACATAGAGAGGTACCAGATCGAGGCTCGTGAGGCATGAGTCCAGGTCCATGACTTGAGGATCGAGCTTTGGACCATGGAGTGAACTGTTTGGATGATGGGCCGAGTATCCGAGCAGAGTGCGTCCCGGAGCGGTGCAGTAGGAGGCTCGCAGAGAGGGGCACCGAGCACGTCGGTACGAGATTATTTGGCCACCTCTTTCGACCACCGGAGGAAAAAAGAGGCAGAGCGGAGACGCCCACAGGAGGAGGAGCACAGCGCCATGGAGCCACCATCAAAGCGGCATGAGGGTACCGGGGACAGTGGCGGCCCGGGAGATAGACCGGCCGAGTGACACTTTTTTTGGTTTTGGTTTTTGTGTTGTTCCTACTTTTTGGTTCTTCTTTTCTTTTTTTTTTGACACACATATGTATGTGACGATTGGCATGTGATGGAATGAAGAAAAAGTTTTGGTTCTGTGAAAAATGTGAAATGTGAATGTGTAGATGTGAATGAAATGGAAATGTGTAATTTGGGCGAATGGATGATTGTGAGTGTGAACGTGTGAATGGGAATGTGAATGTGCAGATGTGAATGCATGATTTATGTGAATGGGAATGTGTGGATATGAATAGGTTAATAAAGAACGGAGCGAGGGACGTGTGCATGAAATGCAGAAGAGACACTAGCAGGTTGATCAAAACAGAGAGGAACAAACAGATCCTCCTCCTGTAACAGAAAATTTAACAGATCTCCTTAAGACCGTTAAGTAACATAATGGACCACGGCCCATGCATTATACTTGATAGAACGAAGGCTGTTGGCAGCCAGAGCTTAACAGACCATATTGAGAGCGTTATGATACTATAATGGGTCCACGATAGACTGTTAAATGAATCAGTAGTAGAGTTCGATCGGGACTCTCTAAAGGGCATCCGAAGTTGAATAGAAAGAGGCCTAATTCTTACTAGAACCCTTCTAGGACTAGGATAGGACTTCCTAACCATAATATCCATATTAAACACCAACATTAAGCCTCTATAAGTAGGAATCAAACCCCAAATTCACAGCTCATCCTATTCTTCTGCTAGAAGTTTAGAAAAACCCAAAAAATAGTTAGGAAACACCATGAAGAGAAGCTTTGGAACTTTTGCCATGGAGGAAAGGGTCTACACCGGGCCCAAAGCAGCTAGGAAGGAGCATGGAGAACCCCAAAGGCTAACCTGCATCCCTAAGCACCTGAGTTCAAACCCTCCAAGAGAGGTAAGTCATCAAGTTCTCATCAAAGATTCAATTTTTCTTGTGCTTCTTACTCTCTCATGATTTTCTTCTTTTTCTCTTGTTCTTTGTTTCTTCTCCAGGCTTTTCCTGGCCCAGATGCTATTCTAATCTGAAGTGGGTGGCTCCCATGATCAAGGAACTCCCCTTAGAGGTCTTATCAATCCTAAGGGCATGGCATCTTCAGCCTTTAGTTGTCTTAGGGAAGAACGTTCAGAAACTACACTTGGATTGGGCAAGCATCTCCGCCCTTATAGAGTTATGGCACCCCCAAACTCATACTTTTATCTTCCCTTCTTTTGAAGCCTCAATCCTCTTGGAGGAAGTAGAAACTTTCATTTCTTTTGCCAAGACTAAAGCAGGGGATGAACACCTAGTTTGCCATACCATAGAGCCTATAGATCCCACACTACTCTTGAGCGACTTCATTCATAGTGAGAAGGACGTGAGGACTATGATCAGCCCCAAACATATTCACTTGCTTCCAATGGCCCACTAGATAACCACTTATTGCAAAAATAAGAGTGGCAGATTTGAAGCTATAGCCAAAGAGGTGTCGGTGCGTTTATGTGGGGTTTTCCTTTTCTCCCCTACCGATCATCTACTTGACATCCAAAATCTGAGTGTCATTAGCAGACTATGGTGGGGAATGTCTGTCTCTCAAGCAATCCTTGCATACTTGTATGAAGGGCTCAGCTCGACTTGCCTTGGAGGACCTCACTTCGGCTCCATGATGTTGCTTGAGTGCTGGATAGGGATCAGAATTAAATTCCAACACAAGGAGGAGTTGACCATGATGAGCTAGATCTTTGGGAGCCACCCTCTATTCTTCATCGAAGGGGCCTTTGGATTTTCTCAAAAGGTTGAATGCCGAACAGCAGATAAGAAGACATGCAACGATTGGCGCCTCTTCCTCAACACTATGCCCATAGACAGGTTTAAGATGCGTCCAAACGTGCTTCGGAATGCCACTTTCAGAGTACCACGGTGACATGGCCTCGACCTTCAGCTAGTGGGGGACACTACCCTAGCGATCTACAACCCTCACCGATGCTATCTTCAAGTTGGGCTACCTCAAACCAACGCTCCTGCACTTGCACACTACCCTCCCCTTCAAGCTAGGAAGATAGGGAGCGAGGAAGATGAAAGAGCGATTCAGAACGCGCTGACCATGTGGGGGATCAGCAAGGTACGTCCGTACCAGGAGGAAGTGGAGGAAGACGACGAACGTTGTCAGGCTTGTGTGAAAGAACTACGGAGAATCTGGCCTCAAGCAGACAAGAAAATGAATGTACTTTGATTTTTTTATGTCTTGATGTAATGAGAAGAGTGAAATTTGGATGGTTTGATATACAATGCAATTCAATTGAATAATGAGAATGAAAGCTTTTGTTTGAAAAGTTTTGATTTGATCCCCTTTGTTGAATGAACTGGTTCTGGGAAACAGAGCTTCTGCGTTAAATAACGGACATACACCAATCTGCCACAAGAGAATAACAGACTATAGATCATTCATTATAAGAATGACTCAGGAAAACCAACCATTTTATTGCATTCTAGAAACATTAACGGACCAGACATGATCCGTTAAGAATATGACGGATACCTTAAGGTGCGTTAAAGTACCATTGTCTGAGAAAGGCTACTGAGGAATATAACGGGGTGATGTTGGTCCGTTAAACACATATAATGGTTCAGTTGAGGTGCGCTATATAGCCAGAAACTGAGTCTTCAGCTTGGAACCTGCATTCTGCACACACTTAAATAAGAAAACAAGTTAGATCCATTCTTAGACTCAACCCCTTGCCTTGAGCAAGTTAGAATTTGACCATTCTTGATATTTGGTCAAGGGGTGGAGCCTTTATTAAATAGGCAGAAAAATACGAAAGGAAAATGCAATGGATGTAATGCAACATGATGGTGATGTGAGACGAATCTCCGAGTCTGATATTTTTCTTTTCTTTTTAGTCTCTCTCTTTTTTTGTGTAATTTTTTTTAACAGAAAATGGCTTCTCCTTCTGTAGAATTGCATTCACACTCCTAAATTCTAGGATTTTTTTCCTGAGCTTAAGAGACCTTTGATGAAATCCTAGTTCTGTCAGTCTGTCGGTGGTGAATGAGCAGTAATTGTGAGCCACCCAAGCGTGCGGGCTCTCAACGTCAGGACTTATGTAGAGGACTTTAAGATTTCTTTGATAGTCAAACAAATGTGTTTGGACGTTAGTTCAATGTAAATCAACACTGACTGCGGTCAGTGGGGAAAGGTCCAACACTCGAACCTAAATCGTCTGATATAATGCGTACCCACGGAATAAACTCTGCACAGGCTATTTACATAGCACCCCTTATGTGCACCCCTTATCCCTTATTTCTTTTCAAAAGGAAAGTTGCGATTACATTTCCGTGATCCAACAGACTGGCACGTCCGGTGAGACCTTTCCTGCCTTTCTTCTTTCTGTCAAAGGGATCCCCAAAACCTTAAAACCTTCTTTAAGGTTTTGATTGCCCCTCTTCCTCTTACAAGACGGGAAGAGGAGGGTACTTTTCTTTGCTCACTTGAGGGCTCTATGTGCATTTGTGCATTACTCCATTCGTGCTACGCACCACCACCACCGGCAACAACAAGACGACGATGTTAGCCGTCACATATGGCCCTCAGGTCATTGCCAACCACACCAAGTTCGGATACTTGGTGACTCCACTTGTTTTCGATGACTTTCCGCTGGACGTCGGCTCGCCCTTGTTTTTGGGCGTTGTTGCTGTGGTTGAAGCCAGTTTAGCCATACCTGCGATAACAACTGTCGAGGGTGTCGGGCCCTCGGCCCCACTAGCTGACCGGGTCCGCCTAGTCAACAAGACAACTATCGCGGGTGTCAGGCCCTCTACTTCAACAACTGGTCGGGTCCGCTCGGTCAACAAACCAATTATCGGGGGTGTCAGGTCCTCTACCTCAGCAACCGGCCGAGTTCACTCAGTCAGCAGACTGGCTGCCAGGGGTGTTAGGCCCTCCGCTCTAACAGCTAGCCGGGTTCGCCCGGCCAATTCTCCATCGACCAAGGGTGGTAGGCCCTTCGTCCTAGCAAGTGACCGGGTTTTCTCGGCCAACCAAGTCGCTATTGGTGTCGCTCCTGCTCGATGGGGGCAACGCCGCAGCCGCAATTGCACCAACTCCACTACCACCACCCTTAGAGGAACTGCTCTTGTGCAACGGGGGCAGCGTCGCCATCATGACGGCGTCGTGTCTACAGTAGACGTCACCAGCGCCACTCCTGCTCAACGGGGGCAGCGTCATAGCCGTAAGGGTGCAAAGCCTGCAGCGGCAACATCCCACTTCTGCAAGACTATAATTGTTAGGGATCTTCACATTCGGCTCGATGGAGGCGAGCCAATTATGACTCGGGACCGGCACGTCCCAACTATCTCCACCTCCAATCGCTTCGAGCTTCTTCGACAAGCTCGGGAGGACGGAGCGCAATTGAAGAAGCCCGCCGTACTGGCGGCAAACCAGGGTCCAATGCAATGCCCCAAACCAGTAGCTCCCTGATCAAAATTAGGGGGCAACCCAATTGAGGAGTGCCAGCTCTGCTGGAATAAAATATGAGTCACCAAGTAGGAGGCCCGAATTATCAAGTGAGCGAGGGCGGAAGGGCCCTTCCGCGTGTCAGATCTGCAATAGATGCGGAGTTCGGCAAACATTGAGGCCTCGATATCTCTGAGGTCCTCAACTCAGCCCCTACGAGGGCAGAAACGCCGAGGAGTCGGCAAGATGGTACAGTCGACCTCTTCGTAGGCCAGTTCAACGCACACGGACGAGGATGCCTCGGCCCAGGCTTCTATGTCCAGGTGCCTATTTTCGACATACTAGGGACGGTGCCCAAGCTCAGTAGACAACAGCCCAGGAAGAAGCGGGTAGTTCAGGTAACTAACAACACTGTCAAGGTGTTTTCCTGCTATACAACCTCCGCTGACAAGTAGCCGGAGGATACCTCGGGAGAATTAAACCAGCTTCTCTAGAGTTTGAGGAGGTGAGGGCCCGTCTCCCGAGTTCTTTCATAGATGCAGCAGACGTCGGCTGTCGGAACATGTCAGCCTGAGCCGGCGCGACAAGAAGTGCCCCAAGAAGACATCCATAGTGTCGACGAGAATAGCAACTCCGGGCATAAGAAAGACCTTACAAGAGAGATTCAAACCCTTGCATTGGAAGAGCTCCGACGTGAAAAATCAAGAACTTAAGAATCTCTTGCAAGCATTATTGTGTGAAAAGGAGGTTCATGTTCAACCTCAAGTGGCGCCCACTAGGATGGAACAACAGCCTATTCCTATCCTAGTCACGGTCAATGTCTCTGTTGCTGCTGCAAAATTGCCAATGGCAGTGGAAATTGAATTGCCGCAACATGAGGCAAATGCCTGGTCCTCTGCCACTCCTACCGCAGAAAGTCTCATGGCACAAAGGCAGATGATCGAACGAATTGTGGAGGCAAAATTTGCTCAATATGGTGAGGGTGTGGCTACCGTCGATTTGTACATCGTGCCTTATCCCCTCCACCATCAATTCAAGAAACTTCCGCCAGATTGCCCCAAAACCTAAAACTTTAGAAGTTCAATGGGTAGGGTTCGCCACATGAACATCTGGCCTACTACATGACGGCCATGCAGAAAAATCACTGGTAATTTCAGAATAATAAATCACACAAGATCCATTAAGGATCCACTAAGGTACGGGTCTTACATGTTATGCTTGATAAGGTCCGTGCACATCACTGTAGCATGTCAGTGCATATCTCTGTTCATCCAACATAAGGTCGGTGCCCCTTACTATTCAAAGTCGGTGCAAGTTTCATGTTAAGTCAAAACAAGGTCAGTGCATATTTCAGTTCATGGCATATAAGGTCAGTGCAAGTCTTGGTCCATGCCATATAGAGTCTATGCACTTTACTGATTCACAAACATGACTAAGGTCGGTGCATGTTATCCCTTGCACTAAACTAGGTCGGTGCACATATTAGTTTCATGTTATAAAGTCTGTGCATCTTTTGCTTCATGCCATATGAGGTCGGTGCTAGCTACGTTTGCACATAGCTAAGGTCGATGCTAGTTGTAGCTCATGCATAGCTAGGGTTGGTGCTAGTTGTGTTTGCACACAACTAAGGTCGATGCTAGTTGTAGCTCATGCATAGCTAGGGTCGGTGCTAGTTACATTTTCACACAACTAAGGTCGGTGCATTTCATGCTCATACCACTTCTAAGATCGGTGCACTTTTCTATTTCCTCATTTGAAGGTCGGTGCATGTCTTGTTGCTTTGCATAAAACCTTGGTGCAGATAACTGTTTATCCATGTATAAGGTTAGTGCATTGCTTGCCTTCTGCATATAACCTCGGTGGAGTTTACTGTTTATGCACACATGAGGTCGGTGCATATTCCTTCTTGCGCATTCTAAGGTCAGTGTAGGTTTTGCACTGAGCACATATAAGGTCGGTGCACGTTGCATGGTATATGTGGTTAAGTCAGTGCACATCACTGTTCACACATACATACAAGGTCTAAGCATGTTTGCATGTTCACTCCTAAGTTTGGGGGTGCTTGCTATAAGGTCTGATCATTGTTGCATATCACATCATTAAGGTCAGTGCATATACATCATCCTTCTGATCTATGTATGACTAATATAATGCTGGCTAAATCTGCATCAGACGTTAAGTGTTTGATGACTTGCTTTGGCAGAAATTTTATCAAACACGTGAAGAGCGGAATGGATCAAGATTGAGATAGGCACGTGAGCATGAACTTAAGCTGGGCACGTGACCCCAAGTATGTTGGGAAGATGGCACGTGGTTCCCAGAGGCCGGAGGTGGGCACGTGATCCAAGGCACTATGACAGAGGAACATTCTAGTTCATGCCACATGGACCAATGGAGTTTCACTAGGTTATTTTCACCTCATCCATACGGTACCCCTGTTCTATATAAGGATACCCAGCCCTTCAAAGAAGGGTGCTGAAAGTTGCGACAATCTACTGCCATCGTCTCCACCTGAAAAGAGAGCATCTCCAGGAGAAAGAGAGAGCAATGTTTGAGAGCAGCCGGCTAGAGCATCTGACATTGCTTCCTCGAAGCTACATTTTACATTATTTTTAAATTTTTTTCTTACGCTTACCATCGAAATTCTGGTCCTAGATTTTCTTCTTGCATTTTCTGAGTCCCCTCCGGTGTGGAGGAAGGGAGACATTGTCTCCGGTTGCGAGTGGCTTGGGAGGTCGCTCGTGGAGTTCCCTCTGGTGTGGAGAAAGGGAGACATTGTCTCCGGTTGCAAGTGGCTGGGGAGGTCGCTCATGGAGTTCCCTATGGTGTGGAGGAAGGGAGGATTTGCCCTCCGGTTCTAGATTTACAGGTAGCAAGTTTAGGCGTCTGGTTCTGTCTAGTGTAGGACCAGGGTTGAGGGATTTATCTCCCTCTGGGCAAGCTATAAGGCAGGGTCCTATCGCAGACTGAGTCTACTTCTTTTCTAACCTGAGCTAGTGGAATCATCATTTGGTGTGAACAAGGGGTGGATGTAGATTGCCGTTGGCAAGCAAACCACCTAGAAACTCTTTGTCTCCTTGTCTTTGTTGCTCTGTCCTTTGTGCGATTTCTGATCTATGGTCGGTGGAGGTTGTTGTTTACTTTACGTTCCTTGACCCATCTTCTGCTCGAACACTTAGCTGAGTATCACTGATTGCTTTCTAGTGTGTTTATTTCATTGAGAATGTGGTTTATATCGTGTGTTAAGTGTTCTGCATCTGTACTCTAGGCTCATCTACCGTGCTCATTTGATTTCAGTCTAAAATTGGGGTGATCTATTCATCCCCCCCTTCTAGATCACTCTTTAGTATTTCTATCAATTGGTATCAGAGCAGGTTACCCAACATGTGGTCCAATGACCAGGGTAATTTTGGATCAAGCAATCCTCGCAGTTTCATGGCTGAGGGATAGTCTATTAGTTGCCCTCCCTTCTTTGATGGTAACAATTACTTTTACTAGAAAAATTGGATGGAAGTATTCCTGAGAGCGCAAAGCCACGAACTCTGGAGAGTGATCACCACAAGACCATACGATCTCCCACCAAATTAAGATGCGTGGATGAAGGATCACATCAGGCTTTCAACAGTCAACTGGTCAGCTCT
Source organism: Amorphophallus titanum (assembly GCA_024336825.1). Taxonomy (NCBI): domain Eukaryota; kingdom Viridiplantae; phylum Streptophyta; class Magnoliopsida; order Alismatales; family Araceae; genus Amorphophallus; species Amorphophallus titanum. The sequence continues at coordinate 43,236,098 of JANBPO010009603.1, forward strand.
AAACATAATTCAATGCGCAGTACATCTATAAGAGTACACTAGGATATCAGCTCGCAAGACAGCAAAGAAGATGTGGGACGAACTAGAGCTCATGTATGAAGGTACATCCCAGGTCAAGGCTACAAAGGTAGGGACTTGATGAATGAATGAAAATTTTGGAGAATCCAAGAGTTGCCATGTCTCTAGTTCTTCATCTTCTTCCTCCTTGATCCAGGATGTAAGGCCCTTCTTTGGGAGTGATTCCCAATTCTATGTCTTCCTCTGGGTACCAGGTTCGATCACCGCTGCCACCGCCTCCGTTCGTGCCGCCATCGAGCCACCATGGGTCATTCTTCAACCTGCTGTCTTGGTTGTTTGCCTGCCAAGTTGGGCCACAAAGATCAGGTTGGAACCCCATATTCCCATTCTCAAATCCCCTTCACTGCTTCACGACTTTTCTTCCTCTACCTGTCCTCTACCTCTCCTGAAAATCCCGTGCCAAAATTCATCATGTATCAAAAGTTGTCTTCATAGGCATTTTCACTGCATGGGCTATCTCTGTGCAGTTCTGCCCAGACCAGACCACTTAAGATCAGGCTGGTAGCCCAAATTTCCGTCCTCAAATCCCATCACCCTCTTCATGAGTTTTCTTCCCCTCCCTATTCCCCAACCTCTCCAGAAAACCTCTCCTCAAAATTCACTCCAAGCAAAAACTTCTCTTTGGAGCCCTTTTGGTCGCGCAGACTGCCCCTGTGCAGCCCTTCTGGGATAGTGTTCAAGCCCCTCCAAAGAGACGACCCCCAAATCGTGTCAGAACGACCTGAGATTTTGAGAACTACTTACACACATCCTAATCCCCTCTCCAAAATTTTATTGCGAATTTTATAACCCTTGTTCCCTACTTGCCACGTCCACCTTCGCCCCCTCAGTTTTGACGGCACTAAACTGTAGAACTAAGACCAGTCTATTTGACCCTACCACGCCCAAAACCTCCACTGCACGCCACCCTGCCTCTACTACCCAGTCATCCCACGTCTATCAGTTAGCCCCATTCGCCTCCAGGAAGCCCTGGTTCCACCCCTGACTTTGGTCCCCTGTCCAGCTGCCAGTAGACTGTCCAGATTGCGCAGGGTCTGCTTCAAAATTTGCCAAGACTACCACAGTGCTCCGTTGCAGTCGCCAATCGACCGGCGTCCCTGGGACATTCCCACCAATGTCTGCGCCAAATTTTGTGAACAACAGATGACCAAAAGGCGATGCCCTAGGCCCCTCTTTCTGCTGTCCACCTGTGCCAGTGCAGACCGGACTGCAGTCTGCCCACTATTCGTGATCGCACCAGAGGACCACATTAGTGTAGTCAGCTTCCAGCTTCATTGCTGAGGCTCATCATCTAGTACAATGTACCTCTAGGGACGTTGGCGCCTTCCTCGGCCTCCGTGACACGCCATCCTTGCGGCTGGTCCCTGTTCGTACCGGTTCGCAGTGATTCGTGGACGACGAGCTACACCGACCCATGGCCTATCACCCCACTTCGCACGACCCCCGGATTGCTGTGTAGCCTTTTACCACCCTACGAGGAGTGGGCTTTGTTTTGGTTGTACCTATTTATCTCTTGTACCGAGTGGTTGTGTGACTTGGCCGGTTGTCTTCCCCACGCCCCGAGCATGGAGGTACGTGTTCACATCCTTGTTTGGTCTCTTTCTTGCTTGTTTAGTATATTCTCTAGCACCGCTGCTTGTGTGATTGTTAGGATTCTAGCTCGTATACACTTACTTCACTGCTGTGGTGAGAGAGTGTGACCATCCCATGACTCATCCGAGTCACGAGTGTGGAGTTGCCCACCCTAGACTTGCTGGTTTCTCAACCGTGCGAATCCGACACGCCTCCCTCTCTTTGGGATGATTGCGAGCTTGAGTTACTTGTTTAGGCGTGATCCATCTCTTGGGAGTCATAGGTTTTTGAGTCACGCTACTTTATATATTGTGTCATTGCTAGTTTAGTTGTCCCTTTAGTCGCATCTTCACATAGAGTCCTAGCTCGCATAGCATCCCGCAACAAATTTGGTATCAGAGCCATAGGTTGTCTAGGGTGCATTTGAGTCCCTTAAGTCGTCTTAGGTGCATTTGAGTCCACATTCTACCCCTTGCATCAACATTTTAGGTTCGTGTCTAGTTAGAGTTTTAGCCTCCCGTGTCCTCATAGAGTTTTGCATGCCCACTCAGCGTGGTACCGACTACCAACTCCCTGCCCCGATGGTTGACCATAGGAGCCCAGCCCCTCATGATCTGTTGCAAGCTCTCATGGAGCAGATGGATCGGTCTGATAAGAGCTTGAGAGACCACACTATGCTCATGGAGGGCTGGATGAAGGCCACGGAGGATCGGATGGAGGCTTCTGACCGGACCATACAAGGTCTTGTTGGGCGGCCTTACCCGGGTAGAGCGCAGCAGGAGGATGCCCCTGGGCAAGCCCAAGGCCCACTTGGCCCTGCCCCTCGGCCCGAACCCCCTAGGGCCGATGACTGGAGGCACCGTGTTCAAGAGTATGAGGATTTAGGGTCCGATAACGAGTTTGAAGGGTACGGTCGTGCCAGGCATGGGTACAGGCCCAATAGGGATGAGGAGGATGAGCGTATTCTTAGGTCCGTGCGAGCGGATCCTCCCACCTTTGATGGGTCCATGGAACCCAAGGTCTATCTTGATTGGGAGGCTGCCATGGATCGTTATTTTGAGTGGTTCGAGATGACAGACCACCGGAGAGTCCGATATGCCAAGATGAAGCTGATTGGCGTGCAGATGGGGAACAAGGTCTGTGCACGTGGGGGCTGGGTCTGTAATCAGGTCGGTGCAACTGGGGGCTGAGGTCTGTGCAAGGGAGGTTGGGTCTGTGCAATTAAAGGGCAGGTTTGTGCAAGGGATGCTCATAGTCTGTGCAAGGGAGGTCAGGTCTGTGCATGTGGCGGCTGGGTCTGTGCAGGGTCAGGCCACACAAAGGGCAGGGTCAGTGCAAATGAGGAGCGAAGTCTATGCATGACTGTGCGCGCCAGGGATAAGGTCAGTGCAGGGTGGAAGCTAAGGTTTGTGCACACAGGGAAGGGCCTGTGCAAGGCTTATGAGCATGCCGGGCAAGGCACAGGCGGCAAGTGTGCTGGACAGAGGTGGTGGAAGCGTGCTGGGCAAGGTTGTATAGAGGTGTACCGGGGAAGGCACCAGCGGGCTGTGCCGAGCAAGGCAAGCTAAAGGCATGTCGGGGTTGGTTCAAGGTGTGCCGGCGAAGGTTAGGGAAGAGGTGTGCCGGATAGGGCAGGTGATGAGTGTACTGGGCGAAGGTGGACTAGGGTGTGCCGAGCTAGGTAGAGGGTTGGGGCGTGCTGGCGAGGACAAGGCTGAGGTGTACCGCTGAAGGGGGGGTAGAAGTGCACCAGGTGAGGGCGAGCTGAGAGTGTGCTGGGCTGGGAGGTTTATAGGGTGTACCGGGCTGGGAGGCTTAGAGGGTGTGCCAGGTTGGGAGGTTAGGGGCACACCGGACAAAGGGCTACAGGCTGTGCCGATCAAAGGATGGCCAGAGGGTATACCGAGCAGAGAGGGGGGCTGGTGCATAGAGGGTAGAGTCTATGCACATGAGGGCTGGTTTCATGCAAGTGGGGGGCGAGGTTTGTGCAAGCTACGTGCAAGGTCTATGCAAGCTGGAGGCGAGGTCTGTGCAAGCTGGGATGAGGTTTGTGTAGGTTAAGTAGGGCCTGTGCAGGTTGGGGCCAAGGTCTGTGTGTCTGCATGCAAAGTCTGTGCAAAGTCTGAACAAGAGTCTATGCAGGTCCATGCGAGGTCTATGCAGATTTTGAGCAGGGTCCATGTAGGGTTCGAGCAGGGTCTGTGCAAGGTTCGTGCAAGTTTCAGGCAGGGTCTGTGCAAAGTCCGTGCAAGTTAAATGAGGTCTGTGCAAGCTGGGGCGAGGTCCGTGCAGGGTTTAGGCAAAGCCTGCGTAAGGCCTGTGCAAGGTCTATGCAGGGTTCAGACAAGGTTTGTGCAGGGTTTGTGCAGGCTGGGAGTGAGGTCTGCGTAAGTTAGCCTGGGCAAAGGGGAGGTTGGTGCAAGCTTAGGAGTGTGCCGGCAGAGGGGGTGAGAGACTGTGCCGGATAGGGGCTGGGCTGGTGTGTCTTGGGAAGGCTGGATCGGTGTGCGCCGTCAAGGATAAGGCTGAGGGTGTCCCGGGCTGGGCCTGGGCAAAGTGCATCGGGTAAGGTTTGAAAGGGGTGAGGTGTTCTGGGTAAGGCCTGACAGGGTTCTCCCTTCTACCTCCTAAAACTCTTTCTTCTCTTTTCCTCTTTAGCCCTATGCAATGCACGCGAGCCTTCTCCCCTTCTCTCTTGATCTTCTCCCCTTCTTTCGTATTTGCATGACCAATGTTCAATTTCACACGGCTAATGCCCAGCCCAGTTCTCTTTACATCACTTGTAGTTCACATGTTGTAGTTGAAGCATCTTATCATCGTTTATCCCATTTGTTTATTGCTCCCTTTTGTATTTTAACGTATTATCTTTTTTCGACGAAAATTCAACAGCATCTCCCCTTGACCTGGACGTTAAGGGAAGTAAAGGGGAACACGCCCACAAGGAGTGACAGAACCCGACAACTCGAGGTGTGTGCCAAGGGGAGCAGCACCTTTGATGAAACTTTGAAAAACCCCAGGAAATTAATGAATGGGTAACACGGCTAAGACGAGCTGGGAGTGCACTGAGTAAGAGGAAAATGGCAAGTGTGCCGGCCTGGGAGGAGGGTGTGCCGGGCAAGGAGGGGTCAGAGGGTGTGCCGGCTAGAGAGGCTAAGGGGCTATGTTGGGTCAGAGGGTGTACCGGGTAGGGATTGGCTGGGGGTGTGCCGGCCTGGCAGGATTTAGAGTGTGTTAGGCTAGCTGGGGTTGAGGTTGTGCCGGATAGGAATGAAGCTAAGTGTGCCGACCGAGCATGCATGAGGGTGCTGGGCTACGTGGGCCGAGGGTGCACCGGGTATGGAGGTAGATGGTGCATCAGTGAAGGAAGGGTGTTAACACACCAGGTTGGGACTAGGCCAAGGGGTGCACTAGTTGGCTAAGAAAAGAGATCAAAGGTGTTTGGGGAGGCAATGGGCTTGGGTTGCGTCTGGGAAGGGAGTGGATGGTGTCTAGAGGGGAAACCCACCCTTTGCTAAGCAATGAAATCGATGGAAGAAGCTGTCCTCAGCCAAATACATACACTGGTGAGTAGGAACGAGAGAATCAGAGCAAAAAGGGGCAGAGAGAAAGAGAACAAACCACGAAGCACATAGCCGAGCAAAGTTAACCAACAAAAAAAGAAAGGAAGAAAGGGGAAAATTGTTCTTCTCTCATTCATGAAAACAAGGTGGCAGGGCCACATTCAAGGCTATACAATGAGACAATAAGAGGGAAGAATCTTTCTCTTCACTCAGGCGGTGGTCGGAGCAGCAAGCCCCTTGCTCTCTTTCTCCTTCTCTCTTCGCACAGAAGGCAGCGGTGGGTGGAGAGCAAGCCCTCTCCCCCTCTCTCTTCCTCTCTTCTGGTCTTCTTTTTCTCTTCTTCTTTTTTCTTCTTCTTGTTCTGCTCTCTGGGGAGCCCCCTTTTTCCCTTCGTCGTGAGAGATTTTTTATACCTCTACTGGCCATGGCGTTCGTTTGCGATGGAAGTCAATTGGAGGGTTGACCCCGTCTTGTCTTCCTATAGAGCCCTTCTTCCGTGCCTGGACGAGGCGTTGACAGCTGAGTAAATCCCAGCTGGTTCGATGTGATCACGTTGCACGCCAAGGGTGGGAGGCTGTGACCACTGAATCTGCTGTCGTTGGCACCGGTCCAACGGCTGCAACGCATCACCGGGTGGAGGAGAAAGGACGCTGCACCGCGTGGAGGGCATTCGACAGTGTGTCGGGCAGAGGACGCTAGGAGCGTATCGCTGGAGGGGTCTGGAGGTGTGCCACTGGGGGCTGAGAAGTGTGCCGCTGAAGAGCTTGGTAGTGTGCCGCTGAAGGGCTTGGCAAGTGTGCCGCTGGAGGGCCACAGCAGGTGTGCCGCTGGAGGGGCACAGCAGGTGTGCCGCTAGAGGGGCACAGCAGATGTGCCGTTGGAGGGGCTGCCACTGGTGTGCCATTGGAAGGGGCACCAAGGGCGTGCCATTGGAGAGGCACAAAGGGTGTGCCATTGAAGGGCACAAGTTGGTGTGCCGTTGGAGTTGGCGTGAGAGGGTGCAGGGTGTGCCGTTGGAGAGCACAAGTTGGTGTGCCGTTGGAGTTGGCGTGAGAGGGCGCAAGGTGTGTTGTTGGAGAGCACAAGTTAGCGTGCCGTTGAAGGGGCATAAAGGGTGTGCCGTTGGAAGGGCACAGGGAGTGTGTGCCATTGAAGGGGCACAGCAAGGTGTGTCGTTGATGGGCACTTGAGGGTGTGTCGTTGATGGGCACTGGAGGGGCTTCCTTTTCTTCTTTTCTTCTTCTCATCTTCTCTTCTCTTTTCTCCTCTTCTTGATTCCCCTGCACGTAAACATGTGATGAGAATTTTTTAGTGGCCACATACATAAAAAGGTCATGTCGTCTATCACCGTAGGATAAATGATGGTCATGCTAACCTAACCATGGTCCAACCTATCAGATGAGAGAAAAATATTATAATACCCCTGTCTAACACACACAGAGACATGGAGAGAGAGAGAGAGAGGGAGGGAGGACAGTGGGGTGGCCTACACGTGGGGGGCAGGGGGAGGGCCAGGGCCAGGGCCAGAGGTGGCGAGGCCGGCGTTGGGGTCATGGGTGATGTAGGGAGAGGTGGCAGGCTTTGGGTGGGGGGAGAGAGAAAGAGAGGCAAAGATGGGAGAGTGAGAGAGAGTGCAAGCGAGAGAGGGGGGAGGCAGAAAGAAAGACAGAGATGGGGAGAGTGACAGAGACTACAAAAGGGAGTGGAAGGGCACCGGCGGGGGTCTCCACTACCAGCGCCAACACTGCACTGGGGTTCACAGAGAAAGAGAGAGAGGGAGAGAGAAAGAGAGACAGAGAGGGGAGAGCAAGCGAGAGAGAGAGAGAGCGAGAGAGTGCAAGAGAGAGGGGGAGATCGGCAGACCAAAGGAAGAGGTAGTGGGCTTCTATGTGGGGGAGGGAGAAAGAGAGACAGAGAGCGGATAGTAAGAGACTGTGCGAGAGAGAGAGAGGGAGAGGAGAGAGAGAGAGAGAGAGACAGAGAGTGAGAGAGTACGGTCTGGTGCCTACATCCAAGGGGGTCTCCCCCTCTAGGTGCCCGCACCCCACTAGGGGTTGCAAAGAGAGAGGGGGAGACAAAGAGAGACAGAGAGGGGGATAGTGAGAGAGAGAGAGAGAGAGAGTGAGAGGGAGGGGGAGACTGGCAGATCAGAGGGGGGACAAGCAAACTATAGAGCTAGAGGGCTATTAGGTTGAGAGAGAAAGAGAGATAGAGACATGAGAGTGAGAGTGTGTGTGAGAGAGGGGGGGAGAGAAAGAGAGACATAAAGGGGGAGAGAGAGAGAGTGCGAGAGGGAGTGGGATGGCACTGGAGGGGGTCTCCCCCTCTAGTGTCGGCACCTTAGTGGGGTCACACACACACACACAGAGAGAGAGAGAGAGGGTGGGGAGAGAAAGAGAGACAAAGAGGGGGAGAGTGGGAGAGAGAGAGACTAAGAGAGAGGGGGAGACTGGCAGACTGGAGAGGGAGACAAGCGGACTGCAAGGAGAGTGATGTGACACAATCCCTTGGACCTAATTTCACAAGCAATCGAACCGAGCGGTGGATCCACTCAAGCGGGCTCACCCGTGACGCGCACACCCGGGGTCCGTAGGTGGACCGACGATGGGGATGAGGGTCCGAGGTTTGACCTTGAGACTCCATGGGGTTGGCTAGCTTGGGGTTGAACCCCTAAGGATCTGGGATGCCCAATTCGATGGGCAGCCAGCACGCCGAGGGCGTGGGATGTAGGGCCACTCTCACAACTTGCTCCGCGGTGGCACACGATTTTGTGGATTTCGGATCGGTCGCTCACCGTCCGACAGGCAATTGAAAGTAATAATAAGCCAGCAAAGATCACTTGACCCCATCATCATAAGGGGCTACTCCACCTCGACCACTGTGACTGAGTCAGAAGCTCTGACTGGGGTACTCATATCCTCCTGTACCTCTCCGATAGGGTCTGAACCCACCGTCGCTTCGCAACCCGGCAGGGCAGGGGTCTTGCTCTCGGTCAGAGGAGGGACATCGAAGGAGGCCGGACCAAACATTATCGCCAAGAGACCCATAGCCCCTTCTGCTTGTGCTTTCTCCTCCCCGGGAATGGTGATACTTTCCAAGATCTCCCGTAAAAGCTGGGTATCCTCCGGCGTCGAGAGCTTCAGAAGAGGCGGAAGAGGGACCGTTAGCTCCAAGCTGGCCCCTGACTGTAGAAGCGACACTAGTGGCTCCACCTCCGGCCCCCAGAGCGATCTCAGCCTGTCTGCTCCCACGGGACTGAGAAGCTCCCTTCGCTTGGGAATAGCCTTGTGTGCTCTAGTGGGGCACGCTTCCGGAAGCTCTGCCTCCTCCTGAACATACAAGATAGGGTTAGTCGCCCATTGCCTGAGGTGAATTGCCGAAGTCCTGAAAGGACGAAGGGAGAGTTGAAGAGTCCCCATGCTTACCTCAGCCATCGGGACTATGCTGCCTCCCGGCACTATCTCCCCTTCCTCCAAAGGCTCGTCCGTCGACCCAGGAATACTGGAAGTCTCCGTGGCCGCCTCCTGTCGCAGAACTTCAAATAAAGACACCATCTTGTCTAAGCCCGTGTAGACTCCTTCCAGTCCACCGACCAATAGGTCCGGGGCGGCGACCTCTGCAACCTTCGGTGGGGGTAGCTCCTGAAAGTCAACAAGTAGTAAAAACAAGATCAGTGGATGATCACGGAGGGAAGCCCTGCACGAATGAACTCACACTTATAGGGGGCGACTCAAGAAGTCTGGACTCCTCGGGTGCGCCTTCCCCCGAAGCCACCTCGTCAGAGGAATAATCATAATCCACCTTCTCGCCCGACGAGGACGTGATCGGAGCAGGCACTTCCCTCACCTGCGTGGGAGCTTCCTTCGCGGGGTCGACAGTCGGTGCATCCTCACGCGGGCTTGGCGATGGTGAGGTCCCAGACCTTAGCCTCCTCCTTACATAGATGCGATTCTCTAGGCGGACTCCGAGGTGCACCTTCGGCTCAGTGACCACCGCGTCAGGGCCTGCCAAATAGAATGAGATTCGGATCAAGTGGGAGCCAGAGAGTCCTTGAAGGATCAAGGAAGGTATTTAGGATGGCAGAGATGATTACCCCCTTTGACTTCTATGGCAGGAGGCGGCTCGTGGCTGGTCTCCTCAGTAAGAGCTGCGGCCTCGGGAACTACAGTCTCGCCCGCAGTGAGGGATGGCATAGGAGCTGACTCCCTCGCACCGGCTGAAAGGGAGAAACGAGTGTGTTATGCATGCATAAGGACCTTACCCTGGGAGGTGGATAAATCCTGAAGAATACCGATGCCCCGAGGACCTCACCTATGGAGTGACCTGTTTCAGTCCGGGCCGTAGCAAACTCCACGAAGGAGGGAATTGAAGGCAGAGCGGGAGCTGAAGCAGTCAGAACGGCCTCCATCCTCCTTCACTCCACCTTCTATCGCCCAGCTATTTTGGCAGCTACTAGCGCTTTCACTATGGGCGAATCCACCTGAGATTCCTCGATGACCTTTGGTAGGGGAGCTGGGGTAGACAGCGGCCCCACCGCCACCATGATTTCACCTATGTCGGGGGTCGACGTGGGCACTGGCTCCTCCCTAGCTGCTGAACAAGAGAAAGAGAAGAAGAGAAAGAAAAGAGAAAAGCACTCAGGTGTAAGCGGCCCATTCTGAGGTAGAAGTAAATCTTGAAGGACGTCGATGGCTCGGGAATGTAACCTGTGGATCGACTCGGCTAGGCCCGAGCGATGCCAGATTCTTCAAAGGGGAAGATGTGTGGCACCAGAGATCTACTCGCTGAAGCCTCTACCCACCTTCATTTAGCTTCCTGTCGCCCAGCCACTTTGGCGGTGGCCAGCCTCTCCTTCACAGGCGACCTCGCCCGAGATCCTACCCCGGCCTTGGGCAGGGGAGTCAGGGTGGAAGCTGCCTCTGCCCCAACCGCAGGCTCATCCGCTTCTAGGATTGGCACAAAGGCTGACTCCTCCATGACGGCTAAGAAAAAAGAGAGAAGAAAATAGAGATGCTCAAGTATGAAGTCTTTACACTGAAGTGGAGGTGAATTCTGGAAGACGTCCGTGATGGAGGAACCTCACCTGCGGGCTGGCTCGGGTCAACCTAGGTAGCTTCAAATTCCTCGAACGTTGGGACCGGAGGTGTCCGAGGAATGGTCTTCGCGGCCTGGATAGCCTCCGTCTTCCGTCGCTTGGCCTCCCGTCACCCGGCAACCTTGGCCTCATCTAAGGCCTTCTTCGTAGGCGATTTTACCCTGGACCTCTTTGCAGGCGGGGGCAGGGGAGTTGTAGTTGGGGATGGAGGCGTCGCCTTAAAGTAATCTGGCTTCTCCGCCTGCCGGAGAAGGTTGCGATATGTCACCATTTGAGTGCTGTCCGGGTGGTCTGTGAAAAAGAAGAAGATAAGAAGAGCAAAAGGGCTGATTAGCATCTGATATCCTGAGAAGGACAGTGATGAAGAATGCAAGCAAGGAAGAGAGCATCAAGTACCGTGGGGGCTAGTGTAAAGCTGAAGAGTTATCAGCCAATAGCCGAGCGATGGCTCTTTGTCCCGATAAGCTGCCTCCCGCACCAGCCAGCACACGTCCCCGATCTTCAAGCAGCAGTCGGTGAGGGCGGCCAAATCCGCATGCTTCTTCGCGGACAGGTGGCAGAATAAGTTGAAGTGGTCCATTCCCCATCCTTCGGCATAGTAGTAGGCAATGTGCAGGCGCTTGCCCAGGGTGGCTGCTGATCGATCCTCAATCGTGAGCCCGTGCACTTGGAGGAGGACGTACAACCATGTCGTGTCTTCATAATTTTTGGGCTTCCTCTCCTCCCGCCTCACGAAGGTGCGATACAGGCAGATGGGATCCCGCTCTGGATGCCAGCTTTTCGCGGGTGTGCCCTCTTCCTCCGCCGGCAATGGATAGTTGATCAACTCCAGCCAGTCACTCCCGATACGGTAGAGGCCCCGCAGAGTCATCTGGAAATTATCCTTCGCCACTGGGGGCAATTTGACTTCCGGCGCCGACTTGGCCTCTCTAACCCCCTTGTGGGCGATCATGTAATCGGCCACGCCCTTGCTCTTGCCGTGCCATAATTGGAGGAGGTGCTCCGAGTCAATGTCGAGGATGGGCATGGGCTGTCGATTCAAAAATCTCCTCTCTGCCCCATCCCAGCAGTCGGTCTTGCATGACCGATAAAAAGCTGTCCTAGCGTTCCACCACTTTACGTATTTTGGCGTCACCCGGGCAACGTGGCCAGGAGCTGGCACCCTAAAAGTGGTAGTGTCCGCCCGATGGAAGAAGTCCCACCAGACTCTAGCAGTCTCAGTGGTCAGGTCCCCTTGGAGATTCCGCATCGCCAGGCTGAACTGGGCACTGTGCACCGGGATATGCTAGTCATACCCAAAATTTTGGCTGAAGCGGAAGGGATAGTATGGTTCGAGCAGCAATGTCTCCCCCTTCCAGAACGCCAGCACACTGGGGCGAATGGGCAACGCCCAGTCCCTGAGCTCGGGCTCCAGTAGCAGGCGAACCACGTTCTCCTGGCTGATCGGGTGAACGTACTTCTCCACCTTATCATCTATGCATTCCCTTCTGTTGTTCACCAAGGGGCTCGAGTGCATGGCCAATGTCCAGAAATGAATGGTCCTGGCAACATCCTGGGCGACTGTCATCAACCGGCCCCGAATATCATATAGCCATTGGGAGGTGGAGCTCGGCTCAACACTCACGAATTCCAGCATCCGCGGCACTAGCCCCCAGTCTTGAATAGCACATGGGACAAATTCTAGAAATAGGGAGCAGACCCACGCATTGAAGAAGTGCAATGGGCACTTGTAGCGGGCCTGCCTTGGGAACTTGTGACTGCTGATGTCTCCCAGTGCCTTGTATATCAAGCAGAGAATAGCTGGGCACAGGGACAGTTTGATCCCCCATGCCATCTGACATGCCAGGTAGATGGCGTCCTGTCGAATGACTGTTTCATCCCCATATGGCATGGCAAACGAGCACAGCCAGTATGTCAAATAGGCTGCACAGTGCGTCAGTGGATCAACTGCCATTGGGTTGGGCCTGCTCCGGCGCCCCTTAGATAGAATTTTTACATCAGTCTTGGGCTTGGCCCGCTTCTTACGTGCTACGACGGTGCCGACGCGGGGAAAATATTCATACTATTTTAGCCCGTCATAGAAGTACTGTAGCTACAGGGTCATCTGCACCTTCTTCCGGTCTCCACGACGGGGCTGCTTCTCGCCATGTGCCAACTGGTACAATTCTCAGTACGCCTTCATCAAGTACCGGTATGAATGTCCAAGGGAATAATAGCCATTCCCGTTGGTCTCATCTTTAATTATGACGGGGAGACAGACTTCTTCATAGGGATCCCCATCAATGGGCAAGCCATAAAACTGACTGAGACTCCACAGATCCAGCGAAGTCTCACCCTCGGCTCTGTAGGATGTGTTGGTCTCGACATTGAACACTTCTATCATTCCACAACAGAGCCCCTTGGAAATGGGATAGCCATAACGGGAGGCATAGACGCTGTGGTATACGCCAGCCCAGATAAGTATCAGGGCGTAGTTGAATAGCACGTACTCTGTGAACTCTACTGCCCCTTCCCTGAAGTTGTGGGCATCCTGAAGCTTCAATTCCCTGAACCAGCCCACCGCCAGCTCGTGCTTGAACCTGATTGCCAAGCAGTCTAGAATGAATGGCTCTTCCTTGTAGACCCATTTTAGGGGAGCCAAAAATAAACCAAAGTGGGGCTTCTCGCCTTGGACCCGCCCGGCAGCCATATCCCACTTGGCCAGGATAAACTGGGGTGTTCGCACCAGCTTGTCTTCCACCAGCAACACGACGTCGAGCCCTAGCACGGGTTCCCATTCCCTGGCCTCCCCTACCAGATACATCGGGATGCTCTTGGGGATGCTGTGTAGCAAGCTGTCCTGGGTCTGTAGGATTGCGCTCTCCACTTCTTTCACGGTCCGCAGCTCCCGCCTTTCCCAAGACCGCAAGTGCTTGAGGAAGCGGATGAGGTGCCTGTCCTTCGGGAAGTCCCCCCTATAGTCCCCTGTGGCTCGATCGAAGGTGTATCCCTTCTCGACCCGAGCAAGTCTCTCGATGGCCATTGTTTCTATGTCTGAGCCTGAGGATTCAGCTAGTGCCGCTATCTCGACATGTTCTCGGTCCAAGTCCTCCACATTGAACCAGGTAACGGTCGGCACCAGAGTCGGAGGAACACATCCGGCACTGGCAGCAGCGGGAGCAGAAGAACTACTTTGGGCAGCCATTTATCTGTAAAATGCAACAAATGAAATATCAGAACAAGCCACAGGTGAAAAGGAACGAAAACTATAAGAGGGCTCTATTACAAGTAAAATGAATAAAACACCGATAATTTCTGACAAAATTTCGGCAGAGTTTCCCCTAGGCCAGAGAATGGCACTTTCGGCACCATGTGAACCAGCGGTAGGTACCTCGGGCGTTGGAGATGATGCTGCAACAATAGTTATCTGTTGTGGTGGATTTGCAGGAGATAGCCTAATAGGAGTCATCGTCGTCCTTCTTGACGAGCAGGAAATTCTCAGGCTTGAGGTCCTTGTGCATGACGTTGAGGGAGTGGCCAGCCTCCACGACCCTGACAATGATCCTGGTGAGCTCCGCGGCCTTCCTCTCGCTGTAGTGGCCCCTCTGTAAGATCCAATCGAATAGCTCCCCGCCGACCCACAGCTCCATGACGATGTGCACGTAGAGGGGGTCCTCGTAGGTGCATTATATGGATCTCCCGTCGCACGTCCTCCACGCCCTCCCTGGATAACAGCTTCCGCTTGGAGATGTACTTGCAGGCGTACTCGTTGTCCATGGAGATCTCCATGCACAGGTACATGGTGCCAAATTGGCACTGCCCTTACTTTCGACCGAGCACGTACAGGCCACAGATGTTGGAGGTCTTGTGCCCAAGAACGTAGTTGGAGTTGGGGTCGACGTCGCGCCACATGGTGGGGCTCACGACGATAGGATGATCAGGTTGGTTTTGTGGCCCGCGGGAGCCGTGGCCAACTGCTTGGCGAGGAGCTAGTCCTGGGTGCAAAGAAGAGAAAAGGGGGGCCACAGTGCGATGGGATGAGGGAGTAGAGGTGGTGGCGATGGAGAGAGAGAGTGAAGGGAGAAGACGAGGGCACGATGCCCCTATTCAAAACAGGGGTGCCGGATTGGGAGGGAGTGAAGGGAAGAAGAAGAAGAAGAAGGGAAGGAGGAGAGAGAAAGAGAGAGGTCGTGAGCAGAGAGAGAAAGAGAGAGAGTGGTAGAGGTGGACAGTGTGTGTGAGGGAGAGGGAGACAGTGTGCGTGCGAGGGGCGAGAGAGCGAGAAGGTGTAAGAGAGACACATGAGGGGAGAGAGAGACGCGGAGGGAGAAGAGACACGGAGGGAGAGAGATTAACCGGTGGGGGGTTTGGGACGCCACCGATTTTGTGAGGGAGCCACCGTTTAAATGGGGGGGGGGCACCGTTTAAACCTCTTGTCGGTTAAAGGGGTGAGGCAGCGCCACTGGTTAAACGCAAGACCCCCGCCGTTTAAACGGTGGGAGGGGGGACGTGCGACGTGTGAGTGCATGGGGTGGAGAGGAAGGAGGGGTGCACTGCGGTGCTGTGTGTGTGCAGTGAGGAGAGAGGGTGTTGGCCGCGTGGTGGCTGTGGAGGTGGGATGCAGGGAGAGAAAGGAGGGGACCGCGATGGGTGCGAGGGTCACAGAGGGAGAGAAAGACACAGAGGGAGAGGAGAGTGCAACGGTGAGAGGAAGAGAGAGTGAGACACGAATGAGAGAGGGAGACGTGGAGGGAGAGAGAGACATGCGAAGGGAGAGGAGAACGGTGAGGTTTAAACGGTGGCTGAAGAAAAAGAGAGGAGGGACGAGACGTTTAAACAGTGGGGGGGGAGAGAGAGAGAGAGATTAACTGGTGGTGAGAAGGAAGAGAGAGATTACTATCGTAGCAGCGAAAATTTTGAGTGTTCACATATACTCTAAGTCAGAGTGGTGCAATAACTTGAGACGCCAAATGTACTTGCATGAGTATCACTTTGTTTTGATGTATGACTTTTAAACTCGTGGTCATGGGTCTAGTATAGTCATATACTCAGATTCAATCGGATGCGTATGAAGACAATTAGTGGTCAACATAGAATAATTCACTCTCAATATCTAGAGAGAGAATGTCTTGTAGAGTCACATGCGGAAAATCTCTAGCAAAGATTGTGTGAATAATTAACTAGAAACGAGTTTCTAGTTAAATTATTTAAGTATCGGACTATTTGATCACATGTGAGAGTTTGACTGCATGACCGTACTCCAAATGTGACTAGGGATATTGTGTGAATAAATAATTATAGTTGTTCAGTAAGTACTAACTTAAAGGCTAATGGATTACGAATCTCTTGTACCACCCGGAGGTCATAGTGTTTTGCTTGATGTGATTCATGATTTGTGAGCAAAAAAAAATTATGAGAGAATTAATTTATATAAATTAAGAGTTAATTTAAGTTAAAAAGAGTTCTAATATTAATCGACTCATCGTCAATTTGATACTGGGTCTAAAGAGTCACACACATAAGACAAATGAAAGATAGAGATGTGGACATAAATATGAGATATTTATGACCTCCACATAAGTTTTACTGGGAACATGATTTTTGGAGAAGTTGATTACTAAGTGGATTAAGAAAAAATCCAATTTAAGAGGTTAAGTCGGAATCCTAGTTAGAATTAATCCCATATAAATTATTATTTACTCGTGAGAATCAAAGGGTTTACATTCTTGAAATAATTGAGAGAACCATGACGGGGAGGGCACATATATAGAAGTCAGAGGTAGAAGCCAGAGGAGGGACCGTGTCCTCTTCTGCCAGAGGCCATGCACTTGAGAAGTCACATGGCACTACATCCAAAGTATGGATAAGATTCATGGTCCTCTTTTATTCCTTGAGTTTCATCAAAATTCCCACAATCACAAAGGAAATATGTTCTTAAAAATGTTAATTTTCGCAACAGTTTACAAAATCCCTATCTTCTTGGAGGCCACATGGGGAAGACGATCCTGGCTAAGACCCGTATTCCTGATATAAATAATTATCAATTACAGCACAAAAATTATACCCACTCCATGCAGAGAGGTAACAGGTAACACGTGGGACCCAGGAATATAGAGCTTGGGTTGACGGGCAGCATTTTGGGTAGCTCTGGCTGTGCCGACACGTTCCTATTCGGTGCTGGCCAGACGGCGCGTGCTGACGTTCGTGGGGACCATGCTCGGATCAGGTAGCCGATCAGGTTTGGATTGGTCCCGTTGCGAAGAGGAGTCCTAGAGGGATGATGCCTTTGAGGGGATCTCACTGGATCGCCTTGTGGAAGGTGAGGTGGCTTGATTTGAGAGGCATTGCTAAGTGCTGTCCCGAACCTGTTCTGCAGTTTCAGAACTGTGCTACTCAGCAAAAATAATTACTGCGATCAGATCCAATGTAAGATCGATGCAAAATCAGCACTATTGCGAAGCTCTTTCGCAGATCTAAGAACTCCTGATGTTACATGAATTTTCTTATTTATGTATTTCTGTGGTAGAATTTAGAACTGGCTGACTCACTAACTCAAGACAGACTGGGCAGACTGGGATCTGCCTAAAATGAGGTTTGACCGAGGAGCAAAAGGTGGATCTAGGACTTGGAAATTTTATGGGTAAGAGAGGGGGAAGTGAGGCTCATGTAAAATTTGTTTTGTAATTTTTGGAGGTGGTTTGAAGGGTGGAAAGAATTTTATGGCAAGAGAGGTCGGATCTGGACTGCAGGGGATAGAACAGAATCTAATTTTAGCAGAGATTTTTAAGAGGGGTAAACAAACTCCTAAAATCATGAAAAGAATTATGGAGAAGGTGTTTGGTGGACAGAAATTTCAGTCCAAATTTCAGCTCGATCTGAAATTAGAAATGGGACGAAAAATAAGAAATGGTGGGACCGATAAGGATCCGTTAACTATCGAGTCTTACACCTTGTCCCTTGATTGCTTTCCACGGGACATTGGTGATGTCTACTCCATCAGTAGGAGAGCCCATCTTTCCAATCGGCCTGAGAGGGCAGGCTACTTGAGAAGATATTTAAGCAGGTCATGCTTAGATAGAAGCTTCACCCGGTGTGACAGGAGGTAGTGCCATAGCTTCTTGATGGCGAACACCAACGCTAAGCAAGCCTTCTCCATGGGAGAGTATCGGTACTTAGCACCAATAAGTTTCTGACTGAGATGGTAGAGCGACTGCTCCTTACCTTCCTCATTAATTTGCACCAACAAGGCTCCTAACAAAGCATCCATGTCGGTAATGAAAAGTATGAGGAGCTTGCCCTTGACTGGTGCCCCCAAAACTGGAGGAGTAAGGAGATACTCCTTCATTTGCTCAAAAGTATTCTGGCATTCTTGATCCCATATGAAAGGGGTGCCTTTCTTCATATGTTTGCCGAAGGGCACGCATCGACCAGAGAGGATGGAGATGAACCTCCAGATGTAGGCCAATCTCCCTTGGAAAGACTTGAGCTCGGTGAGATTTTTGGGTGGTGGAAGCTCTCAGATTGCTTTGATCTTACTGGGCTCCAACTCAATTCCTCAGTATATGAGGATGAAGTAGAGAAACTTGCCACTGGATATGCCATAGGCACATTTCATAGGGTTCATCTTGAGCCCATATTGTCAGGGTCAGTTGAAGACTTGGCGTAGATCATGTAGATGGTCTTCCTGCCTTTTTGTCGTGACAACAAGGTCACCGACATAGCATTTGACGATGTTGTGTAGCATCTTGTCAAATATCTTGGTCATGGCCCTCTGGTAAGTAGAGCCACCATTCTTCAAACCAAAGGGCATGCACTTGTAGTAGAAAATCCCTTTGGGACATTGGACGGCTGCATGGTTCTGGTCCTTGAGGAGCATCTAGATTTGGTTGTAACAGGATGATCTGTCCATGAAAGACAAGGATTCATGTCTGGTGGTCATATAGACCAATATCTCTATGATTGGTACTGGAAAGTCATCCTTCAGACATGTTTTATTGAGGTCCCAAAAGTCAACTCAAATGTGAACTTGACTATTTTTCTTTGTGACTGGGACGATGTTTGTGAGCCAGATCGGGTAGATGCACTACTCGATGAAGTTGACCTTTGCCATTTTATTGACTTTAGTCGAAACATGGAGTTCCAACTCATGGCGCATGCGCCGCTGTGGCTGTTTGACCGGAGTTACTGAGGGAGCAATGGCTGGCTCGTGCACCACCACGAAAGGGTCTAGCCCTGGCATATCCTTATACATTCAGGCGAAGAAATCTTTGTATTCGAGTAGGAGTTGCTTGTAGTCCTGCTTCTCTGCTTTGGTGAGGAGAGCACTGACAAATGTTGACTGGTGTGTTTTAGCTTTGCCTAGGTTGATTTCGACGAGTTCATCCACAGTTGCCTGACCATTGTCCTCTAGCTTGGGAGGAGCAGTTTGGAAGTTGATGAAATCTTCATCATCAATGTCAGCTGTAGACACCTAATTTTGGACATCCTGTGGACCTTGTCTAGCCATCATAGAAGTGACACTTTTTCTTGGATGATTAGGAGTGTGGGGTCTCATTCTTATTTAGGTAGGCTCCACCCTGTCCCTTTGCGGATCTAACTTCACGGTAAGTTGGCGGGGGGTTATAGGGGGAGGGTCCGGACGGGACGTGTCCTCCAGGGCTTCTTCGGTTGAAGTTGTTGTCGTTGCTGGACTGGCGGGGACATACAGACGTGTAATTTTACGCGTCCACACTCCCCCCCTTGCCTATTGCGCCCTACCCCTCTCCCTCTCCACCCTGGCTGCACCACTCACCCCCTCCACCTGCTAGCAGCATCCCCAGCCACTCCCTTCCCCATTCGCCAAGCCACCACCCCCATCCCCCTCACATCAGGGAAGGCCCCAGATCCGTCTCCCACCATTTGCTCCCCCTAATCCCCCCATTCTTCCCCTCTATCCCCCTACTACCAGTCTGGAACGTGCAGTAGTAGAGTACTTTGAAGTTGCAGAGGCTGCCACATCATCATCATGTATCTTCTGGTGGTGTGTCTTATATTTCTTGAAATATCTTCGCAGTAGTTTTGAAGGAGAGGTGGTCTCGCTTCCATCCGACGTCTGTGCTGCCCGAGAGAGACATTCTCCCTCGACTGCGCAAAGCTGCTCTGGCAGGGAACTAGAGCCTAAGAGCAGAAGCCGCCATGGCCTCCCCAATTTGCGTTTGATCATGATTTTTGTCTGAGATCTTATTCTCCAAGTCCTCAGCCAGCACCAACAAGAAGGGCACTATTCAGACTCCGGAGCACTGCGTTCCAACTTTTCTCCCTAGAGCGCGTAGGTCAGTCTAGTAGAGCCAGTTTCAGACCACCCTCCACTTCTCTCCACCTCATCCTCTGCTCTGACCTCCCCTGGGAGCCTCGTTAGATTCTGCTCGAATAGGACTTGCCCCCGATCACAACGGTACTGACCTCGTCTTCTTCAGACCTCCGGAGAGTTCCTGGCAGTGATTTTCTCATGCCCCTATGGTTCTGAGAACTGTGCACCCAGTCTCTGGCCACAGACCAGAGCTCGAGTGCAGGAGCTCCCACGTCCAGTCCCTAGTGATTCCTGGAGCAGTGTTTATCTGAGATATTCAACTCAAATTCCCCTGCCAACTCCAAGAAGAAGGGCACCATTTGGGTCCCTAAGCATAGAGTTTCAATTTTTCTCCCCGAAGTGTGCAGGTCAGTCCCACCTGAGTCAGATCTGACCCCCTCCCACTATTCTGGTTCACTCGCCCCGCTCTGGCCTTCTCTGGTGACCTCGTTGGTCTCTGATCGAAGAGGGCTCGTCCACTAATGCAACGGATCTGGTCCCACCCTCATCGGATCCCGGGAGTGCTTGTGACATTCAGTTCTTCCAGTAGCAGCAATTCTGGGACAGTCAGAACCAGATCCGTCCAGCCCTGGTCCCGACCCCGCCTCGGTAACAGCCGGCCTCGGAACTAGCTCCAAATTTTTAAGCGCATTCCTGGGGCAACCCAGGACGTTTTAGTGTCAGTCCCACCATCAGCAGCGGTCAGAGGAGTCCCTGGCAGCGTCGACATCGACCTCCTATCCTACTGTTCCAGAGCGGACAGAACCAACGTGGTTCGGCAATTTGGTTTTAGTTCAGTTCACGCATCCCTGCTTGGCCGGCTTAAAGCCCCTCCCTGTGACAGGTAGTGTTTGTATGTAATCTCTCACTTCCCCACCCCGAGTCCACCCCTCCTGCGTGAGGTGTAGTAAGTGTACTAGCAAGTCGCCATCCGAAGGTACATCGGCGCTGCGTGGGGGTGCATACCCACGCCTCCCCGCTCGCCATCGTCTCTGGCTAGGATCGGCATCTTCACGCTAATCAGGTGAGCTTCTGGCCCCCTCTCCTTGCTGGTTTAACTCTGGTTAGCTTAGTATTGATTCTACGTTACCCGTCGATGGTGAGGTGAGTGCCTGGTCCCAAATTCTCATCAAATTGAGTGCCACCGCGGGTGAGTTGTGAGAGAGACAATACATCCCACGCCCTCGGCGTGCTGGCCACCTGCAAGATTGGGTATCCTAGGACTCTTAGGGGTTCAACCACAAGCTAGCCAAACCCTGGAATAGAGAGGTCTCACTTCGGACCCTCTCCACTATCGCCGGTCTATCTATGGACCCGAGTGTGCGCTACGTGGGTAAGTCCACTCGAGTGAAGTTATCGATCCGTTGCATTTGCTTGCGGGTCTAGGTCTTAGGCTCCATTAGTCAATCCCCCCGTAGCGTGAGTCCTCGGCAGCAAAGAGGTATATCAAAAGACGTCACGAGAAGGTCTGAAAATGACAGTCTGAAACACAGCCTTTCTTGCGTCAAGGAGACCTTCGGGTCATTCCTTCACCACGTACCACTTTGTTACCTTGGAATCACTATTTGGGCATCCATTTGGGCTCATCGCCCATTTCCTATAGGGTGTTTCACGTCACGCCATCACCATCGTCGCCCTGCGGGTGCTATCACCCTCGATGGTGCCACCATCCCTTCCACCTTCCGTAGCCATGGATTCCGCAGCAATTATCATCGTCATAGACTCCATAGGAAGGGGCGGCCTCCAGTGCTCATGCTGGCCTTGCCCTCAAAGATAGGCCTCGTCCTCAGCATCCCATACCTTCCAAGTCCACGCCATGATCTTTTGATCTCCTATTGACGCATGTTGGCCGTGGCTTTCCTAGGTCTATCTCATCTTGGCGTTTTTGATGAATTAAATGAAAAATCTGAACTTGAACAACATGACAGGATCAAGGATAGAGATCTTGTTCGGGTGAGGTTGAGTGTTTGTGTGCCTAGAGCACCTTCAACTAAGTGGTTTAAAAATTCTAACAAGCATCTCATTGGCTAAATATTTTTTATTTGCCCAATCAATTCACCCCTCCCCTCTTGATTGCCACCATTCAGGACACAACAGGAATGAAAAGTCATTTCTCAATGAGTGCATACGGTTAGGGAAAGAGTGGTAGCCATGATGCTAGCATAATTCACAGGATGCACCCTAGATGAAACTCCCACACTTCATACACGATATGATCAATGGCCCTTAGCCATTGGGATGTCATAAATTCTCCATAACACTTCATGGATGCTTAAATCTCTACACTTGCGTAAAGGGTGACTGTGAGGAAAAAGCTACCTACCCCCTTCATAGAAAAAGGGGTAGGGGGAGAACAATAATGATAATGATAAGTGGAATGTGAATTCGAGTAGCTAGGAATCCCCATTGAGACACATGAAGAAACTCGCGTAAAAAGGTGTAGCAAACTCCACAATTAAAATAAGGATAGATCCTAGTAGCCGGGAATCCCCATTAAGACATATGAGGAGACTCGCATCAAATGGTGAAATCTAGCATGAAATCATAATAAGGGATGAATTTAAGTAGCCGGGAATCCACATTAAGACACATGAGGAAACTCGCGTCGAACAGTGATGTTCAGAATTAAGAATAAACAAGGGGGTTGTGTGAAGCTACCAAAAGTCGAGAACCCCAAATACATGTGTAGGTGTTAAACTAATCCTCTAGCATTACTCAGAACGTCTGCACATCCCTATGTCTAGGGTTCACTACCCATATAATTATACTTTCACATTATAGAGGAATAGTCCTGGGTGTAGATTGTGGTTTATGCTATGCATATGTTCTACACGGCGTCCCCTTTACGTATGCACATCTCCCTTAGTTGTGCTTCGTGAGCCGCACTCTGTCCGTGAATCGTGGGCGCTGTCCTTATCCTATCCCTGGTATAGGGGACCTATTCTACATATATCTACGCTATGCTTGCGGTCGTTGAATGCCTGCATGCTTGAATGAGGCTAAAAAAATGAATAATGAAATAAAGAAATGAATGAATGATGAGAAATGAAAATAGAGTTAATAAAAAGAATGAATAATAAAAAGATACATGCAATATTTTCAAACGGGCCATGGGCTACACCCACACGTCCCGCTCTTTCATCCCTCCGTCGCGACACCCGCGGCTGGGGGGACATTTGTTAGCACGCAAAATATGCTCGATGGCGATCAAGCCCAAATGATAAGAATGATGCGGCCCACTAAAGCGAAGAAGCCGAAGGAAGCCAATACACCAAAGCCTTCTCAAGTTGCCAGAGCCCCAGGTCACCTAGTATGAAAACCAGGGACTTCGCCTCAGGAGAATCGAGAAGAACTCACAACAAATTGGCAGTGTCGATAGGCCTACCCAATGAACCGGTGTCGACTCGGTCGTGCCTCATAAACAACATCCGTTGTTCGACCAAGGACCAGGCTACATCTAGTGGCCCGCCACCTGAAAGAAAGTCCTCCTGAGGTGATAGAACATCTTTGGCCCTTCAGAATAGGGGATCAAAGGCTCCGTCAGCAGAAGACCCGGATGACCCGGCATAGGTATGGCTTCTCAGTAAATTAGGTCTGTTAGTGACCTAATGACCGCCCAGTAAAGGCAAAAGCACCCCGGGTAGTGCCCCACTCCCCGAGAAAGCCACAAATATAGTCCAAACCAAGTTGGCAGCATGAACTATAGTGTCGAAGGCTGTGTTAGTGGAAAATCCACGTGTCCGAACTAAAGATGCACAAGGTTCCGAAAGTGGTCACCTGGCAGCCTAAAAGCTTCATCAAGACTTCCCACCGTGGTTTTGTAAGACCGTGGCAAGATGAAAGATCACGGTGATTCCCGGAGCCAGTCTGGGACCCACTATCTGACCCATGTCAAATGAACCCAATGAAAGGAATTAATCTAGCACAGAGTTACCTGGCACGCCCCCTTCTCCGGTGCCCCCTTACCTGACGCGCCAAAATTATTGAGCGAGCTTTGCCCAGTGCGCATTCTCCATGCTGGAAGAGGCTCGATCTATATATGCCCAATTCATTCGACGAAGAAAGGGGGTGAATGCGAAGTGCCTGAAAGAAAGAGGAAAAACAAGAGTGGGGAGCAGCCAATCGCCTGAGAGAAAAGGCTTGGGAAAGAAGAAAGGGCTTCAGGGGAGTGAGACCCAGAGAGTGGCCCTCCATTAACAGTTCACCTCTTCTGTCTGCCAGGAGGAGCATGACGTCGAGGAGAAAATGCCCCTTTCTCCGATACCCTATTTTCGCTGTTACTAACAAAGGTGGGTGGCGGAGTTTCACCTGTGCTCTCTCTCTCTCTCTTCTCAGAAAACCTCTGCGTGTATGGTTTTGTAATGTTCTGGGTAATGTGATGAGCCCGATGATGTTCGATTTCCTTTCGTTTCATTCATCCTTCCTATTCTCAGTTTGAGCATCGGTTGTGCAATATAAGGCAAACCCGCAGTTGTATGTAATGATCCATCTGAGCATCGGATGATATAATGCTTGAATGAAAATGTTGATATATATATATATTGGAATCTCCTTTTTTTTATTTATCTGATTGCGCAACCTCGATTCTCACGAAAGCTCATAATCTGAGGGACACAGCCAGACTACAATCACTAACGACACCTTGCTCCACACGTTGTACACACTGGTCATTAGAGCAGGCATACACCAAAGGACACAGTCTGGCCACACCCCAGTCACAACACGAGAACCAATCATGGCACCGCTGCCACCATCTTGCTCACCGAGGAGACACAACCCTCGTCACGAGAAGTAGCTACCAATCCATCTGATGGCCGACAGACAACCACACATCAGCTTCATAACTAGCTGACTGGTTTTACGCCCAATTCAAGGGAACAACCAATACAGAGCCTCCATCAGCTCACACAGCCATCTCAACAGATCGCAACCAGATCATCAGCGCAACGCCAAGAATTACCTCACACATGGCAAGCCGATAGCCAGACATATCACTGTGCTAACTCTGCTAGAAGATAGACTTCGACAAAGCCCAGCTCTCATCTGGAAGGCACAACGCAGAGACGACTACCAAGGCCTCACTGATACACGGCTCTCACCATTCTCGAATCACAAACACCAGCAACATCTTTTGTCTGTGAAAGACCACCCACTGATCGCTAGAGACTCATCAATGGAAAACCTTCATCGACCCAGCAGGCACGATCCAAATCATGATAGGCCATCCGCTGACTATCCATAGACCAACACCGCACCTCGAGCCAACCTCACTCAGACATTGCATCCGATCTCGAACCTAATGCCAACTCTACCTTCTCAGGGGAGTACGGCGATACTACATGACATGATCTCTCCTCGGTCCTTAGGCCACTCGACTCAGACTTACGGGGAATCCTCCCATGTTGGTCGCAGACCAAGGATCACCATTCCAATGCTGACGTCCCATCAAGAACCTCCCTGCATAGGCATCGACCACCGTCCTATCTCATTAAGTCCTATCTCATCTCAATTACTACAACTGGACGCCTGCCAATCTCGGTTCCCGCTCTTACCCCAGAGCCACGGGACATACAACCTCCTATAACTCACGGCACACATCTCTAGGGGAGGAAAGTGCCATCCAAACCCATGGCAACCTGATCGACCACACCACGACTAGTGCACATGGGTCCCTAGGCAGTACATATCTTACCATGGTCGATCACTTGGCCAGCCCACTAGCCATTCACAGCAACCAGCCAGGACCTAAAATCTTGCCAGAGATCACTTCTCAAAGGATCGATCTCATCCGAGGATACAACTTTCAACACAAGAACAAGGTACTCATGTGGCATGCTTGCCAACATATTTTCCCAATTCTCCACCCTGCCAGTGCCATGAACAACAATATGTCAAGCAACGGCATAGCAACAATACGTCTCACACAGCCGAAGATAATGCTTACCGAGGAACCAATCCTCCAATGCTCTTCACAACCTCAAAAATCCAACCGTAGCAGCCAACGCTACGACCTTGAACCTGTGGGTTGTGGGCCCACCATGCTTCCGCTGCACACTCTGATTCATGTGCATAGCCAACACAGTGCCAACTCGGGATCTGCCATCCCGACAATCCTCTGCACTCCGTAGCTCCAATCCACAACGAATCAAAAAATTCTAGCACCAGCCAAGGATTCTCTCAAACGTCGCCCAACCCGCACTCGTCCTTCCAGAACTGTGCCAATGCACCCTTACGCAACTAGGGAATTGGGCACGACTTCTCATAGGCAACCACCTTGCCAAAACATGGAACACGTGTCGCACGGACCTTATGGCACACATAGGCTAACCAATCCGGACACATGATGCAAGATGACGAACCTTAGCCAAGGACGATTCTCTCCAACAAAAGGAAAACCCAACACACCTCTGACCAACAAAAAATCTCCACGCTCGACCTGACCTTAACCCTCGCGCATGCTGGGAATAACACCTTCTAGCATCGAGAAAATCGTCACTTCCATCAGGTCAGCACCCCCGACACACTCGGTGCGTGTCACGTCAGACCATGATCACAGCATCCCTTGATGCACCACCACTGCAATTCCTCAAACTACAACTCGCCAGGCCAAGAGCCACAACACGAGCCATAATCGGCAACTGTCAACGCTCATCCTTGAATCCCGAACTCGCCATGGAGCCTTCACCTCTCAAGCCAAGTCCAGGGCAAACATATCCCATGCACACACAGAAGCATAGGAGCAAGAACTTACTGGGTCAACTCCACCCAATCCTGCCTTGAAATCCGTAAAAATAATCAAGTCTGACACGTCATTTCTGACACCACGGAGCACGATGAGAACATCAGGCTCGATAATCAGCAACTCAACAGAAGATCATCCGCTCGCTCGAGCACACCTCTTGATCAGAGCACTCACTCTGACACCTTAAACCATGACCTTAACACCTCAGGGGCTGGACAACTGTAGACTGAGGTTGCCAAAACCAACAACAGCTCCTTTAGAGCACACTTACGGCCACTTGACTACGAACAATCCTCGCCAGCAACCTGACCTTGCAGTAAATTCCTCGAACACATCATCGCAACAACGCACCTACCGACAACCTCTACCCAACGAAGCACAACCGGGGCCACTACCCATCGGGAAGAAATCTCTCTATCACGTCCCTTGGGGCCTACACAGGCACGGAAGCCGCGAACAGCAACCACCTACAAGCTGGGAGTTTGACTGGGAATTTAACTGGGCTTTGACTGAGAATTTGATTGGGGATTTAACTGGGGGTTTGACTGGGGATTTAACTGGGCTTTGACTGAGGATTTGACTAGGGATTTAACTGGGGGTTTGACTAGGGATTTGACTGGGGGGTTTAGGCTACCAAAAGACCAGAATGCCCTTGTTATAAAAAGTGATTTGACAAGGGCGCACGCTGGTAGTGCATGACGCGATGGGCTGTTGGGAGTCCTGAGTCGAGCTCTAGCTTACTGTAGAGTGGCTGGAGCATACGTGCCCACCAAGTGCTCGGGGAAATTCCCGACACGTGCATGTGGGGCCGTATAAAGATGCTGTGAGCTACTAAATCTTGTGGCCGGTCCAGATGGGTCTTCCTTTGACTTTAGAGGCTTGGAGGGAGGTGACTCAGGGGTAGACCCCGGCCTCGTTGCTGGGTTCCACATGGTGTGGCTTGTAGTCAGGGCGCCCCCGGGTCGGCCCGGGTAACTGTATTGAAGGCAGGTAAACCCACAAGCTGAGTGACTGGTGGTGAACCCAATCGATTGTTGCCGTTGCCATGGGTCACGGCTAGCTGGATAGAACCCTTGGTTGGACCCAGTGACTGGTGCAGTTGTGCTCAGGGGCGATCCCCGGTTGTCATGTTGTGCCGCCTGGCCTGGTGATGCATCTCGGTTCCCGAGGCCGACTTGACTGGTAGAGCACCTTTGGCATTGTGCCATTTTTCTCTATTTAGGGAGTATTTCCCTATGCTTAATTCTCAATTAATTTAGAGAGAATAAGCAGATGCCAACAAATGCCCCCCCAGGCATGCGGTGGAGGCGAAGATGATGGCGTGCGGCCCGTATGCCCTGTAGGCTTAATTTCTCCCGACCTTATTAACATTGTGGGGAGTTAGTTGTTCTGAGGGTTGGCCCTCCTGTTGTGGTCCTTCATGCGATAGTGGTACATTTGTGGAAGACCGTTGAACCTGGGAGGTTGTAGAACGAGATCCCTAGTGGGCATTTTGTTGAAGCCACTGAGGGCATGGAGCTGGCAGAGATAGCGTGTATTGGATCCATGTGTGGT
Organism: Amorphophallus titanum; assembly: GCA_024336825.1. Lineage (NCBI taxonomy): Eukaryota > Viridiplantae > Streptophyta > Magnoliopsida > Alismatales > Araceae > Amorphophallus > Amorphophallus titanum. The sequence continues at coordinate 43,264,006 of JANBPO010009603.1, forward strand.
GCTCGGAGTTGTAGGCCACTATCTGTGACTCGATAATTCTATTCCCATTTGTCTCGTGTGTTGGGCTTGTGGCAGAGGTGTGTAGGCTCCGCGTCGCGCGGGTGATCTGTTCTGGATGCCAAACCTTCCATGCAGGTGGTTGCTTTGGCGGTTGATGATGTGACTGGGTTGGACGCTAATGGTGATGGTTAAAAGAGGCCAGGAGAGCCTGGCTTCACAATGCTTCTAGCTTTGTCGTCTATGTCTGGAGCCCTCTCTTGTGCGGCGGGCTTTGTTGATTCTCTGAGAAGAGGTGGCTTATGGGAAGACAGGACTGTCGAGCCCATCGCGCCTTGTAGGGTGGCTGGCAAGTGGTGGGAGGCTAGTCGTGACTCCCTTTTATCGTCCGAGGTTGCACTGGTGGGAGCTACGTCTTGCCCCCAGAGGTGGACTTGTGGATTGAGATTTATGTTTTATCAGGTTTTCCACCTTGTTTATGTCAAGAAGTGCTATGAGTATTTTTCACTCCTTGGCCTGTTCCCCCGTGAGCCTGGCTATAGCCGACGATGCGGCGTAGGGGGTTGGAGGCTTTCGAGTGCTGGGAACTAGAGGGCCACCTATCCCTCGGCTTCTAGGATTGCTGGTTGGTGACGAGATGGCCGCTGCTCTGATTGAGGCTTTGTGATAACACCCGTGGTTGGTCGCTAGCAGCCTACCACCGCTATGATGGTTGATTTTCCTTGTGGGATGCCGACATCATTTGCTGACCGCCTGTAGGGGTGCATTGGCCAGGCTGGGTGTTGACCATCCTATGGGGCGGACTGGTCACACCTTTGAGGCGTTGTAGCTGGAGTTGTGTCGTGGACTTGTCTCGACGAGGCATACTAGTCCATTGTCAATGAAGACCTACCACGGTTAGGTGTATTGTCCTGATGCTACTGGAGGTGAGACTCGGCGAGGCATGTGAGCCTGGTGTTGCTGGGGGTCGGCCTTGGCAAGGACCACTAACTTGGAGTTGTTGGCGGTCAACCTTGACATGGCGTGTTGACCGGGCGTTACTAAGGGCCTGCCTCGGGGAAGCATGTCGGCCTGAGGTTGTTGAAGACCCGCCTTGGCAAGGCATCTCGGTCTGAGATTGCTGGAGACTTGCCTCGGAGAGGCATCTTGATCTGAGGTTGCTGGAGATCCACCTTGGTGAGGCATCTTGGCCTGAGGTTGCTGGAGACCTGTCTCGGCAAGGCGTCTTGGCCTGAGGTTGCTGGAGACCTGCTTTGACGAGGCGTCTTGGTCGGGAGTTGCTGGAGACCTACCTCGGTGAGGCGTCTTGGTTTGAAGTTATTGGGTTTGCCCCCAGAGAGGCGCATCGGCTTGAAATCATATTCGGTCAGCCCATGCAGTGTATGGCCGAATGTTGATGCTACCAGCTGACCGTCATGGTGGAATAACCGAAGTCGAGGAGCGTGCCCCCCTGAAGAGTACAACGACCACAAATGATGTTAGACACATAATCATCAAAGTGTGGTGGATGGTACCTGTTAGTGTGCTGGTTGACCGTCGAGGTATATTGACTGGAAATTCACTAAGCCGAAGGCCGTTTGTCCACGCACCAACTCAGAAAGTGGAACCGTCGTTCCAAGCCTTAAATGACTCAACGGCCTATCCGTGCGATCAAAACTCCCCTGGAATTATCACCATTTTTGATGAAGGGGAACTCAAATTTCAGATTCATCAAGATCACAAGGTCCTTGATATACTATAATAGAGTAGGTAGCATATGGTAGGAATGCATATAGGAGGGATACAGGAGAAAAGAAATGTCACCCAAGAAACACCCAGAGCGCCTTGAGAATCTGCATAGCTTGTTCTTCCCTGCGCTCAAAGATTATTAGCACTACAAGAAATGATTATGATTATGAAAATATGACAAATGTAAGTTTCAAACCCTTTAGAATGATTAACAGATGTCAGCTTCAATATAGTCATAATTCATAAGCAATAATAATTCTTGTATATATAATAAATCACATGAAAGCACTATTCATTGAAATGGCGACCCTCCAGACGGGCGCTATATGAAATGTATATAAAGTTAATTTGCATGAAATTCAAACATAGCACTATTCACAGAAATAGCGACCTTCTAGATGGTCATTCCATGAAAATAATGGCACCATGACGGGCGCAATTTAAAGAAATAACGGGACTATGACAGTCACCAATTCTCTTCAATTTCTCGAGACTCGTTTCCTCTTCAGAAATGGAACGCTTGATCCTGATCGACCTCGTACTCGTATAGAACCAGTGAATAGAGTCTTCCTCCTTATAAATAGCCCCCTTAAGACCCCTCCTTTCATCAAAAGATCAGCAGCTCAGACCAAATTTTTCAGTGCAGGGATTTAGCAAGAAAATAGAAAAAAGTAAGGAAAAGTAGGGGGAAAAAATAGAGCATAAGCAAAGTTAATCATGGAACTCTCATTGCAACGTCTAGTGAAGAGGTCTCAGTATGGATTCTTGTTCTTGTTCTTGCTCCTCTCGCCCCTGTGTGAGCCCTTGCACCCGTTGTGGAAACACATGGTGGAATATCCATCCACTGTGGAGCACCATAATTTGTGACAATTGTGCCTCTGTCGGGTTTTAGGTAGGCAGAGGATTGGTAGATGTGGAGGGGATGTCGAGATTGACAGATATTGGAAGTGTAGTGACTGAAGTGGGAACCCTTATGAGGGGTTGCGTTGGCTGAAGGTTAGTGGAAGCTAGAGGGATAGGAGTGGGAGCGAGACTAGAAGGGGCAGGCGGTGCCTGGGTGGTTGGAGATGGTGTAGGACGGATAAGGAGGGGCCTAGGTGGAGGTGGGGGATTTACGAGAGGTATGGTAGATGCTGGTGCCGGTTGGAGTGAGGGAGTCCTTGCCAGTGAAGGGTTAGTGGTAGCGGGAGGAGGAACGGGTGAAGGGTGAATGAGGAGTGGCCTAGATGGTAAAGGATTTATTGATAGAGGAGGGGTTTGTTGTGGTGTGGGAGAATGTGGAAGGCGAATAAGAAGAGGCCTGGCCGGTAAGGGGTTGGTAGTGGTTGTGGGAACTTGGTTGGTGGTACGCAAGAGGGGACGAGAAAGTTGGGAAAAAGGTGTTGGTTGTGGGGTTGTTCTTAACAAATGTGGTGGTTGATTTGGACTTTGGTTTACAGCCCTGACAGAGGCATTTTCTTTGTGCCACCCTTGCCCCCTCTCCACTTCATGGAAGGAGGTGACAGGGTTCAACTATTGATTTGGTGGATGCTCCGGTAGCGTATTGTGGACAATCCCCATGTCCGGTTGTGGTGCTGGAGCTTGTTGCTACTAAGGAGGTTGCTGAACTTGCTGTGGTGGCTACTGAGCCTATTGCTGTCGAGGAGGTCTTCGTGTCTTTAAGGTTGCAATGAATCGCCTCATCTCATCCCAATCAATACTGTCCTGATCATTCATATCATATATATAGTCTTTGAAGTGAAAACAATGATCTATGTTGTGACCGGGCTGACGATGGTAGACACAATACTGAGAAGTATCCACATTTTGCGGCCAGATCGTCCTCTCCTTTGGCAACGTGAGAGTGTTGGCGGCCATAAGGGCGTTGAATATATCTAGAAGGCTCTCGGGTAAAGGAGGGTACTGGGATCTTTTGGGGCCTGTGGGTCTTCTTGGCTGCTGAGGATCATAATTGGCAGGGGGTGGCACTTGGTGGTATTGCTGGGGGACTTGGAGGTTTTGTGGCACAACTTGGTTTTGTGGAGGAGGCGGAGGCCGAAACAATTGAGGAGGGTTGTTTGTTTGGTGGGGGACTTGGTTAAAGAAAGATGGTTATTGTTGTTGTGACGGTTGTTTTTACGGGTGTCTTGGGTTGGAAGGCTTGTGGAAAGGTGTAGGATTACCAACTGTGCCCACCTGCTCATTGGTAATAGTGACATCGGTCGTGCCATCATTAGTATTGACGTTATTGTTCTTCCTCATCATTCTTGGCCTCAGTTCAAACATGCCCATGAAGGGCGAATCCTTCATTTGAGTTTGGATGTACCGAGCCCTTTCATATAGTTCCTGCATTGTGTTAAGCTTGTTCATGGCCAATATCTGTTGGAATTACGGAGTCGCATTGGAGATTATCATCTTTACTTGCTCACATTCCGATAGAGTATCTTTTAACTTCTCGGCCATCGACCTACATCTATCGGAGAACTGCACGCCAAAACAACCTCTTTCTCATCTGTGAGAAAATGGACATCTGCCCCATATCCTTCTTTAAAAATCTGGTCCCATGCATGCTTTGTCTCTTTTGGGACATGGCTATAGCCTGATAGCCTTATGGAAAAACTTGTTCTGACATGAGTCGCTCCTGGGAAAGGAGGCGGCTTAGGGACATTACTGCTTCGGCATAGAGAAGATGTGGAAGCCTCCAGCACACCAAAAATTTCTTCCGAAATGCTCTCCTCTAGCCGCAGGATGAAAGGTTCATCAAAACATGGATGAGAAAAATTCAGATCTAAGCACGCCATGACTGTATTCCAAGGAATTTTACCTGAAATGACAAGGATAGGTATTAAAAAGATCATTCCAGAACATTGACCAAAATATCAAACATAAAAAATAAAATTACTTTCATCATACTTATCCAAATGCAAATGCATTGACAAGTAAAAAGAATTGGTACTATTATTAAAGAAAGGACAGCCTAAGGTTGCATAAGCTTGGGTAATGATGAATTTCTCGCTCCAGTATGGGAGTACTCAAGAAGCATTTCTTTAATTTTGGGGAGAATGGGGAGCCTTTTGTGCAGTTAAACTAGTTAGTGTTGTGCCTACTGGAGTTCAGGGAGCGAGAATATAGCCTTTTGTATGGGACTGATCCGTGTCCCTTCATTAAGTGCTTGTAACTTATATCCTTTTGTACTTCTTTCTAAATTCATCACATGTGGTGTTCAACTAGTAAGAATCACTTTGGAAGGCAAAAAAAAATGATAATAATAGTGCTTAGAAACTCGGGGGATACAATGCACATATCTACCCAAGCCTAAGGCCAACATGACAATGTCATTATCTTGGATCCAAAAGAATAAGAATTTATATAGCTTGATAGAAGGTATGTAAAGTAGATTGCAGAAAGTTATATAAACAATAAAGTAGATTGCTTGCAAATGTCTTCACCAATCACCATAAACTAAAAATAATATTATTCAATGCTTGTAAGCCAGTCGAGCAAGCAATCACAGATATACCTGGCATTCTGTTATCCAAAAAGCAAGAGGAAGGAAGGGAAAGACAAAGTTTCTTGAGGATATCTGGCACCTCACTAATAAACCAATAGACTAAAGTGAATATTACCACTGGGCAAAGAGAACATGAAAAGGATGCAATGCAATATTGTTAAGAAAGAGAGTTAAGTTATGGCATGTCCAAACAGGGGTCTAATGCACCAGTTTCAAGTAATAACTAACTGCTCCATGAGAGCTGTTATTAATGTTCCACAATCAGTTGCTTCTCTTCAAATATGAATCACACCAACATAAACAACACTAACCCAAAAAAAGTACTCTTAAATTCTGAGGACAAATTACCTAAGGGACCAAAATTTTGACGCAACCAAACACAAGTTGGCATTCAAGAGGTAAAGCATAGAATCTTACAGAGGAAGAAAGGAATCAAAGCATGCCCTGGTCACAGCCAAGGTCTGGACTCGTGAGAAGGCTTTTAGATCCTCCATTGAGTTTGTTCATGCACACTGAACAGATTCCATTCTATGATTTCATCAAATGCAGATTCACTTCAACAGGTTTTCCACAAGAAAGTTAGGAATGGTATTGGACTTAATAATGACTAAAATGGATGGATAAAAATGTTTACAAATGTGAAAGCAAGGGTGGCTTAAATTACTCACTAGAAAGACTTCCCCAAAAGATCAAAGGGAGAAGGGAAAATAGAAGGAAGTCGCAGAATTACTTTAAGAAGCTGAAACGAACATCCGTTGAACAAACATGCAACCGAATTTCTTGGAAACTTCGCAGGGATACGTGGTGTCATAGATGAGGGAAGGCCACAGAAGTTTGGCAAGATATGGGCAAACAATGATCAGAGACGTACTTACATAATTAAGAAGAAGGGATCAAGGTGTGACAGCCAGACTGCAATATAAACTTAACTCTTTTCTGGAACAATGACAAGGTGACCAAGAATCCAAAACATCATAAAAGCAAGGACTTCAATGTTCAAAGGCCAGGAAGATATATGATCTAATCAACTAGTTCATGTATTCACCATATGCGATTAGAAAAGTACGTGGACACTGGACTATCGGCTTTCTTGGAACTGCAAGTGCATGCGAAACACCAAAAAGGCGCGCATCAAGTTATCATGGATTCTCCCTCGTTTTATGAAAGATTACCATGGGTCCCCCTCGTTTTCTTACAAAATCATATTATTTTAGATTCAGATGCCTAGCATGCTCGAAATATTCCAACCTCGATAGTTTTCTACTCCAAATAAACACAAAACAACTTCCCCGGTTCTATATTCAAATCACATCACTGCTGATTTCGAACAGACAAACACTTGAAAGCAATGTTTCATATGCGTGGACGATGTACAACCTATCACCCATTACCTTCAATCAAAAAACCCAAAAAAAAGTTGAACCAGACCTCCTCCCGAGCGCACCGAGATCCGCAAGAGTCACAATCAAGCTCCTCGAACGAAGCACCAAAGTTCCAGATGATTATCGGACAAACAACTACCCAACAGCTCGATTCCTCGACAGAAGGGTCTTTTCCATCCCTACTCTTCGCCCACACACGGCCGCTTCTTTCTGCGATCAAACAGGGCAGTCGAAACGCAAAGCAGCATGACTCCTCTGCTCACTCATGCTGCTTTCTTCTGCATGAACGCTCGGAAATCTGTGGCGCTGCTGCTACCCACTTGAGAAAATGGAAAAAAGAAACGATTTTGACAAACTTCCTGCGTCTTTGCTTCTGCGGAGAGACCGCGAAACGCCCGAGAGAGCCCGGCAAGTGGAGGAACAGAACAGCAATGGGAGAAGACGCATGGCGCTGGTGACGTCTCAGCCGAGCAGAAGAGACAAGACACGAGGCTGGCGTGGCCCCCGCGCCGACACTAAATCTGCACCGTCCGTGTCTCGCAGGCGGCCGATGGTGCGAAGGGCGGCGCCGCTTTTCCCGCGACACGTCGGATTGCGTATCGACGGTGGGGACGCCGCAGAAGGAGGCAGGGGAGGGTGGGGGGAGCCCCGCTGGCCTCCAAAAAGGGGGCATGGTGGGGCGGCGGCGGCGAGGGATCCCCCGGAGGACGACGGACTTGAGCGTTTGGGCCCCGCACAGTGTGCTCCGCTGCCGCGCATCCACGGCCACCTAAAAGAACGCCTGGACGATGATCTCAAATCCGACGGTGATCAACGTCTACTTGGGATGAAAATAAAAATGAATGTTTACATTTCAAATTAATTTTTTTATTAATTACTCTGTCGCAACAATGAGATTTTAAAATTACTTAATTAATACTGAACTTAGAGGTTATGGTCTCGAGTGTAAAGAACCAAACTTAACATCAATAAAAGAAAATAATAAATAAAATCTACGTTTGATCAGTGTTATCAGAACTGGATCAGACTGGTCGGTTCAACCGTTAACCGGTCCGATCTGATGTTAAAAAATTGGTCAAAAAATCGATCCGATTAGGCCCGATTCGACCATTGAATCGGTCAACTCAAACTCAAACTCAACAAATAAATTAATATATTAGTATTTTCTTATATTCAATCAATCTATTTAATTCGACACACAACTCGAGTCCACATCTTATGCCCCTTGGGTCTTGACCCAAAGGTGAGCTCTCCAATATATAAAACCAAATAAGTCTTTCTAACTTCCAATATGGGACTAAACATTAAATGAAAGAATTCGAATCAACATAAAGGCTCCATTTCCAACAAGTAGTTACAAGTTATTCTCTATATACATGTATGTTTATTTATGTTGATCATTATATCTTCTTTCTTATTGTATTAGGTTATAGAATCAGGTCGGACCATATATCAATATTATAATGACATCACGGTTCAAACCGGTTCAATTGAACGGTCAAACCGGTTCGAACCGAACCAGCTCATTGTCCGATTCAGGCACCGGTCCGGTTCTGATAACATTGGTCAAGATATATAAACCCTTATTAACGTCAGAAGAGTTGGAAAGAAATGCTCGCCAACTAAGCCACTGGGAGGTTTGTAGACAAAATTTGTATAAACTTCCTATTATAATATTTTTTACCCAAATACAATCTTTCATCATCGTTACAACACATTATTTATTAAATTAATAAATTATATAGAGAGGGAGAAATTCACGACTGATAATTTCTCGGCTCAAAAGTCTACGAAGTTGACCTGCTCGGCCTCGAAAGTGATAACTAAGTTAGCACACAAGGCCCATTTACGAGAAGCCTGAGAGTCAAGGGCTCAAAGCACGCCATATAATGGTCGATCATGTAGAGGATCCTCCTAAGTTCGGGAGAAATTCCTGTGCGCCACCGACCCGATCCAATGAAAGGCGACCAAGGCAGCTCCCCCGAGAAAGTCCTGAATAGGCCTGGTAATCTTGGCCCCTTGAGGGGAATAACACTTATCCAGAGGAGAAAAAGGCTGTGGTAGTGACCTCCTCTTCGATCAGGGAAAATCTATCCAGGACGGACATTTATCCCGTGCAACTGAGGGCAAATCTCCCACCAACGTATGCGAGCGGAGAAGACAGAAGGGCTAAAGAAAATGCAAAGAGTCATTCAACGGTAAGAATGCATACCGAAGGACGTAGCTCCTCCCACTCAATGATCCCTTCGTAACCTCTACAAATTCGTTAAGGGATTCTGCCACAATTTAATCCTAGAGATTCCCCCCGCAAAAATAGAAGAGATCTTACCCCCTCAATTGGTGAAGAGTAATCTCGTGCCTCCAATTTTTTTTATTTCCCTGCATTTAGTTCTTGTCCACACTAATTTAAGCATCAGAAGATTTTTTTCTCAGATTCCAATCCCAGAACCCCTGACCTTTGCTCTTCTCGTGCGCAGATTTGTTCCAGAGGTGACTCGTGTGATCTTTTCGATGAATTCATTCTCTCGAATCTGACGATTCGCAATGCGGTGCGAGATCTTGACTCTTCACTATATTATAATATTTTAACATATCGACGGGTCTTTAAAAAAATTGTGAAATGTAAAGAATCCACATTGTTAAGCGAACAAGGTGGACCGTGGTTCTGGATCCATTGATTCGATATGTCCAAGCCAAATCACACTTTTGTTAAAAATAAAACCCCAGTTGGCGGCTCCACGTGAACGGTTGCTGGGGGTGGCCTCTTCTCCCTCCTTCTGCCACTCCATCTGTCGGTGCACATATCGCAGTCATATTAATCAAATATTGCATGCGTAGGTCCAACGTGGAAGCCTAATTAAATTATTTAATTTAAGAATATAATGAAATTTTAAAATAAAATTATTTAATTTAAGTAAATTTATAACATTAGTTATTTAATAAAAAGTTAAAATAGAAATATTTTAATTTACCTAACTGCTAACCTTTCCTTCTCGCACACTGTCTTTTACAAACCTTGAAACTCTTGACCTAAGGAAGTGAACAACCTTCACCCACTAGGCTACAAGGAGGTTGGTTTGTTGCTTACTCTTTTAGTTTAATTTGATCACCCATTACGTCACCAGCATGTTCGAGCTCACCCACGAGTCGATTCGGCTCGGATTGAAATCCTCGCTCCACATGTATGCTGGCCATTGTTGCTGAGTTTTTAGCCATTTAACTGCTGTGGGATGATGGTGGAATGGCAGGGAACAGGTTAAATGTTTGTTTCCCATCGATTTGAGTCGATTGGGAGGGTATCCGTTGGAGATACCATGTATTCGGCTCTCTAGTAGGGTAGCGGTCCTACTAGAGACCGTTTATGGAAATAGGTAAGGCAGTGGACCTTAGCAGTCTACACCGCGACCGTTTCAGCCTTTGTAGCGGTCCAACGATGGACCATCTATCGACCTTCGCGGCCTACATTTAGACCCCATATGACCGTTGACCATGTAAGGCGGTTGAGCCTCGCGGCTCTGTTCTAGACCACTTATGACCCTCTAGCGGCTTATCGTGCGACCGTTTGAGACCCCTTCGCGGCCCAATCCTCAACCGCGAATGCCTTTGAGCTCTGTATGGCGGTGGGAGCCTCGCGGCCTAATACTAGACCACGTATGACCCTCTAGCGGTCTATCCTTAGACCATCTGATTACTGTAGCGGCCCTATATTCAACTGCTTATGCCCTACAGATTTTAAATGCATTTCAGCTCATTTAATTAGGCATTTAATTATGCATGTTCACCATGTTTAAATATTTTTACAAACTATGACACACTTTTATATCCCAATAGAGTTACTTTCTCTGTCCTTGTGATGGAACCACTAGTCGTAGCTCGACTACCTCGAGTGTCGGCCCACCTGGGAGTGGTGGTGGGGCAGTTCCAGAGAGATGATTTTCAGGCTAGTTTTCATGGGCTCCCTTGCTTGGCAGTGGCGTCCTAGTGGGGGAGAAAACTAACTATTGGCCTGGCTCAAGGCATTGAGCCTGTGTGTGCACACGTGGTCAAGGGCTTAGGTTGACACTAACGAGTGTGACCCTGACTAGTTCTTGACTTCGGTTACTATTACGTGTCTCACTTGCCGCGTTCCAGGCTCGTGGAGATACTTGAGATGCAGTGTAAGTCATTAGCGCTCACATCTGGTTCCTTTCTTCTGGTGGTCTTCCTTTTCTCTCTCCTATCACTTGGATATATTGAATTTTATTCTATTGGTAGACTTAGTTTATGACTCTCATGTTTTAATTGTAATTGGCATCTTATTTAACAATTATTAAATTGTTCTCTCTTATGCCAATGCATGCTTAATTGCTTATATATGTTTAGTTGCGAGGTGGGTATCTGCGTGGACTCTACTGAGTATATGTTGTGAGACTCACCCTTCCTTTTCCAGGTAAGTAGCAGCAGCAGACCGCCAGTGCTTCCTGTGCTTTTGACGGCAGGTCATAGGTCCCCGCAGTGGGTTGTTAGTTGGTCTGTCCTTTTCTTGTACCTTTTGGCCAGGGTATGTCCCATGTAGTTGTTTATTTTGACTTGTGTACAGTGTTTGGACTTGTAATAGTGGATCTGGACTATTGTATAGATATATCACTCTGATATTGTAAGTTACTTCTGCTTAAAGTTTTAAAATTATTACTTTAATCAATATTACGCTTGTAATTTTAATTCGTTATGCATCTCCTCAACCAATCATCTAACCCTTACGGGGCCTCATCAGCCTCTTAGGTGGCATCTCCAAGTTCGTGGTATCAGTTTACCAGTATTCGGATCTCTGGGTCGTTACAGTTGGTATCAGAGTGGTGTTGTGGTGGTGAATAAGAAATTGAAATTATATTAGTCCAGAACAAGTCCATGGGTATACTACTGCTGGCTTAGGTTATTTTTCGTGATTACTTATGGTTTCTTTTGTTGTGTGTCTTCTTAGTTTAAAATGTCACCCAGAAGAAGAGCTCATGTTCCAAGGGAGGAGAGTGGTACCTCGCCTGCTCCAGTGAATGTTCCTGGGCAAGGCCGTATTGATCCTGTTCCTGGTGATGACGTGCCTGAAGGTGGTCGTGGTAGAGCTTTGAAATAATTTCTTCTATTGCACCCACCGACATATGAAGGGCAAGCAGACCCAGATGCAGCGAGAGTGTGGCTAGATGCGACTGAGCATGTGTTCCGTTCCCTGGAATGCATAGAAGATGAAAAAGTGATGCTGGCTACATTCCAATTACAAGGGGCAGCACTCGCGTGGTGGACCACAGAGTGGGAGGTAACTTTCAGGTCTCGTCCTCTTCGATAAATTACGTGGAAGGAATTCATCACTTCGTTTGATCGTACATACAGTCCAGCATATTTGAGGATGGACAAAATGCATCAATTTATGGAATTAGCTCAAGCTGATATGACAGTCTTACAGTATCGCAATAAATTCATGGAATTAGGTCGATATGCTTCTCACATTCTTACTGATGAAGGGCTAAAAACTAAGCAATTTCTGCGTGGTTTGAAAGTAGAGTTAAGACAACCTCTGATTGCAACCAGAGTGGCAGAATTAGATGTGGCTTATCAAGCAGCTGCAGCATTGGAGTTGGATATGGCAAGATCTCGAGGGCGAACCCAAGTTGAGCTAGTTCAGCAAAGTGTGCAGCATCAGCAGGCTAGCAGTCAGTCGAATGTGATGGGGATACCACCTTCTATTCCTTCTGCCAGTGGTACTTCGTTTACGAAATCTAAGTTTAGGCGGATGTTCTGAAAATCAAAGAAGTAGTATGACCGACAAGCTTCTTTTGGTACCGTGCGACAAGCTGTTCCACTCCTGAAGAGTTTTTCTCATGTGTTTCATTTTCAGATATAAAGTGGAAATGGCAGAGGAGGCCAAAGGGCTAGTGCGCCAACCAAGTTCCACAGCCACTAGGAACTGATCGTGCAAGGTCCACATCTATTGAAAACAAAACCTGCTCTTAAACTTTCTCACGGGTGCTAATTTAACAAGCAAGGGAGCATGATCAGAAGCGTCCCTAGATAAATGCTCAACAGAAATAGGAAATGACTTAACCCAATCAGCATTAGTGAGAACCCTGTCCAGTCTAGCATAGATCCCCTTATCACCTTGCTGATTATTGTGCCAGGTGTATTTGGAGCCCAGAAAACCAGCATCTGTGAGGGCACAATCATTCACACATTCCTGAAATTCAGAAATTGAAACAAGGGAAGGAGGGTTACCCCCAAATTTCTCCTCAGTATCAAGAATACAATTAAAATCCCCCGCCACAAGCCAAGGTCCACTGATCTGAGAATGTACATTATTCAATGTCATAATCGCCCTCTCTACATGAGGGGGAAGATCAATGGGCATGAGGTGAACCAGATCCTGGTGGATGCCGGTGCTGCGGTCAACATCATGCCGCTCAAGACCTTCAAGACTCTATATTTGACCCCATACCTCCAGAAGCTTCAAGCGGTCAAAATATCTGGCTTCAACTAGGACACCGAGGAGATCCTCGACCAGGTGGATGTCGACCTAGTGCTCGATGATTTCTCCTCCAAGGCGACGTTCTACATCATCAACGCCAACACATCTTACAAAGTACTACTGGGCAGACCCTGGTTGCATGAAAATTTGGTTGTCCCATCAGCTCTCCACTAGTGCGTCAAATATGCCAAGGATGGGAAACAACATATGGTATTTGCAAACCTAGCGCCATTTACTCCAACCGAATGCAATCTAATCGACGCTGCACTTTATTTCGGGGGAATCAGTCCTTACCCTGTAATCAAAAGCAAAAGTAATGGCTGGCTCTCAGAGGAAGACGATAATGATCTTTTCTCCGTTGACGAAGAAAAGGCCAAGCTTCATCAGCTGCGCCTCAGCTCTAAGTCAACTCCGTATCACTCTCAGAGGCGTAAAATCGACTTTGAGGTTAATCTCATTACCCAAGCTATCGATAAGAGCATATGCTTGCCACCAGACTGCATCCAACTCTCCTGGGCCTCAGAAGAGCACAGGGTTGAACCACTCACAACATTTGTCGTGACCTACAAATGGCAACTTAGAAGCAAGAAGAAGGCTAATAAGGGTAAGGCCATTGTCTTCTACAAGGGAGACATGGCCCCTCAGGCCCCACCAGAGGACGACTTCGGTTGGCCCAAGCGAACTGATGATACCCCTGAAGCAGTCTAGATAATAGACGACTTACTGCAGCATACTCGGGAAATGTGCCTGAAGCAACACATTTCGCAATGACAAGGTTCCGCACAGAAAAGGTATTTTTGCCAGCTGCGGACCCCTTCCCAAGTCCGGGGGCAACCCCCTTTCTCTCACAAAGACACCAGGAGACTTGGCTATGACCAGGATCTGAACTTCCGTGTCCACTATGCGGTCAATGTCATAGGCCTGACCCAACCAGTAGACGACCAGACCAAGGTCGATAGCAAATTCGACAGGTCCGGGGATGAGGAAGAGGAGATCCTGATCTCGCTCCCCGTTAAAGCCGGTACTCTAGTTCAAGCAGTCGAGGAGTCCTCCTTGCCTCCCTATGAAAATATCAGGATGGGAGAAGCTCCCCCTGCCACCCAGCTTGTCGAAGAACTCAGGCCGACAAACTCTCCTGACGGGGGAGGTGTCTAGGACACTAGTAGTGAAAAGTTGTCAGCTTTAGCAGGCAACCCCAGGGAAGCTTCAGCGGCACCAATCGACGACTACCGGGAAGAAGCTAGCAGTCCAGAACAATCCTTACTAGAGCCCAGCAACAACAATTCTCCAGCTCCATCAGCGTCGACCGGTGGCTTCGCGAATCCAGAAATACATGAAGCTGACACTGATGATGAGGACTTCGTCGACTTCCAACCCGCTCCTCCCAAGCTGGAGGACGGCGGCCAAGCAATTGTTGACGAACTCGTTGAAATCAACTTGGGCGAAGATGAAGCCCACCAGCCAACCTTCGTCAACGTTCTCCTCACTGAAGAAGAAAGGCAAGATTACAAGCAACTCCTACTTGAATACAAGGACTGCTTCGCCTTGATGTATAAGGAGATGCCGAGACTAGACCCCTCCGTGGCGGGGCATGAGCTAGCCATTTCTCCCTCAGCAACTCCAGTCAAACAGTCGCAGTGACGTATACAGCATGAGCTGGAACTTCAAATCTCGTCTGAGGTCAACAAAATGGCAGAGGTAGACTTCATCGAGTCATGTATCTATCCGATCTGGCTCGCTAATGTCATCCCAGTAAAGAAGAAAAATGGTCAAGTCCGCATTTGCGTCGACTTCTGGGACCTCAACAAAGCATGTTCAAAGGATGACTTTCCAGCCCCAATCATAGAAACCATAATCAATATGACCACCAGACATGAAGCCTTGTCATTCACAGATGGGTCATCCGGTTATAACCAGATCTGGATGTCCCTCAAAGACAAGAACCACACTGCCTTCCGATCCCCCAAAGGGTGTGTCCATGTAAAGTCAGTCTCATGATCGAGATCCCATCTCGAGTTGACTTTACAATCACATATCCTAGGGACATCGTAAAGTAATATACAATTATAAATTTACACTCAAATATCACTTTATTAATGATGAACAAGATTATATAACTATGGGGCCTACCCGACCTGAAATTGGCCCGTAGGACACCCAATACTAACACAAGCTTCATCAGGATGCTCTGTAGGATTTTCTTCAGAAGGTTATTGTAAATGAGAACATGGCGGTTGACAGCTTACCCTTTGCCCTGGTCACTGTGTCCAAGGGCCCGGCCATCACCTTTGCTGAAATAGAATTGGCACCCCCAGAGGCTCGCCAAATGTCACTATGCATTTCTATTACTCTGAACAAAGTGAGTATTGATGCGGCTTTGGTTAACACTGGGGCCTCCATTAATGTTTGTCCATAGAGCACGTTGCGAGCTTGCAGCATCTCGAAAAATCAATTAAGGCCCATTCCTACTACCATTGCGGCCTATGACAATTCGAGGAGGCCATGTCATGGGGTAATCACTATCCAAGCCGAACTCGGGCCATTGATAATGCCAATTGAATTTTATGTGTTAGATATCGACCTGATGTTCAAGGCCATCTTGGGTCATCCCCGGATCGATAACCTCAATGCTGTGCCTTCCACTGCTCACTAGTGCCTCAAATTCTCATTCCAGGGATGGGTGGTGAAGGTCAAGAGCATTTCCACGGTCCAGTCTGTTGAAGCCATTTCTGAGAAGATCCTACCGATGCTTTGGCCCAACAATAGGCCTGTCATCTCCGTACTAGACCTTAACTTCCCATGGGCCTATGAGCGACGCAAGCCAACTGTCTTACAAGTGGATGTCAAGGGCAGGCCCAAGATGTTGGACCCCAAATGCTAGAATATGATATTGAAGTTGGGATACCGGCCAGGTAGGGGTCTGGGTGCTCAGTCACAACGCTGAACAAAGCCGGTCCCAAGAGGCAAGAAGATGAATAGAAGAGGCCTGGGTTACCAAGAGTCACCGTTGCCAATCCTGGAAGATCTGCTGCCATTGACTTAGAATTACCGAGAGCATTTTGTGAGGGGCCCATTATAGCCTAGCACTTTGAGGGCCCTGCTAAGTCAGGATGTCAAAGAAGATGCTGCATGTTCAGTTTCTGGCCCGCCTGTGTTGCCTAGAGGGCCCGTTGATGATATGGAAGATTTTTGTGAAGACTTTGAAAAATTATTTCATGAAGAAAGTTGTCCGAGTAGCCCGGAGGTGCAGCTTTTGGAATAGTCACCTGGAAAGCTTGCTCATTGTCTGCGGGAAGAGGGGAGCCCACCCACTATCTTTACTTGGTGTCCTTCCCGTTTATTGTCATTTTTATGAGAGTTGGATTCTATACCCTATTCACCTCCTATGATGATTGAGCCATTGATTTTTAAACCCCCAACTGATTTCTTCATTGTCAAAGTCTGTGATTGTGGGTGTTGCCCACCTATTTATCTCTCTAGCTTCCTCTTCTCCTCTTCCGATCCTTTTCTTGATCTTCTCTATCCATCCATATATCCTCTCATGATTCCTCCTCCTCCTTCTTCCTCCTCTTCATCTCGTTCTGTGGTCTCCACTGATCTCCAAAAAAAAGCCCCAATTTTGAAATGGAGATCTTAGTTGAGGATTACGCTTGGTTTGATTCTTCATCCTCCCAGGGGCATGAGGTCGCTGATTCTCTTCCATTAGATTTTCTTCATTCTCCTAGGCTAGAATTAGGGTTCGTCGAGTCTTCTAGGGAAGTAGGGTCTTGTTTTGGTGTCTCCAACCCTTCCCCCATGCTTGAGGCATGCCCGATGACACATCATTCTAGATCTATCGCTGAGAGGTTTCTGTAGGATTTAGCTCAGTGTTGTCATGTCCTTCTTAGATGTCCTGAGTTTATTAAAGAAGTAGTGGAACTAGAAGAAGATGGTTAATAGGATGGGGTGTTGAGCGATGACGGTCTAGGTGTTTATGAAATCATGGATGAGAAAGACCCCGTCGATCTAGAGGACAACGACGTAGAAGACACTGCTGACCTGTATGCGCAGAGATTGAGAAAGTTTGATGAACCGTCGTCGATAGTGGATGAACCTATGAATGAAATCAATCTAGGAACTGATAAGGATCTTAGGCCTATTATTATTTCTGCCAATCTCCCTCCCAGCATTGAGGAGGAATTGATTAAGGTTCTGAGGGAGTATGGCGATTCTTTTGCCTAGTCATAGGAAAACATGCTTGGTCTAGACCCCTCTTTAGTAGAACACCGACTCATGCTAAAACTAGGGCCAAGACCCATAAAATAGAAATTGAGAGGATTCCACCCCCACATGGCCTTGAGGATGAAGGAAGAAGTTGACAGATTGCATAAGGCCAGGTTTATTCGGGTTGTCTTATATCCTCAGTGTCCCGCCCCAACACAGAATATCGAGGCACGACGATTAGTAACACTCATGTCGATCAGAGCATCTATAAGTGGGGGTCCAATCACAAGGAGAGATAAGAAGAAAAAGATACTTTTTTTCATCAAAATAAGGTTTTACAACAACATTGTCCTTAAAGGCATAATACAACTTTAACTTCAAGTACATAATTCAAGAGCAACACTCACACTCGAACCCAAATCGTCTGATAAACTAAACCCACATAATCAATCATGCACATGCTATTTAAGTAGCTAACAAATGTGCATTTATGCTCAATAAATGAAGATAATAAACAAATGAATTCTCTTTCCGTGTTCAACATACTGGCACGCCTGGTGAGACCTATCTCGCCTTTTTTCTTTCTGCCAAAGAAGGTTTTGATGTCCCTTTTCCTTTTACAGGACAGGAAGAGGAAAGCGCTCAAGTTGCACTAAGCAACCGACAACAGGACAATGGTGGCAGTTACAAATGGACCCCAAGTCATTGCCAACCATGCCAGGTTCGGCTACCTAGCCACTCCCATAATGTTCAGCGACTTTTCGACTGTCGTCGGCTCGTCCTACTTCTTAGGTGCTGTGCCAGTGGCTAAGGATGAACCAGTCGTACCTACCCCTACTGAGGGCACCAAGCCTCCAATATCAATTATTAACCAGGTTTTCTTGGTCAATCATATCAGCTTGGATGCCACTCCAACTCAGGGGAAGCTTGCAACGGCCGTATCTCTCTCCGACAAAACTGTGATTGTCAGAAATCTTAGTATCAGGCTCGATGGAGGCAAGCCAATCATGTCTCGTGACAAGCATGTCCCAACCATTCCCACCTCTAACTGCTTTGAGCTTCTCCAACAAGCTCGGGAAGATAGGGCAGAGCTGAAGAAATCCAACGCACTGGTAACAAACCAGGGGAAAATGCATCTGCCTAAATCTAAAGCTTCTAAATCCAGGTTAAGAGGCAACCCAACAGAGGAGCGTCAACTCCGTGTTAAGAAAATCTAGGTCACCAAGGAGGAGGCCCGAGCTATTAAGCGAGCTAGGTCAAGAAGGCCTATCCAAATGTCGGACCTGCAACAAGCTCGAAGTCCGACAAGTCGGCACCAAGCCGAGGCCTCGACACCTCCAAAGACCAGAGTCACACATTTGCACGAGCAAAAGCACAGAGGGGTCTACAAGCAGACCCATCCCACTTCTTCGCTCGCAGAATCAGTCCAAACAGAGGAGGCATACTCCACTCAAACTCCTACATCTCGGTTGTCTATTTTTGACAGACTACGGGCAGTTCCTCGACCCAGAAAGCAACCACCCAGAAAAAAGATGATGGTCCAGGTGACAAATGACACTGTCAAAGTGTTCACCTGTTACACTTCCTCTATCGGTAAACTACTGGAAAAAATTCAAAAAGATTTCGATGAACCACTTCAGGCCCTGATGAAATCTAGGCCTATTTCCCGAGCTTTAGCTCAAATGCATCGAACAGTTATCGTTCTCGGAACGTGTCAACCAGAATAAGAGCAACCGGGTGAAGATCAGGACAAACTTCGCAGTGTCCAAGGTGATAATGGTCCAGAACATGATGATGACCTTAGATACAACATCCAAACCACCACGCTGGAGGATCTTCAGCGTGAAAATAAAGAAATGAGGAATATCATGCAAGGACACTTGCGAGAGAGGGAGGTTCAACCACAGCCTCCAACAGCACCCACAGTAGTCAAGCAACCGGCCCAGGTCGCTCCGACTACTATCAACATTTCAACTACTGCAGCACAAGCTCTGGCAGCAATGAAGTTCGGAGCTCCGCATAAGGAAACAAATGTTCGATCATCGGCCACGATAGCAATAGAAAACTTAATGGCTCAAAGACAAATAATCAAAAGGATTGTGGAAGCGAAGTTCACCCAACATAGAGAGGGCGCAACCGCCGTTGATTTATATGGCATGTCATACCCTCTACAACATCAGTTTAAGAAGCTTCCGCCCGATTGTCCCAAGACCCCAAAACTACAAAAGTTCAATCGGCAAGGCTCTCCCCACGAGCACTTGCCCTACTACGTAACGGCCATGAGGGAGTTGACGTTAGAGGAGTCATATCTCCTTCAATATTTTGCCACATCCTTAACAGGCACCACCTTCCAGTGGTATTCTAGACTGAAGCCTAATTCGGTGACCGACTGGGCCGATATGCAAAAGAAGTTCCTCGATCGGTTTCAGACAGCCGAGCACAAAATGTCCCTGGCAGATCTTTGCTCCCTTAAACAGAAGAAGGGTGAAACAACACTGGACTTCATCAACGGTGGAGAGATTTCAGCATGAGGTGTAATAACCCTCGGACACCTGAAGATGCAATCACTATATGTCGCAAGGACTTGACAGCGGAAGTCAATGAGAAGCTTTTGAGATCGAATATCAGAGACTCTGATCAATTAAACACTATGGTAGCGGAGATCAAGATGTTCTTCGCTGATCATCCCACCTACACTCCTGCTAAAGGCAAGTCCTCCACGGATCGCCAAGCCAATGGCAAAGAGGTGAATGCAATAGACTTTTCTCCAGTAAATGGAAATAAGGGAGAAGAAAAATCAAAGGGTGGCAGCAAAAAGCTTGAGGCCAAAGTGCCTACCACTCCATTGGTAGAGCGTAGGAAGATGCCCTACTCTTTAAGAACGGAACATACGAAGAAACTCTTCGAGCTTTGCATGAGACAAAAGCTTAAGCCATGGAAGCCCGCAGAGGATGAAAAGTTAGATGGCCCTAACTACTATGTTTATCACCGAATGTTAGGTCATACTATTGAAGACCGATACATTTTGAAAAATGTAGCAAAGAAAGCGAAGGCCTACAAGAAATAGGCAAAAGCCCTAGAAAAGACCTAGACAGACAAGACAGACCCTAATGCACACACGACTCGATTGTCGTGCACGCTCCCCTAGACACAACCATACACACATGACTAGAGCATCGTGCACACAACACAATACTGACCTCGAGTAAGACCACGAGAGGGCTAACTCGGGAAGGTCACGACGCTCGAGAAATGCGAGAGTCACATGTCACGTGACGGAAGCACCTCCTCGCTAGAAGAACAGCCAATTGCGTCCATTGACGTCTTACACTGCATCTCGGGTATCTCGCTACGGATGCCGAGAACGACGGAGACTGAGATACTCACAGAACCAGAACATGAACTACAGTAACGAGTGACTAGTCAGGGTCACGCCCATCGGCGTTTGTCCAAACGCCCCTGACTACGTGTGCACACACCGGCTCTTGCCTAAAGCCAGGCCTCTAGCTAGTTTTCCCCCCAGTAGTACGCTACCTTAAAGCAGGGGCCCACGGAGCTAGCTTAAAAATTGTATCTCGGGAACTGCCATACCACCACTCCCAGGTGGGTTGACCATGGGAACGAGTCATCAAGCTACGACTAGTGGAGGCTCACTAGACACAGAAACTCTGAAACACAAGTGCTGAAGTACAGACAGGCTAAGGAAGCACTGTCGCACGCACTACGAAGCACCAAGGCAGCACAACAACTATCAACAGACTTAGGACAAGGCAACTAGACCTACTAGCACAACGATCCTTGAGTCTCACGACTCGGAGTCAAGATCATCGTACAAGCGGTAACATGCCACCAATCGGTCTAAACCTAAGCCAGAGGAAATGACACATCAGCATAAAATGACTCACGGAGACCTGAGGGATCACCAAGACCCTCAACACACCTAGACACATAGGCCGAGGTAAGACGATACCTCAAGGCATCCAGAACCACTGTCTTGGGCTAGACAGAATAGCCAAGACACACACAAGGTCATCTGTCAACCACTGGGTCTCACCGGGTTGACCAGAACCTGATAGTGACACACCGAACATGAGACCATACACAAGCACTCTCGACTACCTTATATCATGGTCATAGCTCTCATAGGACGTCGACAGACATCCATGGGTCAGCAGCCAAACCACAAGGTCAAGCCAAGACAATCATGAATCAAACCACAGAAAGCAACACCCTGGGGACATGGCGGTCCATCTCTAGTCCGATACATAGAAGAAATGGTCAAGGAATGGGCCACCACACCACAAAGGGAACAAGACTCTGGCAGTCCTAGATTAGGCTACTAGGGGACTGTAGCAGTCAAGAATTAGGCTGCTAAGCTCAGTCAACGCTGAACTAACCTATCTAGTCAAACCACCAAGGCGATCTAAAATAGACGCGCTACACTGACTCAGTGGTCCAAGCATGAACTACCACACTAACCGCCCTAGGACATTGACCTAAGACAAACGGACTTTAGCAGCCTAAGGAAGGTGCGCTACCATGAAGAGGCGGTCGAAGGTTGGGCCGCCCAGGCCAACCGACTTAAAACATTGACTCGGTAAAACACACCATAGCGGCCTAAGCAAGGCGCTCTACAGCACATTGGCGGACAGAACTAGGGCTGCCAACGTGAACCGACTTAACCCGTTGACTGACGTCAATGACTCATAGTGCTCCAAGAAAGGGTCGCTAGAGCAACATGGTGGTCTATTGTAAAACCGCCAAGACTCGAACCGACTGACACTAAATTCGAGGAACCATGAGCTTGGCGCACCAACATAGGTCCGCCAAAGTCAAGAGGCGGTCTAAGGTTGGGCCGCCAACTTGAACCGACCTCGACCCTACTGACACACGATGGAGTGTGGAGATCTATCGTGGGGCCGCCAGAGACCTGTAGCGGTCTCTGGAATGACCGCCAACACGCTACGGCAGGAAAACTGTGGAAATGCCGATCTCGGCCGTTCCACGCCCCATTCACGTCTAAACGCAGGGGAAACAACCCTAGACGACGAAAAACACCTTCCACAGCCCGGAAGGGTCACATGCAACAGCCGAATTGCAAGAAACGGGCGATTCTATCGAATCGACCCTAATTGGGTCACCGGGGTTCCCGGCTTGTACTGGCCCCAAATGACGACCAATCGACACGAAATCAGTGCATCTAGAACGCTAACATGCCAGGGTTCACAATGAAACTAACTAGATGGAAAACCGTTGCCATTTTTCGGCGAACCCGACACACACCCCACGAGCATGCTTTACCCAGACTGGACTAAAACCCACTCGTACGCACACCATTTGGCATGAAACTACAGGGAAACGCAGAGGAGAAGTAGAGCGTCCATCTCCCTACATCCACTGAAGAAATCATGCACCGAAGTAACTAAACAGCGCCGAAAACCACCGAAACAATGAACCGCGCCGGCTTTGAATCCACCGAGGGATCGCACCACGCCACGCTCCATCCGTCGCCCCATCATGTGTCTCGATCACTCCATCGCGTTCCCGCCTCGGCCAGCTCGCCAACGGTGTGCACCCCATGTCGAGAGACCTAGAGAGGGGAGAAAATGAGAGAGAGAAAGAAATGGTGAGAATGGGGGAGGAGAGAGGGTGAAGAAGAAATAAATAGAAAGAAATTAGGAAAAAATTTTAAAATCGTATAGAGGGCTTATCTCCTTCAATACAAACTCTCGTTTTACGGGAAATCACAAATAAATCCTAGTTTATGAAAAATTACAAATAAATCTCAGCCTAGGAAAAATTACAAGTATTCCCTTGCCTTAGGGCATGGGAGTCCCTTTTTGGATCAAAGCCCCGATGCCACAACGGAGACTGCAAGGGTTAAAAAAGATCTTTGGTGGTTAATCAAAGGTGTTCGGATTTGTATCGATGTAAATTAACACCAACTACAGTTGGTGGGGAAAAGTCCAATACAGGAATCCTAAATCGTCTGATAAACCTAACTCGCGGAATTAATAATATGCATGATAATCAATTAGCTGAAATGTATGCATACTTATCCAATAAATGGATACTAGAATTAGATTTTTTGCGTGCTTAAACACTATTTCGACCGAGATTCTTTTGGCATCGTATTGGGGAGAGATGTAGAGGTGTGCATGATATCACCTGGGACAGCCTCTAAAAGCAAGGACATGGGAGGTGTTGACATCAAAAATATCATAGATGTTAACTTGGCTCTCTTGTGCAAGTGGATGTGGAAGATGGGGGCAGGTGATGGTGGTTTATGGGCTCAAGTTATGAGGCAGAGGTATTATGACAGAGTAAGGGATGGAGATATGACTTCGACATCTCAGCGCAATATATCACCCATCTGGAGAGGTATTTTGTCATGTAGTGACATCATGATCTCTAGTGTTCGGGTCCGGTTGGGCGAGGGGGATAAGTGCTATTTTTGGACTGATAGATGGTATAGTGATTTCACCATGGAGGAGTCTTTTCTGAGGCTCTTTGTGGTTGCAACAACCCACTTGGATCTCGTCTTCCAGGAGGGACATGGACACTGGTATTTAGAAGGAACCTTAGGCCAGAGGAGATGGGCCAGCCACAATGATTGCTTTCCTTCCTTCTGGACTTAGCTCCAGAGACAGAGAGGACCAGTGGTAGTGGAGGTAGGACAAGGAGGGTTGCTTCTGAGTTAGATCTCCCTGCACCTTCATATCTGATGGGGGGATGCACCATTGCCGTGCTTCACAGGTTTGGGCCCTTAAGAGTCCTTTGAAAGCAAACCTTCTCATTTGGAGAATCTCGCACGGGAGGCTGCCAACCTGTGACAGACTTGCCTCTTTTTTACAGGATATACTTGTGATGTGTGGAGAGGATGATGAGACGCTGGACCACATCTTTGCAGCTGCGCTTACTGGCAAGAGGACCTCGCAAGAGGACCTCTTTGCAGTAGCCCTTACTCGCAAGAGGTGTGGACCAAGGTTACATGGTGGATCCATTGCACCATCGGCTTGCAGGGGAATGTGCAGCACTTGAATTGGACATTGGCACAAGAGGTGGAATCTTAAAGGGGACAGTGTTACTTGGTGGTTGATCTTGCATGCTACATTGTGGGCCTCATGGGGACAAAGAAACAGTAAATCTTTCAGAGGAGAAGCTAGGGCAGTGGTTAGTGGTTTCTTTTATTTGTGAGAAAGTGAGAGTAGAAGGAACTCCTTTATAATGTGAATTCACACAACTCTTCCATTTTTGTTTTGTTGGAGGGTTAGTATGGGTCACACTGCCTTGTTGTGGACCGTTCTTGCTGTATAGGGACTTTTGGGAACATATTGATAATACTTGTACATCCCTCTTTTTATTTTAATGCAATAGTGGTACAACCTACTTTCAAAAAGACATGGTTAGCACTCAGTTCAACATGAAGGTGAAAACTCGTTGGTCTAATAATGCCCGAGAATACTTTGCTAGAAGTGTCAAAATGTTCCTTGAAGATGAGGGTGTCCTTCATGAATCCTCTTACTCATATTCTCCTGAACAGAATGGCTTGGTTGAACACAAGAACTGCCATCTTGAAACTACCAGGGATCTTTTCTTTCGGTGATACCTGCCCAAATCCTTCTAGGTGGAGGCAGTTCTTACGGCTAACTATATTATCAACAAGATGCCATCCAAAGGCTAAGTGGTCACTGTCCTTTTGCTCTTCTCTATCCCAACAAAATGCTGTTTCCTCTTCTACCTCAGGTGTTTGGGTGTCTTTGTTTTATTCATACTGTGGGCCCGCGTAGTACCAAGCTTGATCCACGGGCTATTCATGGTATTTTTCTTGGTTACTCTTCTACTCAGAAAGGTTACAAGTGCTATGACCCCGCCTATCGTCGTTTCTTTGTTCGGAAGGATGTTACTTTCTTTTAGTCTGAGTCTTACTATTCTCCCCAGACTCAGCCTCAGGGGGAGAATTCTAGCATCATCCTACCTCCTTCCACCCCCTCTTTTTCTGTTACTCCCTTGTCACTTGTACCTTCTTTGTTTAGCTCTATCACAGATGGATCTCCTAGTGTTTATACTCCAACTCCTGTGATTGATGCAGAGTGTTGAGAAGCAGAAGCAAATTATCACTTACAGGCAAAAGAAGTTCAGGGAAAAGTCCGCTACTAATCAGCCAATTCCAGTGGATGCTAACTTTGCAGATCCTCCTGCTCTTAATGACTGAAATCTTCCCATTGCGGTCAGAAAGTGTGTTCGGGACTGCACTAAACACCCCATCACTAATTTTGTTACCTATTCCCATACTTCTCCTTGATACTATTCTTTTCTCTCAAGGAGAACTTCATTGGCTACCGTAAGGAAGCCAAATCAGTGGTGACCCTGCTTGCCATCAGACAGGGGTGAGAGGAGACCCTCTGGGACTACGTGTCCTATTTTTAACCTGAGGCGCTCCGTATCCCTCGCCTCGACATCAGTATTTCCACCACCGCCTTGAGGTAGGGGACTCCAGACTCCATCCTCGAGTGATCATTCGGAGTCGAAGCCCCCGCGACCCTGACTGACCTCCTCGTTCTGGCCCAAAAGCACGCTAGATGCTAGGAGAGTACCACAGCCCTCAGCTGCATGGTTGGAACTGAATGATCTGACCGAAAGAGATCTACCGACTTACCTCGAGATGGGCAGAGTAAGCGGGAGCGATGGGGCCGAGATCGCCGTGACCGCTCGGAGAATAAAGAAAGGGGTAATTACCGCAACTACACGCCCCTAATGGCTCCCCTCGATCAAATCATCATGGAGATCTGCAAAGAGCCATTCCTCAAGTGGCCTCCCAAGATGAAGTCGGATCCAAGTACGAGGAGCAAGAGGAAGTACTGCCGCTTCCACTGCGACCACGACCACGATACGCCTGACTGCATCAACCTGAAGGATGCTCGATAAGTTCGTCGCCAAGGCTACGGAGTAGTGACAGCGTGAACGGACCCCTCTGCCCCTCGACAACTGACCCAACAAAAAGGAGATCATGATGATCTCCGGAGGGCCAGCCTCAGGTGGAGATAGCGCCAATAGATGTCGATGGTATGCATCGGCCATCAACACCGTGGAGCAGGGCGATGACAGTCAATGGGAAGCTGTCACCCGGGAGCACCTGAAAGACCCCATTGTCTTTTCAGACGATGACTTGAATGGTGTAACCACTCCCCATTCTGATGCGTTAGTGGTCTCGGCCACCATCAACCAATGTACCGTATGACGTATTCTAGTCGATAATGGAAGAAGTTCCGATGTTATTTCGTACGACTGTTTAATGCTTATGGGTGTGGACTTGTCATGAATCACACCACTATACACACCCCTGCACAGGTTTTCTGGCACCACCGTCTTCCCAGAAGGATGCATCTCCCTGCCAATCACATTCAGGACTGCACCCAGGGATGTAATGTTCCTAGCGGACTTCATGGTGGTCTGCGGAATGATCGGATACAACGTCATCATCGGACGAGGCATCCTCGACACCCTTCGTGGTGTCCCTTCCTCGTATCACCAAAAACTCAAGTTTCCTACCCCTCGCGGAGTAGGGGAAGTTCGGGGAGATCAAAGGGAGTCAAGGAGGTGCTACCTCATCTCGACACGAGACCGACAGCCTGAGGAAGTGCCTCCCGAGAAGAAGACCAGGATGGAGGACCCAGGTCTGAGCACAAGCACTCCGGCGGAGGATCTATACCTCATCCAGGTGGGGGAGGATCCGAGCAGGACGCTAAGGATCGGAGCCACCTTGTCCGACCAAAGGAAGCGTATACCGACTTTCTGGTGGCAAATCAGGACGTGTTCGCCTGGTCCGAAGATGAACTCCCCGGAATCCCACCAGAGATCATCACTCACTAGTTGAAGCTGGACCGGAGCTGCCACCCGGCTCAGCAGCGTCGGAGGCGCTACAATCTCGAGCGACAAGCCATCATCAGGGAACAGGTGAGTGAGAAGCTACGATCGGGACTGCTGCGCCCCACCCAATACCCTAACTAGGTGGCCAATGTCGTCTTG
The DNA here is from genome assembly GCA_024336825.1 of Amorphophallus titanum. Classification (NCBI taxonomy): domain Eukaryota; kingdom Viridiplantae; phylum Streptophyta; class Magnoliopsida; order Alismatales; family Araceae; genus Amorphophallus; species Amorphophallus titanum. The sequence continues at coordinate 43,291,328 of JANBPO010009603.1, forward strand.
GTCCCTAAGAGCAATGGGAAGTGGCGGATGTGAGTGGACTACACCGACCTTAACAAACCCATGTCGAAGGACAGCTTCCCCATGCCATGGATCGACCAATTGGTCGATGCCACGGCCGGGCACAAGATGTTGAGCTTCCTGGATGCATACTCCGGGTACCACCAGATAAGCATGTACGGGCCCGACCAAGACAAGACGGCCTTCATTACTGACCACAGCCTCTACTGCTACACCCCCATGCCCTTTGGGCTCAAGAATGTGGGAGCCACCTACCAGCGCTTGGTCAACCACATGTTCAATGCACAGATCGGCCGCAACATGGAGTTCTACATCGACGACATGCTCGTCAAAAGCGTCCGACAGTCGAGCACTTGGAAGACCTGGCGGAGACGTTCGCAATGCTCAGAAGGTACAACATGAAGCTCAATCCAAGTGTGTGTTCAGCATAAAGTCAGGGAAGTTCCTCGGTTTCCTCGTCACTTATAGAGGCATAGAACCAAATCCCGACCAAATTCGAGCTGTACTGGAAATGAAGCGACCAGCGCGTGTGAGGGACGTCCAGTGCCTCACCGGCCATGTCACTGCCTTGACTCTGTTCCTGTCCCGAGTGACAGAGAGATGTCTCCCCTTCTTCCGACTAATCAAGCAAGCCAACAAGGCGCCGAAGAAGAAAGGACAGATCAAGTGGGACCAGGAATGCGAGCAGGCGTTCGAAGAACTGAAGCATTACCTAGCGACCCCTCCCGTGCTCTCCAAACCACAAAAGGGGGAGCAACTGCTCCTATACCTGTCGGTGCCTCCGAGCACGATGAGAGTATTGCTCGCCCGAGAGGAAGGTAGCATCATGAAGCCCGTCTACTATATAAGCTGGGCATTACAGGGGCCAGAGTTTCGATACTTGCGGACAAAGAAGTTCACTTTGGCCCTAATCACAGTCGCCTGCAAGCTGCAACCGTACTTCTTAGCTCACCCAATCGCCGTCCTCAATGATCAACCTCTGCGATAAATCCTCCAGAACCCCGACGCATCAAGCAGGTTGATCAAGTGGGCTATCGAGTTGGGTGAGTTCGACATCAAGTTTCACCCGAGGACCACGATCAAGGCCCAAGCCCTCGTCGACTTTGTCGCCGAGTGCACAATACCTGAGGAAAGCTCACCCGAGCAGTCCTCGGGGCCAACATGGGAGCTATATGTCGACGGATCATCTTTCACCACCGATAGCAGAGCAGGACTAGTTCTACTGTCACCGGAGGGGATAGAATTACAGTACGCCCTTCACTTCAACTTCCCGACCATGAACAATGCGGCTGAGTATGAGGCGCTCCTCTTAGGGCTACGAATGGCGAAACACTTAGGGGTGACTAGTGTGCGAGCATACAACAATTCCATGCTCGTCGCCAACCAAGTCAAGGGGGAATTCGAAGCACGCGAGCCAGCTATGGTCAAGTATCTCGAGAAGGCTAAAGCAACAGCTATGTAGTTCTCCCACTTCGAGGTGGTCCACATTCCTAGGGAGGAGAACGTCCGAGCAGATGCTTTATCCTGCCTAGCATTAGCCACTACAGTCTCTAGCTCCAGATCCATCTTAATCGAGGAATTATCAGCACCAAGCATAGAAGAACCGACACCCCATGTGAACACCATCAACTATGAACCTTCGTGGATGGATCCCCTCTTGAATTTTCTCCTATGAAAATAACTCCCAGTCGACCATGCCGAGGCCCACCGCATGCAAGCACGAGCGGCGCATTTCACAATGATCGATGGTCGTCTATACCAACGATCCCTTTCAGCACCGATGCTGAAGTGCTTATTCCCCATAGAAGCCAAGCAAGCCATACAGGATGTACACGAAGGGCTTTGCGGAAGTCACTGTTGGAACCCTGGTTTTGATGATGTCACACTATGAATCATGTTGTGACAAAACTATCTTAATAATAATCACTTGAGTGTCACTTTTTATTCTTAGGTTTGGATGCCATTCAGACTGGTCATGCATCTTAATAAATGTCAGGAACAAAAGGTCGATGCATATGTAGACAGTTAGTCATGCAGGTCGATGCAGCTAAGCATTACGTTGAACATAAGGTCGATGCACATTCATGCTTACAGCTTGTCAGGTCGATGCACATACAAGCATGAAGTCTGTTAGGTCGGTGCATGTACACTCCATCACTCTATCAGGTCGATGCATCCAAGGACCTTGTGTTCAGCAAGGTCGATGCACATACATGCATTCAATCTACTAGGCTGATGCGCATGAAAGCGTTATGTCCATCAGGTTGATACACCTACAGCAATACGCTCTATCAGGTCAATGCACATATAGAGAGTAGATCATATCAGGTCGATGCACATATTGACTCTAGATCATAATAGGTCGATGCATATATGTCATTCACTGGAATCTAGTTAATGAATTCATGTTTGCTTAAGACATCAGGTCGATGCTTCAGCACTAGCTGTACTAGCCATCGCCTTGACAGGTCAGTGCAACTACACCTGTTCTAACTCGACAGGCCAATCTGTGGTTCACAAGTTGGTGCATCCCCATGTGTTCTTGTCCTCATCTATTCTCTCTTTGCACATCAGGTATACCTGTGGTTTATACAGGTCGATGCAGCTGTAATTAAACTACTGCATTCACTCTGTAATGTACACTCACAAGTCGGTGCACTGAGTGTATGCATCGAGGCATCTGCATCATCACATAGTCTTTTGATCTGTGTCAAATCATTATGAAATTACTTAAATATGCATTCTCTTAAGCACTCATTATAATATCTCGTAAGCCATATGATGATAAGGTTGATAATTGATTTTCACACCTACCTTGGTAGGAATATCAAGTTAAAGAATATCCAGAAATGATTATGCAACCTGATCAAACACTTAAAGAGCAGAAAGTGTAAGAGACATAAGTGGTCACGTGTTTCGAAAGATAAGATAACTGGCACGTGATCCAAGGTTATAAGTCCACCAGAATGATTTGCCATGTGGATTCTCCTCTTCGTTCGATCTGACATGTGGACATCATCTAGTTTCTTTTTCCTAAAAAGCTATTGGCGGGAATGTTCCCTCCACACGCCGGACTGAAATCTCGTGGGGATCACTAGAATCAGTTCGTAGATATAAAAGGGGAGATCACACATTCGAAGAAAGCGAGAATCTAGAGCATACAATACGAGGGAGACGATAGAGAAAAAGGGAGCAGAGACCAGATCCCTCTGGTGGCAAACTGGAAGGAGTGCCAGTAGCAGAAAAGTGAGAGAGAGCTACTACAAAGTAGAGTATCAGAGAGAGGAGAAGAAGTCAGAGAAGAGATAGTTGCTGAAGTTTTGATTTCTAGATTAGATCTAGCATTGAATGCTCATTAGAGCTACATTATTTCTCGAGCTTTATCTGTGTATTATTTTTGTTCTTTTGTGTTTTCTTTTGACTCTATCTTCAAGCTGTTAGGCAGCGGAGCAAGCTGTGTTGCTCAGCGGCGAGGAGTAATTTCTCGGACAGCAAGTTGTGAGACTCAGCGGGTTTAGCAAGCTGTGAGGCTCAGCGATCTGGGATTCAATCCCCAAAGCTGTGGCTCAGCGGTTTGTAGGGATTCATCCCCGAAGCTATGGATCAGCGGAATTAAGTTATGTATCAGTGGAAAGTCTCACTCTAGTTTGAGTGAGGGGTGGACGTAGGTGTGGACGCACTTATGGGGACTCTTCGTTCTTTTCGTTCGTTTATTCATCTTTTCATTCGTTTGTTCGGTTTGTTGAGTGCGAGGGCGTGCCAGTCACCGAGGTGACGATTTATGCGAGCTTAAAGAAGCCCGTGGTGCGCTCGTTCTGACTAATCAGGCGATTGTGTGTAGCGTGTCGGGACTGAGGACCCGCCGCTTCCTAAAGATTAAAAAAGTAGGGAATGAGTGCACTTACTTAATAGGTATCTTCATGTCAACATGAAGGCATGCTTTACATGATTAGCATTTTAACTCTAGAAGGTAAGATAATGAGAATGTGATAAAACACGTGATAAAATCATAGTAACAACGACTAGCAAGATATGAATATAGGGACATGATATTGCAAGAAGATATGATCATGATCTTGCTAGAATATAAATTTGCCATTTCAATCAAAAGAATGTATTTTTCATGTAACAAGAATGTATTTTTCATGATCTTGAAAAAGCTATGCACTAGAAAGTCATGTAACAAGAATGTACTTTTCAATCATGTATAATTTCATGAGATTACCTCGTGGATTTTACTAGTTTATAAAAAAAATACTCCCAGCACAATGTGACGCAAGTAATCATTATACTCCATAGTTAATAGTATATTTTTGACCATCTGTTGAGGGGGTTAGACTGGAGCCCTTGGACACCATCTGTGCCCACCCTTGCATCTTCAAGTTATAAATCAAGCTACTTTTACGAGAAATATCAATAAAGTTGGCCAACGATGTCAAAGTCACTAATTCTTTGAGGAGATAGTAAGCAAGACATGAACATACCGATTTCATTGAAAAATGAGGTCAATGAAAGAATTAAAAGGACGTTGTACTATGAATGAATTTTGGTAGCATAATGGCATTTTCTTACTTTCGTAATTCTTTAGTGGCTTGTTAGACATAGTTTCAGGTTCCAGATAATCAGATGGTCATCTGGGACTGCAGTCATGACATAATCAATCTCCTTGGGTCAAACCCACAGTTTGAACAGGTTTGAAAGAACGTGATTGTCTGGGGACCGCAATAATGAGAATGTGGTTCAAGAGCCATCCGCGATCAGGAGTGCGTCAACTCAGGATAGAAATTGGGTTGACTCAACAACTAGGTTGAACAAGAATGGGGTCAGGTGATCCATCGTGATCAGCATAACGCGGTTGTTTGCTAGGCCGCGATCAGGTCAAAACACAAGAAAATCATGAAGTGCTCATCTTGACCTTAGGTTTTGAGGGTACAACCAGCTCGACATCCTAGTAGAAATTCTAGGCTCGTAGAGACTTATGATGAAATCTACACGAAAATCATGACAAGCGAGAACCAGGGTAATTGGTGCCCTATCAGGCAGCCACAGATTCTAGAATTGCCGCCCTACCAGTAGGTAGCCCATTCTGAGAAGCAGACAAGGCAAGAAGAATTGGCAACCAAGCACAAGGGCGCCCATTCAATTGATGACACCTGGACTAGTCGCCCATTTCAGGGTATAGACAGAACTTCTCACAGAGGCCAGAACAGCACCCCATGAGTGGCCGGATCGTCATGTTTCTTCATAGTGACGTGGCACTCAGGGCTTTTAGGATTTTTAGGGTACAATCTACTTGGCTGTCTTAAGGGAATCCAAGACTAGCGGAGCATTACAGAGGTCCCAATGATGAAATCACCAGTCCAAAGGAAAGAATATCCTGTGGAGGGTTCAAACATCACCGAGAGTTGGGGTGTACGCAAGAAACGTTGTGAAACAGGGACTGTATCTATGGAGTGAGATAACAGTGCCAAGAAGACCAGCGATATGGGCTAGAAAGCTCGATGAAAACTGTGAGATAGGAAATCGACACCCGAAAGTGGCACCCAAGCACAGAGGTGCCCATTCAATTGGGGTCTGGAAATGGGTGCCATTGTATAGGGATGCATATTCTAGGATTTACCAGATTTATTAAATTCACCTTAATGGATGCCCTCTCAGGGAGGCGCACATTCATGTTCATTTCATTTTTCTCTGTTGTTTTACTATTTTCCTCAAGAACAACTTCTTTGTACTGAGACGGCTATTGATAATAAAACGACTATATTACCGGTCGTCCATTCAAGGATCAATCAAATTATAGGTTTCCATGAATAGTGCCAAAAGATAGCATCAAGGAATTTATAAACATGCTTCTCAAAGTTAACGGTTACAAGTTTTTAAACATGGGTGATTATTAAACTATCTAGGAGAAATTGGCACCTGTGTGAGCAGTCTCCCATTAATGGGTGACTCAGTGGGTGGGTGCCCATTCCAGAATAGGGGCCTTCCTCTTGGTCGTCCATTAATTGATGACTTCTAGGGTGCCATTTACCAAGCAGACAGACTTATGGAAACCTCGAGCAGGGTTCATGTAATCAAGACCAGGTTCATGTAATCAAGAGGAAATTGATTGACTAAGACTACTCATGCATGCAGCCTAGTTTTTACTACGTATTGGTCTTAAATATCTTTTTGGCTGATTGAACATCGAACAAAGTAAAGAAGATAGGAAATTAAAAAGAGCAACTGCAACGGACGCAGTAACCTCAGCAATAGCAGCACACGATCGTGGCAGAAGAAGAACAATAAGAGCAACTATAGCAATGACAACACTCAAACAGAAGCAACAACAGAGGAACACGAAAGGAAGAACAAGCAGCTGGCTTCTTCAAGGCAGCAGTAAGAGAACAGTAGCAGCTACGGCAGTCGGGATGACAAGATAGCAATTGGAAGAAGGGGAACCACACAACAAAGGATTCCCTTCATTCACGGTAGTAGGTAATAGCAATAAGAGAAAGATGACGCGGGGAATAATTTCCCAACTAAACATTTTTTGGTGCTCTCATATGGAGGCAGATTGGTGCTTTTGGCATGGCATTTGTTGAGGGGATCTGCAAAAGCAAGGAGGAAGAGGTGGCTAGGATCATGGATCTTTGATATTTCAACCCAGGCTTGCTGAGCAAATGGTCATGCAAACTGAGTACAGATGAATGTGGGTTGTGGCTAGATGCCATCAAACATAAGTATTATAGAAGATCTATAGGTTGGGACATTGCCCCTGTCTCATTGTACAATATCTCCAGCCTTTGGGAGTGCCACCCTGAATGCTAGAGGTGCTGTCTCAGCAGTTGTCTAATTCTCCTTAGGTGATGGACAAAGAATCCTATTTTGGCAGCATACATGGTCCGATGATAGATTGACTGAAGTCTTCCCTGAACCCATCAGCATTTCTTGCACTCTTGATGCTATGATTGCTGTGGCTTTTGATCTTAGGGACAGGGGAGGAGGAACAAGGTTTAAAAAGGCGATGAGGCGTATGCCTTAAGGTGAGGCACCCAAGTTTAGCCTTATGGCTTGCACCGTCATCCAAAAAAAATGAGGTGTGCATTTTTATTGGGAAAGGTGGTTTTTGGCGGTAAGGCACAGAGGCATGGGAGAGGCACACGCCTTTATCATGACAGTCAACGGTCAAGATTTCATCATTAAGAAATATTAAAATAGGGTTTTAAATTTTGGGCCCCATTCTTGTTTTGTGTTTCCAAGTCCTGAGTCTCCTGACCCCTTAGGAGTTGCAAAGAGAAGGAAGACAAAATGTTTCCTTCACAGCGGAAACTGCACAGTGGGGACATCTGAGTCTTGGGCCTGTGATTCTGGCAGCCTTCACAATTGCCGGCGAGGCGGTGACGACGTCCACGGTCCATTAACTGCACTGCTGATGGTGGCTCCACCCGGTGGCTCCAGCTATGTTTTGTCGTTTGTGGTTTTTCCCCCCTTCCTTCTCTAGCAAAGCACCAGCAGCAGCGAACATCAATCTTCCTCAGCCAACCGCAGCTGGACTTGCATGTTCTTCTTCCTCCTCCTCCGTCATCATTTATATCTCTTTTTTTTTTCTTCTCTTACTTGTCCCCAAGTGCAGTGCATAGGCTAGCCTCTTTATTTGTTTAATCTGTACCAATTTTTATTTCATCTTACATAGTTGAGGTGACAACAACATGCTTTACCATTGAGCTGAGATAGCATTTTTAGATAAAAATAATTTTATTTTGTTTTACTGTATTTTATCATATTTATTGAGGCTTACCGCTTGTGCCCCGTGAGGGTTCGACAAAGCGTCTCATGACCGCCTCAAGTCTTTACAAACCTTGAGGAGGAACTTTGGTAGCTTACATCATGATTTGCCGTCTCGGTATGACTCGTACCGTATTTGGGCTGAACCAAGATGGCTGAATTGGTCCGAGTCAGTTTTGAGTCGGCCCGAATCAGTCCGAGTTTGAGCAACTTGCATCGGATCTGAGCTAGATTGAGTGTATCCGGTCCGCTGAGCTGGCCAACCTTGGCTTACATGACATAGAAATTGTTCAACTCAATGATCTCGGTACTTTGCAGTGTCATTTTTTTTGAAAGTGGGTGATACCACTGATGTATTAAATAAAGAGGGGGATGTACAAAGGGGAATGTACAAGTATAGTCAAACCACTCCCAAAAAATCCCTATACAAAAGAAGGCCACACTAAGAGAGTGTGTAGCACTCTAACTCCCCAGCAAAACAAAAAGAGTAGAGTTGAGGGAATTCACATTACAAAGAAGCTCAGCCCATTCCCTCATTCTATCACAAACAAAATTGATAACTATCTCCTCGACTCTAGCCTCCCTCCTGAAAACGCGGTTGTTCCTTTGCTGTGTCATATTACTCAAGATAGGAAAGACAATTGGCGATGGAGGTTGTAAAACAATGGAAAGTTCACTGTCCTATCTGCATATTGAATGATCTCCCGTCAAGGCCTTAGGATGTTTTTAGTCCATCAAGTCTGGATTCTGTGGACCCCTTTGAAGGTCTAACATTGATATGGAGAGTTGCTTATGCATGGATTGGATGCCGCAGCTATTAATCTTGCTGCTTTATGCAGGGTATCTGGACTACGTTCTATTTGTGCATTGGTGATGAGGATGGGCCATGTTCTTGTCTACGGGTCCTACTTTCAGAATGTTCAGACTTCAAAGGTTCTATTCTAGAAACTTGGGCTTCGATGGAACCCTTTTTGTTAGCATGGTCAGCATGACGATGGATTGGAGTGGGGAGACTTGGATTGGACAAGCATGTCTAGTGTATGATGCTGCATGCTGCCACTTTGGGTTATATGGGGGGATATGAACTACCATATCATTCATGGTAAGAAGTGGTCCAAGGATCCGCTTACATCCTTCAGTTGCAATCATGTTAGGGAGTGTGTTTCATGAGGAATGGTGGAGTTCATAATGACTCTTCCATGTTGTTGACTCTTTGTTCGTAGCCTAGCCCAGTATCTTTGTGTGCTTTGGTCTTGGCTGTTGAAGGCCATTTCTTTTCTACAAGGTGGGTCTTTCTTCTTCTGTGCAGGGAGGTGGGAGGCTTTCTTGTACATGGTGGCTGTTTTTGTGTATGTGTGTTTTTTTTTTTATTTCATGAACAAGAAAGTACTAGCAAGCATGTAAATTTTCGCATGATTACCTTATGGTTTTCACCCATCTATAAAAAAAGTACTCCCAGTGCAATGTAACGCTAGTGCTCATCGTACCCCATGATTTTCAGCACATTTTCGGCTATCTGTCGAAGGGGCTAGCGTGGAGCCCTTGGACACTATCCGTGCCCACTCTTACATCTTCAAGTTACAAATCAAGCTACTTCCATGAGAATATAATAAAGTTTCAGCCAATAATGCTCAATTCAACAATAATTTCCACGATAATATAACCAAGGTGAAGAACGCATCGAAGTAAGATCATGAGAGTTCAAAAAAGGATTTAAGTCAAGGTCATGCCACGGAAGGAATCTGACAGCATAACAGTACATTCTTTACTTCCATAAATTATTAATAGCGTATTGGCAAAGTGTTAGGTTTCAGATAATTAATAGACCATTTAGGAACTTGGGAAAGCTAACCCTAGGGTCAAACCTCGGGTTAGATAGGGTCAGGAAAGAAGCTATCGTTTCCTAGACCATTTTTGGACATATGCAGTCAAGATGGAACCGCTATTAAAGATAGGCGGTTGGGTCATGGCAGTTTCTTGGTGGGGTCGATGCCAGAACAGGAAGGCTCGACGCAGAGATAGATGTGGTCATTATCTGGACCGTTTTTAGATAGACGTGGTCACGGTCTGACCGCTACTGAACAATAGCGGTCGTCTGATGGCAGCTTTTAGCCAGAACTCAGAAAAACACCAGTAATGTAAGTGCTTGTTAGATAAATGGGCTTTAAGAGTACAACTAGCTTAGTATCCTAGTGAGAATCCTAGGCTCACGGAGACTTACGGAGGCCTTGAAACAAGATCACCTAGTCTAGTAGAAGGAATATCAAACGGAGAGGATCACAAGTTCAAGAGGTGTGCCTTTAAGTGTAAAGTGTAACTAATGGCCATACACTGGGGTACACACCATGTACTTAATAAAAGACTATAGAGGAAAAGGGATCGTGGTAGAACAACGATCACATCATCACTAAACAAGTCTGCGAAGCATGTAAAAATATGATCATTAATATAAGAGTATATGTTTTGGCATGAAAACAGCATAAGCTGAAAGTAAGTTTAAACCACAAAAAGAACAAGAAATCTACCAAGATGGATAGTTAACATAACCAAATTTATGAATACAGTATCATAACAGGAATAAAACTTAATTGTCTAGGCTGAACATATAATCAGTAGGGCTATTCTGCAATTTGTTTCAGGTTAGCAGGAAGCAGAAATCAGAAAGTAAATAGCAGTCAGATGAGGGCCGCATACATAGTTTAATGGTGTATCGTAGGGCTGCTATATAACTAAGGCGATCTTATGAGGACCGTTTCTGTCCTGTAGCAGACAGACACAAAATAGGGCATGTAAGGCCTATCTTCAGGAAATAAGGCCTATGAACATGCTAGAAAAGGACTGTAATCATGCTACAGTAAAGATAGAGCCATGGATATGCATGAGTTGTGTGAATTTAGACAAATTTATGATTTTCTTTTCAAAAGGTATGGTCCATGCATGCTGTGATAACCTAGAGGCGCAGTGACAATAAAATGAAAAATACTCCATGTACACTTAATGAAAGTGGGAGGGAACAGAGGGCTTTTGTTCCTAACACGTTAATTTAGCCATCCATGATATAACCTACCTCTATGTTAGGCTTGGAACTCCTGATTTCTAATCGGAAGATGACCCTATCTTCCCCACGTCCTATGCCGAACCAGCAACTTTTTGCCTCTCTATCTTCTGATCCTCTTGACCTAAGTTTGTGAAAATTAGAGGGTAGGTAGAAGACATAAAGGAGATCAAAAAGTTCTAAAGATACAACTCGAACTAACCTCATTTTGGGCTTCTAATCTCTTGATCTTCACTGGACCGACGCATTATTTCCTGTGCAGATTACAGTGAGACAACGATTTGTGGATGCTTTAACTCTTCAATGGCTAGGTCTTCTAGCACAAAATTTGGAGGGGAGTTAGATAAAACTAAAGAGAACAAAATCTTCTAAAGAACCAACCTGAGATAATGTCTCCTTATCGTCGAACTTTGTGAGCCAAAATAAGGGTTCGTGTAAGTCAAACCTGAACCCTATTTATAGAATTTGCCTAGGGTTTGGGGATTAGATCGAACTTAAAGTCCTAAATTGGGATAGATCTATTCCCTGTAGTGTTCTAGAGAGTCTTCCACACCAGGTAGCTTCGATCCAAGGCGATTTGGTTGCCAAAGATCCAAGTTTTTCACATTTCTCCCAAGCCCGTTCACGGAAGATAGTTACGGTCGTCTCAAGACCGCCTCGGGGCAGTAGCGGTCGTGCGATAGACTGCCTTTAGGCATTTAGTCTGAAATTTTTAGATTTTCACATTTATCAACTAATTGTCCCTTTTTTGGCCTATTTATCCAACTTAATTCTGTAAATTAGTCTACTTATGGTTCTAGCAATGGGCTTGGGCCTAAAGGGCTTGGATTTGGGTCTTGTGGGCCTATTTAGGTGGATTTAAACTTGACTTAATATTTGGCCTTCAAGTAATTGTTAAATAAGTCTATTTTCATTAAATAGCCCATTAAATCTACTTAAGGCTTAATTATTCGTATTTTTCTACAAGTTTACATATTTTTCATATTTTTATTATTTTTCTCATTTTGAATTTGAGAAGATAATTAAATAATCTTAATTTATTCATTATTTTATTTCGGGTTGCTATAGCCCAGCAACTTAGGCGGCCAAGGGTCTGGCCACCCAGTAGGCTCCTCCTGGGCGGCCACCCCAATGGCCACCCAGCCCCTCTAGGAGGCCAGCACTCTGGTTGCCTAGGTTGGGTAGAGGCGGTAGGCCATCTTGTCGCCTCTTGTGTAGGGCTCGTTTCAGATCCGAGTCTGGAAGTTCATTCCCAAGCCCGACTCGCCCCCATTGTGAGCGAGAACCCCCGAAAAGCATGGGGAAATCATCCCCAATGAAATGCTATCCCTAAAATACAATGTAGACTAAAAAACACAAGGGAATGGATCGATCCGCACTCACGGCCACAAACATGGAAGTTAACCAAAAAATACAATAAACCCCTCTCTTTCTCTCCCCCAAAGCACTACTAGAACGAATGGAATGCGAGCGTAGAGTTCCATATCCATCCCCCTACCTCAATGTTGCTTCCAAACCTTAGATACCTCTGATCTGCCATTAAACCTCGAATCACATGCACGAGCCCACTATCCCATCGCGTGAACCACCTCTGCCTCCTGCCCACATTCCACCTAGCACTCCACCATCATTGACCGGTCCTCCTCGTGCTCGCCGTCTACAACAGGAGAGGAGAGGAGAGGAATAGGGAGATCGGAAGAGGAAGTAGGAGAGAATGGGGAGAGAGGCGGTGGCCGTGACGTGTAACGAGAGGAAGATTTTTTGGGTTTCATTAAAACCCTCAAAAATTAACATTCTCAACATGCCCTTTCCTCTTATATTTTGGGTTAAACACTAGCGAAAAATTCCCAAAAAGTCATAATTTCAACAGAATCCAAATTTTGACATTAAAAAATTATTTTTTCACAAAAATGAATATGAAACCCATGGAAAATAGGATCCATAACCCAAAGGCATTACAATCCTCCCCTCCATACAAAAAATTTCATCCTCAAAATTACACTAGAATGTGGCCATCAAGGGGAAGGAACTTACTCAAATAAGTAAGTGAACTGTTGCCGTATCTCATCTTCTCATTCCCAAGGTGCCTCACCTCTTGAGTGATGCTGCCAAACCACGTTAACCAACCGAATAACCTTATTCTGTAGTTGCTACTCACATTGATCCTCGATGTAGATGAGATACTTCAGAAGAAATAAATCTGACGTTATCTCAGGCAACACATAATCCTCCAGGACATGAGAGACATCTAGCATGTACCTTCAATGCATCAAAACATGAAACACATCATGCACAGCCTCCAACTCCGAGGGTAGATGCAATCTGTATGCCATCGCACCAATACACTCAACAATAGGAAAAGGACCAATGCAGCGGGGACTCAACTTCCCACGTCTATCGAAGCTTGTCACCCCCTTCATAGGGGAGACTCTCAATGATACCTGGTCTCCAACTTCAAAGCTAAGAGGACTCCTCCTCTGATCTACATAGTTCTTTTGTCGACTTTACACTACCTGCAATCTCTACCTAACTAACCGCATCACCTCAATACACTACTACACCAACTCTGGCCCTATCATGACTCGCTCATTGACCTCAAACCAATCAAGTGGAGTTCTACACGGTCGCCCAAACAATACCTCATAAGGTGCCATGTCGATGCTGGAGATAGCTGTTATTGTAGGTGAACTCCACTAATGGCAAATGATGAATTCAGGAACCTTGCCATTCTAGGCAACAAGATCTCAATATGTCCTCCAAGGTCTAGATAGTCCTCTCTGACTAACCGTCCAACTGAGGATGGTAACCTAAACTGAATGCTAACTCCGTACCTAGAGCTCTTTGAAAGCTCCTCCAAAAACCTGAAGTGAAGTGAGGATCTTGATCTGACACAATAGAAATAAAGATCCCATGTAGTGGAATAATCTACTCCACATATAATCGGGCCAATCTAAGTACACTCCAACTAACCTTGATTGGCAACAATCGAGCTGTCTTCGTCAGTCAGTCAACTAGTAACTAAATACTATCATGCCCACTAGGCATCCTCGACAACCCAACCACTAAATCTATAGTCACGTGATACCATTTCCATGCAGGAACCTCTAAAGACTGTAGTGTACCACCTGGTCACTGATGCTCTACATTTATCTACTGACAAGTCAAACACCTGGCCACAAATTCTGCTACATCTATCTTCATACCAGACCATCAAAACTACCTCTTCAGATTCTGGTACATCTTTGTCACTCCTGAATGTACAGTGTATCGAGTGCCATGGGCCTCCTGGAAAAAAGATCTCCTCACTTGCTTCTCGACAAGAACATATAGTCTACCTCTTAATCTCACTACCTCATCCTCACCAAACTCCACCTCAGCCATCGACAGAACGTAAGGTAGCTCGATATAACACCCAGAATTTTTTAGACCAGAATTCATGAGTTTTAGAGTGCTTTTGTGGGACCCAAATGGAGTTTGGAAATTAAATTATATTTTTGGGCTATTTAGTCTTCATATCAGCGTACAGGGTAAACTATTGTGATTTTGGACTCCAAGACATTATAGGCACTTTGTGCATTTTTCGAGGATCATGGGGACTATGGCCCACTTAGTTGGAGGTGTTTGGGTGGGGAAGATAGACATTTCTAAGCTCGCCCTTCATTTGACACCATGACTCGATGGGCCATTGCCTCCTAACCTCCCTCATGCGCTCAATGCTCTCCCATTTCTAGGCGACTTTGTGGACTAGCCTCTTTTTGGCAAAACTAACTTGCATGGCATCGGACATGGTGTAACATTCAAAATATTTGTCCATGGCAGCCTCCCACTTTAGATAGTCGCTCGGGTCGTTGGAGCCATAAAAGTTTGAGGGTTCGGGCCTACGGAAGTAGAGGGGTGCTATGCAGCCAGTTATATGACTTGGGCGACTTGTAAGCCATGGGAATTGGAGAATGCTACATGCTGGACATGGAGACACAAGAGACAAGACAAGCTTAGACATGATCCTAAACCAGCAATGCAAAGGTAGAATGCAGACCGACTACCCTAGACTCTAACCCACTCTGATACCAATTTGATGCGGGACAGACAGCAGACTTGACTGATTTGCAGGTGAACCTGGGACTCTAAGTAAGCTCGCGACTCATCCCTTAGCGAGGGAAGCGTGCGGACGTGCGCAGTTGAGAAATCGATAGCTAGTCAAGGGTGGTCGGCTCACTCTCGTGCTCGGATCGAGGCACGAAACGAGTCTCGCTCTCTCTCGCATCGGTGAATGAAATAATACAATGAGCTAGGGTCCTAACATGCTCACAAGCTGCGGCAAAAGGACATATAATAAATAAGCAAATACGACTAAGAGGGGGGTGGCGATTGTACCTCCACGCTCGGGGCGTGGGAAGACATCCTGGCCAAGACCGTAACTCTCGGTACAGCAGTAATAATTAATTTACAGAAGTGATTTCTTCTGCCCATTCCACGCAGGGAGGTAAAGGGCCACACAATGACTCCGGGAGCACCGAACTTGGGTTGGCAGGCAGCACGTTGAAGGTCCCGGGCAGTTGCAAGCGGTGGCTCCCGCTCAGTGACTTGCTCGTCGATAGGATAGCAAACACGGACATCCAAAGGGACATCATCCTCCGGAAGGCTTCTGATGGCGGCGCTCCACCAGGACGAAGGCGGCAGGTCCCTAGTTGATCTCCCAGAACGGCGGCGGCTGAATCAGCACTGGCATATTTCTTGGGGAATTATCTTTGACTCCCTTTTCTGCTGTCTCGTTTCAGGATTGGCCTGTGTGGTTCGGCGAGAACGGCTGCTGCGATCTATCCCGATGTCAGAGAGATGTGAGACTGACGCCGTTAGAAAGCTCTTTCGATGAGATACGACCCTAGGCTAGGTCAGGAATTTTAAACTCTCTGTACTGGCCATGGCTGAATTTAGAGAAGGCTGGTTCACAGATTCAGATCTGGCAGGGCAGAAAGTGGATCTGTCTGAGAACAAGGGTTGACCGGAGGGGAAACGATGGATCTGGGTGATGGTGTTTTTATGGATGAGAGAGGGGCTGTGAGGGTCGTGTCAAAATTTTATGGGAGTTTTATGAGGTGATTTTCATGGGGAAATTGATTTTATGGAGGGGAGGGGGGTCGGATCTATTTTGCAGAGGCAGAACTAAATCTAACCTGAGAACTAATTTTTAGGAGGGGGAAATAGGGGCTAAAATTCTAGGGAAAAATTGTGGAGCTGAGATTGGACGGGAAGAAGTCCCAGTCCAATTTTGAGGCCGTTCTGAAATGGAGAAGTGGGCCAAAAGGGGGAAGAGTTGAGTTTCTGGATCACAGATCTGCACAGAGACAGATCTGTGTAGGTCTAGGATCTTAAATGGAAAGGGAAGGTAAACAAAGGTGTAAAATCGTGGAAATTTTTATGGAGATGGAGAATTATGTGGGGAACCTACCCTGAAAATTTCAGCCTCGTCAGATCTGAGGTTTGGGAGAGAAAATTCCCTCTTTGGGCCTCTATCCAATAGAACAGCAACTCAGGATAGCAACTCGGAGCTCCGCCCGTGGTGGCTCGATGGTGGCACGAACGGCGGCGGTGGCGACGGTGAAGGATCCTGGTAACCAGAAGAGGAGATAGAGAGGGCCTCACACCCTGGAGATTGGAGGAAGAAGGGGGAGAACCAGAGAGAGAGAGGGAGGGGCACCCCTTGGGGTTTCTTGCTCAAATGATCAAATTCTTCATTAATTGTCATAAAATGAGAAATACAAGACTTTTATATGAAACTAAAAATGACCACTACTATCCTCAGATCTAGGATTAGGGAGGGATAAATGGAGAATGAGAAAGTATTTCTCCCATGTGGTCAAATAACTAAAAAAATAAAAAAACTCCAAGAAGGGACAAAAGAGGGGGCGCCCCCCTTTAGGAAGTAAAATGTGATTTTTTTCTCTCTTTCCCTCTTAGTCAACAATTGCAACCCCTCGTCTCCTTGATCATGGGCCATCATTTTGGGCCCCCAAGTGTAGAGGCCCAAAAGGAAAAGAGAGGCCCAGTTGGGCTCCTAAAGGTCTTGAGGCCCAAAATGAAAATTGGACCCCTTACATGAAGTTTAGCCCATATTACATTCTTGACCCATCTTGAAGCTAAAATATAAAATACAAACTAATACACTCACAATAAACAAATACACACTAATACACTCACAATAAACATAGAGAAACTCAATACTCAGGTGGGGAAATAGCTTGCGAGACAGCCCTTTAGTGAAGACATCTAAATGTTGATCTGCAGACCGGACATACACCGAGCAAATTTCACCCGTGCCTAATTTTTCACAAATAAAGTGGCGATCAATCTCAATATGCTTGATACGATCATGTTGGACAGGGTTATTAGCAATGTTAATTGTTGCCTTATTATAGCAATAGAGCTTCATAGGTACATGAACCTAAACACCAATGTCCTGTAAGAACAGCTTCAACCACGACATTTCAGTAACTCCTTGGGCCATAACTCTATACTCAACTTTTGCACTTGACAGCGTGCACACAGTTTGTTTCTTGCTTCGCCAAGTAACCAACAGTGAAGGCGATAACCGTGAGCAACAAGACGCGCCTTATATCGCTAAACAGTCCCATCAGAATTACACTTGATGGTATAGACCCAGTGAGAGCCAACTACACTCTTCCCACTAGAAAGCTCTACCAAATCCCATGTATGATTCTGTTGGAGAGCACTCATCTCCTCATTCATGACAACGGCCCACTTGAGATCCTTCACCGCTTCAAAGAAAGAGTTAGGAACATGATATGCAGAAATGACAAATAGAAAAGAATAATATGACGGTGACAAATAAGAATAAAAGACAAAATTAGAAATGGAATAACGAGCACAAGACCGAACACCTTTGCAAACAGTAATAGGGAGATCCAAGTCAGGAGGAGAGACACTTACAGGAGAGGAAGAAGTGTCCGGACTCGAAGATGCAGCAAGCTCCTGAGAAGGACGATCCATCGTAAATCCCTGTTTATGCCAATTTTGTCGAGAATATGTGAGGACTTCACGGGCAGGTGCATCAGTCACAACTCTAGAGGGAGGAAACTCGGGGAAATGCGAATCAAGAGCAGGCACAGGAACCAGAATAGACAAAGGAAAAACTAATTCTCCTGACTCAAAGACAGAGAAGAGAAATAAGAGTTGTGCTCAAAGAAGGTGACATCTTTCAAGACATATCTCTGATTGATTTTGGGGTCAAAACATTTGTACCCCTTTTGGGTCGGAGAGTAACCAAGAACAATGCCTCAAACAACACGAGGATCCAACTTTGTTGACCTAGGAGATAAACAAATGAACAACATAGAGACACCCAAAGATACGAGGGGGTAGGGAAAATACAGGATGGTTGGACACCAGAAGTCGAAGAGGAGTGGATTGTCCAAGTGTGTGAGATGGCATGCGATTAATAAGCTACGCAACAGTTAATACAGCATTTGCCCATAATTTCTTAGGCAAGCCATGTTGCAGAAGCAGTGTTCGAGCAATTTCCAAAAGATGGCAATTTTTACGTTCAACAATGCCATTTTGTTGTGACGTGTAGGCACAAGAGGATTCGTGAAGAGTGCCTCGGTCTTCCAGAAAAACATTTAAAGACCGCTCGAAAGATTCTTTTGCATTATCAGAACGGAACACCTTGACCCGCTACTCAAATTGAGTTTCAACCATCCGACAAAACACTTGGATTATCTGAGAAACCTCTCGAATTTGAGAAGATAGATCCAACAACAATGAGAATAATAATCAATAAAACTAAGAAAATAACGATGACCATCCACAGAAGGAACCGAGGATAGCCCCCACACATCAGAATGCACAAGTTGAAAAGGAGCAACACTTTTATTGATTGAAATAGAAAATGTAGTACGACAGTGCTAGGCAAGTTGACAAACTTGACACTGCAACGACTCAATGTTTATTTTCTCAAACAAATGTGGAAACAAGATTTTTTAAGTCCTAAAAGACAAATGACCTAAACGACAATGCCAAACAAGAACATCGTTAACTGACAAGCTAGACTCCTCTAAAGTACTAGACTGCAACGCAACCCCAACCCCAATCTCAAAATGGTAGAGACTGCCCACTTCACGACTAGTGCCAATCACCTGCTTTGTCTGTAGGTCCTGAAAAACACAATTGAGTAGGAAGAAAGGTAACTGAACAGTTCATTGATTTTGTAAGACTACTAATAGAAAGTAAATTTATGGGTAGTGCAGGAACATGGAGAACTGAGGATAGAAGCAAGGTCTTAATCAGTGGGACAGTACCCTTGCCAGCAACTGTAGCATAAGTGCCATCGGCAATTGTAACCTTGTCCTGACCAGAACTCAAGGAATAGGATTAAAAGTAAGTGGATATACCCGTCATATGATCTGTGGCCCTGAATCAATAACCCACGGAGCACAGGGAACAGTGGGAGAGACACTCAGAGCAGTCCCCAGAGTATCTATAAAAGGAGCGAAAGCAGAAGCAGTGAATCCCAACTGTCAAAAAATGCACTGAAGGTGACTAATATCAACCGAGGAGAGATCAGCTATATGAGACGAGGAAGAGCCACAGTCTGGAGCTAAGTGAGGAGAGCTCTCCCCAGGTTGAACAACCGCTACATGACCTTTGGTAGCTAGAGCGCCCTTGTTAATACAATATTTCTGTGGGTTCTCATCTGGATAGAGATCCCGACAATGTTCGACATTATGAGTATCCTTCCTACAATGTGTATAATGACGATTTCCTCTGAATTTGTCCTTGCCAGAACCACCACCAGACTTCACAGGCTCAAAAGATGTAGCCACAAGCATAGAAGGCAGTATCGGCCGAAACCGCTTGAAGGAAAAGTCTGAAGCATTTGATGTGTTTAACATTTATCAAAAAGAGATAGAGAGAGACTTAGAGAAAAGGATTAAAGTGGTCATATCGGATAGAGATAGGGAGTATTTTGGGAGATACACTGAGGTTGGCCGAGTTGCTAGGCCATTTGGGTTGCACCTCCAAGATTGTGGAATAAAAGCCCAATATTCTATGCCTAGAAGGCCAAGTTAAAACAGCGTAGCTGAAAGGAAGAATAGAACCTTAATGGATATAGTTTGAAGTATGATCAGTAACTCATCCCTTCATCTTTTTCTGTGGGGAGAAGCTTTAAAGACTGTCATTTATATTCTGAATAAGGTATCTTTGAAGTCTGTCCCCAAGACACTATTTGAATTATGGACAGGAAAGAAATCCAATTTAAGACACCTTCACATTTGGTGGTGTGAGGCAAAAGTTAGAATTCATAACCCACATGAGAAGAAGCTAGATGAGAGAATAGTGAGTGGGTATTTCATTGGATATCTTGAAAGGCCAAAGGGATATTACATCAGTGATTCACGTGTGGAGAGTAAAGATATGTACCTTGCCTCCTCTCTTCTTAGATCCTCCTACTCATAAGCTTCTCTGCCATCAATTTTTTGTAACATCACCACCCTCTTTTATATATAATAGATATTTTATTTCCCTTTCTTACACGTGAATACGTGAATACGTGAATATGTGATTCTCTCACATGCATCATCTGCACTTTTATGTGAAGTAAATGAGTACAATGTTTGATCTGCCTAAAAAATATTCAAGGTTGAAAATGACACATCAAGTCTCATGTGAAAGAAATATTATTTGCATAGATAAATAATAAAATAATATTAATATCACTTTCTTAAAACTTTAATACATGATTGCTATTTTATTTTCTCTTCTTATTTATTTTTCAAAATAACATATCATCTATGAAGGGAGATCTCACTAATATCGATGCATTGCCTGCCAATACTATTGTTCTTTCTTAAAATATTTCTCATGTGCAACAAAATGATGAGGCAATTGTAGTTGTGAATGCATCAACAGAGCCATCTTCACCTAAAAAGAAGAAGTTAAGATCTAAAGGATGGGAAGATTTTGATAAAATAACATGTCTGGATGGCAGTAAAGTAGCCATATGTAAGCATTACAAGAGAAAATTTGATGGTTCTAGTGCCAAAGGGACAACCTATTTGAAGAATCATGCAACAAGATGTCCTAGAAAAAAAGATCTTGATATAGGACAACAAGTGATTGCAGTGACTGCAACAAAAAGTGAGACACTTGTAAAAATAGCAAATTTCAAATTTGACCCAGAGTGGAGTTGGTGTGACCTTGCAAGGATGATAATTGAGGAGGGTAAATCAGTATGGCCAATGAAAGGCCCATTACGCTAGGCCCGGGTCGGCCCGAGATTTACACTATGTACGATGGGCCCCCGATGGCCGTGGCCCACGACAGGCAGCCCGACAGGGCCGGCCTCAGATTCGTCAGCCCATAAAAGGTATCGACCAAGCATATCAGACGCTGGATAACTCTCCAGGGATCGAATGTTACTCCTATCATCATCGGCCACGACTCCAATAAAGACGAGCATGCCTTGCGGGTGCCATAAAGCTCGCCTGAAGACTACCCGACTCTGGAGGAACGAACGTCCAATGAGAAACTCCTCATGACTGCGAGGAGACACTACCCCACGACTCACGTGCTTCCCTGCTAAGGATAGGCCTCCACCACCAGGACAACCCTATAAAAGGACCCCTCACCAGATAGGTAGGGGGAAGAGGGAGAGAAAACAGGCATACACACAGACTGGGAGAGACAGAGAGACTCCTCTCCACGCTGCACAGTCAAGCCCCGAGAGTGGATCTTTAGTCACCTTCCGAGCAACCTCATCGCCCAGCGAACACTCTGTGAGCGCTTACTAGACATGGCGAGCACTCCTTTGGAAGCCCATTCTTCACTCCAGGCTTGCTCAATCGCCTTTCAGCTCTCTCACTCTCTTCACCCTCTTCCTCGTCCTCATTCTTCATGCTTTTGACTTAAGCATCGAAGGGTTTTTCCCTGGGATAATACCTGGGACTTTTTCTGACATCATCTCTCTAGTGTTTGCAGCCTTCCACGAGTGGCCGAATGATCTTTCCCCAATAGACAAATATTAAAAATATTATACGAGATTCAAGAGATCATTTTCTCACCTCTACAATAATGAAGCAAAATTTACCTTTTAACTTGGTTGAGCATGAGTATTTTTGAATCTTTTGTGATAATCTTCAACCACAATTTAAGGTGGTCTCGAGAAACATTGTTAGAGCAGATGTGATGAAAGTATACAATGAGGAAAAAGAAAATTTGTACTCAGTATTTGATAATATTGATTCCTGAATTAGTCTCACAACAGATATGTGGGCATCTAATCAGAATCTTGGTTACTGTTGTGTCACTGCACATTTTATAGATTCTAAATGGGAGTTGGATAAGAAAATTATTACTTTTATACCTGTGAAGACTCCACATAATGCTGAGACACTCTTTAAGATTATGAAAGATCAAGTGTTGACATGGAACATTGATAAAAAAATATTTGCTATCACTGTTGATAATGCAAGTACTAATACTGCAATGATTAAAATTCTAAAAATTGTGTAACATTTGTGAGATTCGAATTCCAGGTGCCATGTTAAAATCACACACAAACTTTACTTTTTTTGGGAATAATTTTACTTATAATATGAGGAGGGCCCATCTTGCTAGCCCAATAACGCTGGTATCCTACTCGTAGGTGGAGCCCAATTCCCCAGGCCCACCATGCCACTTGGGAGGCCCATTACGCCCCCTGCTCTATTGTAGGCCCCAGGCTGATGTCATACCCATATGTGCCCACTCTGGCAGCGGCCACTACTATGCATTGATGGCGAGCGATGCCCCACTCTAGTAACGATACTGAGATGCCACCCGCGCCACTCCTCCTAACAATACCAGCACGGTCCCTGCGAGCTCTGCCACATTACTGGTCGGTGCCCCCGCCGCATTAATGGCAGAGCTACCACCTCAGTAGACACGGCAAGTCAATGCTCATGCCCCTTGCTTTGTTAGGCATGCAAATTTGGCAGCTTATGCCTTCCCCGGCTACAACAACTGAACGGTCAACCCTCCTGGCTATGGTATAAAAGGGCCCTGGCTCGACGACTAGGAGGTAAGGTAAAAAGGAGAAACCAGGCAAGCACATCCTCTCAAGTTCTTCACTTCTCCTTCTAGCACTCCCCCTTTGCTCCACAATTGTCTGACTTGACCATCGGAGGGTTGTCCCCTAGGATAACTCCCAGGGCTCTTTTTGATGTCTTGGCCACAGGTCCTTCTCCCGGTGAGGCTCGGGGTCCCATTCTACAAGTTGTTGGAGGTGTTTGTCAAGAAGCGGGTAACCATTTCTCCACCGCTACACTTTTTGGCACCGTTTGTAAGAAACTAGAGCAGAAGCCATAGCACCATACAAAAACCTCCTGCCAGGCATCTCAAGGAGTAGCCAATAACCACATATCTCAGGGAGAGCACCATCAAACCTCCACCCACTCCGCGACAGAGGAACTGGCTGACGCTATCCATCAGCTCCAAGCTCTGATGGAGCCCTACCACAACCTCCTCGATCGATAGGTGGAATAGGACCGTGTCGCCATCCCCCTTGTGCCAAAGAGCAAGGCCCCGTCGGCCATAGACAGCCAAGCACCCTCGATCGCCTTCACGGCACAGACACTTCGCCAGCCCCAGTACTCCTAGCGCCGCTCGCCGAGTCCCCCCTACACTCCAACCTAGGCATGGCTCGATGACTGTGGCACTATGATGACGTTGTGCGTGAGCTCGAGGGGAAAGTGTGCTACCTGGATGATATCACCTAGGAGGCCAAGATGAAGGGTTTGGTAGACGATGACGTTGACTTCCAATCCCCCTTCTCCCAGGAGATTTTGGAGGCCCCTATCCCTCTGAAGTTTCAGTTTCCATCGTTCACCCTGTACAACAGCACCACCGACTAGGCCGACCACCTCCACAACTTTGAGTCCAACCTAGTTTTCCACCAGGCCTTGGACGCTGTAAAGTATTTGGCCTTCACCATCATATTTTGGGAGAATGCCCAGACATGGTTCAAATCCCTTCCGGTGGGCTTCATCACCTCCTTCCAGTAGATGAAGCGGATGTTCAAGGAGAACTTCCATAGTTGCAAGAAGGAAACTCTATCCGCCATCACTCTGCTCACCATCAGACAGGGGCGTAATGAGCCCTTGTTGGAGTTTCACGCTTTTGGAAGGAAGCCCTCCATGTCCCCTGTCTCGACATTAGCATCGCCACCACTATACTGGCTCAGGGGACGCAGGACCACATTCTCTGCCATTCCTTGGGGGTCCAAGCCCCCACCACCATCATGGAGCTTCTCACCCTCGCACAGAAGCACGCCAGCTGCAAGGAGAGCACTATCGCCCTCTGTCAGGCCACCAAGGGTGATCAAGCTGAGCGAAAGTGATCAACCGACCACTCCAGGTTTGATCATTGTAAGAGGGAGTGCCACGACCGTGATGGATCCAGAGGGTGGACTGCCCTCCAATAGTACACTCCCCTCATTGCTCTCCTCGAACAAATCCTCATGGAGATCTGTGAGGAGCCGTTCTTCCATTGGCCACCCAAGTTGAAAAGTGACCCTCATAGAAGCAACTCCAAGAGGTATTGCCACTTCCACTATGACTACGGCCACAACACTGAGGACTACATCCAGCTCTGGGACGCACTCGAGGAACTCATCTGGCAAGGACTCCTCTTTAGGTTCGTCACCCATGCTGCTGAGTGATTGCCGCCCAAGGAGGATGTGCCACCCACCATCACCAACCAACTCCATGGCAAGGAGATCATAATAATCTTGAGAGGGCCGGCCACTTGTGGGGACAGCTCCAGTAGGCATCAAGCGTACACCTGGCACATCAACCAGGTCATGTAGTCTTTGATCTCCGGGACTATCGCGAGAGACCACTCGGGGGAGGCCATCACCTTCTCAAACATAGACTTGATCAGTGTGACCACCCCCACACCGATGCATTGGTCATCTCCATGACCATCAATCAATGTACTGTGCATCGTATCATAGTTGATAATAAGAGTGGTCCTGATGTTATCTCATATGACTGTATCCTTCTTATGGGTGTGGATCCATCTCACGTCTTTACCATTCACAGCCCATGTTCTAGTTCTCTAGATCAACTATGTCCCGCGAAGGCCGAATATTCATACTGATCACTCTTGGCACCACCCCGTGTCAAGTTACCTTCATGGCCGACGATACAGTCGTCAGAGGGCTGGTAGGGTACAATGCCATAATTGGTCAAGAAATCCTAGGGGTTATCAAAGGAACCCTCCTCTTACCACCAGAAGTTGAAGTTCCCTACTCCCTAAGGAGTGGGGAGGCTAGAGGAGACCAGGGGGAGTCCCGACAGTGTTACTTGATCTCCACCCAAGAGAGATCGTAAGAGAAAGGCCCGCCTGAGAAAAATCTATGTGAGGACGAGCCCAGACCCAGTGGAGGGACCCCCACTGAGGACCTATTCCTCATTCAGATCGATGCAGACCCCAACCACGTGCTCCACATTGGCTCCCTCCTATCTAAAGAAGAACGAGGAGCATACTAGCACTTCCTGGAAGCCAACCAGGATGTGTTCGCTTGGTCTGAGGATGAGTTCCCTAGCATTCCCCTTGAGGTGATGATGCACCAACTTAATTTGGACCCGAAGTGCCGCCCGATACAGCAGTGGTGGCGCCACTGCAATCTCGAGCGATAGGCTATCATCCGAGAATAGGTGAGTGAGAAGCCGTGCTCCAGACTGCTATGGCCCACCCAATTCCCAAAGTGGGTTGCCATTGTCATCCTCATTCCCAAGAACAATGGGATGTGGTGTATGTGCATCGACTACACCGACTTGAACAAAGTCGCCCCCAAGGATAGCTTCCCTATGCTACATATTGACCAACTGGTAGATGACATGGTCGGGCACGAGATGCTGAGCTTCATGGATGCATATTTGATATACCACCATATCAACATGTACGGGCCCAACCAAGACAAAACTACATTCATTATCGACCACAGGCTCTATTGCTACACAAGGATGCCCTTTGGTTTAAAGAACGGGAGAGCCACGTACCAGCGCTTGGTCAACCATATTTCAACTCCTAGATCAGTCATAACATGAAGGTCTACATCGATGACATGTTCATCTAGAGCCTTCGCATAGCCAACCACCTAGAAGACTTCACAGAGGGGTTCGCCACTCTATGAAGGTACAATATGAAGCTAAACCCTAACAAGTGCATGTTCGAGGTCTGCTCTGATAAATTCCTTAGCTTCCTAGTGGCGTATCGGGACATAGAGGCCAACCTGGAGCAGATCAAGGCCATCTTGGAGATGAGGTGACCAGAGCGGATACATGACGTCTAGTGTCTCACCGATCGCGTCGTCGCCCTCAGTCGCTTCCTCTCTAGGGTCACTAAATGGTGTTTGTCATTCTTCAAGCTAATTAGATAGGCACACGACTCATCAAAGAAGAAGGGGCTCATCGAATGGAGCTCGAAGTGTGAGGAGGCCTTCGAAGAACTCAAAAGGTACTTAGCCTCGTCTCCTATCCTCTCCAAACCCCTTTCTGACAAGAAGCTCCTACTTTACCTATCTGTGATGATGAGCATGCTCAGTGTCATGCTCGCCAGGGAAGATCGTGGAATAATGAGACCCATGTACTACATCAACAAGGTGTTCCAAGGAGTGGAATTTCGATACTCTTGAGTCGAGAAGTTTGCTCTCACCTTAATAATAGCTACACGTAAGTTGCGACCATACTTCCTTTCCCACACAATCGACGTCCCAACCAACCAATCCCTGCACCAGGTAATCCAGAACCCTGACACCTAAGGGAGGCTAGTCAAGTAGGACACTGAACTTGGAGAGTTTGATATCCGCTTCCACTTGAGGACAGCCATCAAAGTCGAGGCGTTGGCAGACTTCATTGTTCAGTGCACGCTCCCTGACTAGGGGGATGGCACCTTACCCATGAAGCCCATCTGGGAGCTCTACGTGGATGGGTCGTCGTGCTCAAGTGGTAACGGGGCTGGCCTGGTCTTCTTCTCTCCAAAGGCAATCAATCTCCAATATGCATTGCACTTCAATTTCCCAGCCACCAACAATGCGACTAAGTATGAAGCTCTCATCTCCAGCATCAACATGGCCAAGCACTTGAGCCCTCCACCTTTGAGCCTTTAGCAACTTTCTTATAGTTGCCAACCAAGTCATGGGGGAGTATGAGGCCAAGGAATCGGCCATGTCCAGCTATCTCTAGAAGGTCAAAGAGGCCACTTTAGGCCTCAAGTACTACGAGATCATGCACATTTTGAGGGTGGAGAACACTCATGTCGATGCCCTATCTCGCCTTGCCTCGTCCACCACACTGACTAGCTCTCAGTTGGTTCTGGTCAAGGAACTCCAGTGGCCCAATGTCAGGGAGTCTGAGCCACGAGTCAATGCTATTGACAACAAGATGAGTTAGAGCATGGGCTGCCGACTTCTTCCTCATCAGTGGATGCCTTTATCGACGTTCCCTCTCTTAACCGCTCCTTAAGTGCCTCCACCCCTTTGAAGTTGAGCTGGCCATCCACGAGGTCCACGAGGGGATCTACAGTAGACATGTTGGAGGGAAAGCACTCGCCAGGAGCCTTCTTCTCCAAGGGTATTGGTGACCTACCATGCAAAAAGATAGGCTCAACTCTGCATGCCAATGCGACCAGTGCCAATGGTTCAGACACCTCCATCACCAGCCAACGTCCCCACCCCACACCCTAATGGAATCTCATCCCTTCGTCAGGTGGAGAGTGGATATCCTCGGTCCCTTCGCCGAAGCTCAGGGACAAAAGAAGTCCCTAATTATCACCATCGAATATTTCACCAAGTAGGTCAAGGCGAAGCTGCTCACCAAAATAGCTGGCGAAGCATCTTGGAAATTCATCATGGGGAGCATCATCTGTCGGTGTGAGATAATGTTAGTGCTCACCATCGATAACAGATGCCAGTTCAACAACACATAATTCCATGAAAAGTGCTCGGAGCTGAGCATATGTCTAGAACTATTATACTTCGGTGGGACACCCCCAAGCTAACGGGTTGGCCGAGAATGCGAATATGACCATTCTCCATGGCACTGCTGGGGTACTTCTCGGTGGGTCGGTGGGGGGGGGGGGAGTGGGTGGGTGGAGTTGCTCAGGAGAGGGAGGGGGCTAAGGTTCTCAAAGAGAGATATCAGGGAGGGGGGAAAGTGAGATGGGCATTTGAATGTGAGGTTATTTTATAAGTAAATCCTTCGAACATGTGTTTCTTTAGTTTAGACTTCAAAAAAAGTTTGTTATTGGTATGTCATGACACTTTTACGTACCGTATTCTCCAGCACCTTACCGGGCCAGGACGGGTACCACAAGCCTTGCAAATAACCTGCTCTTTTGTTACCATTGCATCCCAGCTGTGAGACCGCGCCTGAGCCGAGTAAAACGGCAGGATCCGACAGGGATCCCACGGTGTCGGACCACCGGAATTGACCCGTTAACAGAGCCCGTCTCAATGAGAGGTTCGCGCGGCTACAGATAAAATCCCACCACCTTCTGTCTTATCCTCCCCTCGAGGAACAGATAACGAAAAAACATCCAGGGAGCAAATCATGTCGCCCTGTTCTTCGGCAACCCTCCTCACCAAGACGCCTGCTTGTAGCATGCCTTTGTCAACGAGGAGTCCCCTTCTTCCTCATCTTCTTCGTCCCTCTCTTGCCTTCGGTCCAAAGTGCCTGGCCAAGGAGCTTCACTTCAACCATGACTTCACTGCCACCAAGAAACTCCAGGTCTGTGAGAATTTACCGGAAATTTGGAGATAATTGTTGCCTCTTAGATTTCATGTATTTCTTCTGATGATTTAAGATATATGAATTCACAGGCTGGGGTGGACTTGGTGGCAGAGCTGGTTGGGGTCACTCTAGGTCCAAAGGGGAGGAATGTGGTGTTGCAGAACAAGTTTGGCCCCCCTAAGATTGTTAATGATGGGGAGACTGTCCTTAAGGAAGTAAGTATGCTACGTTGGAGGTTAGAAGGAAGACATTCAAAAAATGTCCCCCCTCCCTCCTCTTTTGCTTCCCTGAAGATGATAATATGATACTTTCATCAAGGAAGATGTCTTTCAGTATAATTTGTCAGTTTGGTGTTGCCCCTTCTGTTGTTTGAGTTTGAAACGTGACACTAGAATATTAAATTTAGTCTTATTTTATGTTGGAGAAAAAGGAGCATGAAGGAGATATTTTCCTGTTCAAATCTTGTTTCTGTCTCTTTCTACCATTTCAAACATTTAAGTCACGTATTTGGGCATCTTAAGGTTGAGTTGGAGGATCCTCTGGAGAATATAGGAGTAAAATTGGTAAGACAAGCTGGAGCGAAGACCAATGAACTTGCTGGGGATGGTAGCACAACATCTGTTGTTCTTGCACAAGGTGTAATTGATGAAGGTGTTAAGGTATGGACTAAGCAGCTTTTTTCTCAAGCACTTAAGTTTGTACCCCTTTGTCCCGTCCACTCAGATGCCTTTATGCTTGTAAAAAGAGGTACTTAATCACCTGAAATGCGGAGTATATCACATGTAAGAGAGCATTATTACCTGAAGTGCTCATGTAATATGTATGCAAAAGCTAAATATGTACTCTCAGTGTGCTTCTGTAAATGATCTAAAGCGGCATTAACATGTGTGACCTACATTTGCTACATTTGCAAGCTGTAGGCAACTTCTAGGCTGTAGACGCAATCCTAGCTTGTAGAACAAAGGTGTATGCAGGGCAACCAACGGTAGAGCAACCAACATGAGAACAATGTGATAATATCACAAAACTTTTGCTCAATGGGAACTTCATGGTGGTCGTTCTTTAGTTGTTCTTTATGAATTCTGTAAATGCACTGTATTTTGAACCCTGTACAGGTCATTTGTGATGACGATTTGACATGCTGGCCCATGTTTTGGTCTTCTGTGGTTGTTCTGTTCTAGTAATTATCTCATTGTTCATGTCATTCTGTGGGCTATGGACTTCTTCATCTTCTGTTTTATTTGACTCTCATAGAAATTGAATTAGTCCATCAAGGTATTCAAGGTCATGTAGGAAAGAAGCTCAAAATGCACAGGGTTAATAACATTCCGCTTGCAGTGATGAAGCTTACTTTGCCAATGAAAACTATAGGTTCTTGCTGCAGGAATGAACCCTGTACAACTTGCACGTGGAATTGAGAAGACTGCAAGGGCTCTTATCCCTGAACTCAAGATGATCTCCAGAGAGGTATGTTTAACTTCTTATAGAACATTTTTTTACGCAAAGTACATGTTTTTTCTCTATTCTCTTCTATTTTGAATTGTTCATGTTCTTCCCACATGTGTGTTCTTTTTTTTTTAACCTTGGTTTTGTTCCCAAGAGATCAGTCATGAAAGAAGTAACCTCCCAACAGCCGTGCTTCTACATTTACTGGTCACAGACAAACAATTGTGGTTCTATTCTTATAAGATTACTAGATAAGGGGAGAACATTAAACATTTAGTATTATTCATTAGGAGTTTTACTTTCTGCACTGCATATGGTGCAGAACTTCCAATGTGGATTGTGCTAGGCCACCACATCGCGCCACGTGGAGTGTCCCATCGGACACCCACATCGCCTGTCGTGTGTCATGATGGCCCCGGCGTCATTCGCACGTGTTGCGCTAGTATGGAAAAATTAGGGAGACGATCGAATGAAACCACCCTTGTGTCCAATCAAAAAATTAAGTTTAAGCATATAACATTCGGGAAAGAAATGACGGCTGAACCATGGGCGTCATTTTCACCCGACATACTTTTCGATCTCTTATCCCCAACAGCCTGTATAGGTTGGCATCCCACTCAGATCCATTTTTCACGGATCTTGTTTCCCCTCTGTCGACTAAACCCTTATATTATGCCTTCCTAACGAATGTAGAACGGGTTTCGAAGGCTTGCTGCAAGGGACACACTCTGAAGGATTGCAGAGTTGTTGCAGAGGTGCAGGGCTTCTATCGTACCTAGCGTCTATCCCAAAGAGGTAGGTCTTCTCAACGATGGCCAAATCCTTAGGCAAGCTAGGGTAATTATACACATCATGTTTCCGTAGATTTTGCTAAACCCTTGGTTAAACTAAGGAGATCAGCATGATTAGTAGGTTTTCTAAATCCTGGCCTAATTAGTTAAATAGGGTAACGGATGCATGTTTAGAGCTTCAATGAATTGTCAACCATGTTATATACTACATATTATGCTATATACTACATATTTTTATTTCCTGGCTTTACCATGATCAATGTATATACCATGTTAATAGCCCGTTAAACCTGTCGCATATGATTATCATGATCTTAATGAGTTAGCCTGATTAACCTGTCGCCTATAAAATCTGGTTTTTTCTACTCCTTAGGGCCCACATTGACTCAACTTGACTGCAAGAAGACAAAGGATACGGAGGTTTGACTGGTTGGTTGGACGCCCGTGCACGTAGACCGAGGAGATTGACTTACGTAACTTCGCATTATCTCAGGACTTCTTCTTCACGAATCCTTCCACGCATGAGTACGCCAATCAATCCTAGATGAGACTGGGGGGGACTGGGACTAGAACATGGTCGTGGTTCCCTTGGACTGGGGGGAGGGGACGACCCCCAAGGAGTTTGCCCTCCCTGCGGTGTGACCGCACCCTGGGGTGAACTCGCCCTTGGTGAGCCATGGCCCAGAGGGATGGCCCTCGGGGATCTTGTTCCATCGTATGGTGGTGTCCTTTGAAGGAAAGGGGACTCTAGGATGCTGAGATTAGCACGTGGGGGCTTGTTGTTGTCACATCATGGTTGTCGCTCGCAAGGTGTTTGGGTAAATTCTTGACACACCTCGGGCCGTGGAACGACCTAAGTAACTAATTAAGGTGCCTTAGAATTGGCCTGGGACTGAGGGTAGGAGCTTGCATAAGTCTGGAGAAGGTGCTTTGGGCATAGGGGCCTGGCCTTGGTGGTATATGCCGCATTGTAAGGTGGGTTGACAGGGTAGCCCTGGGTTGCCCTGGGAGCTAAAAGTTCACGGCTCATTGCCGCGTGTCTGAGGGTTGGGGGTGGCCCCGACTTGCTGGAGGGTTTTTGTAGAACCTGACTGTGTGTCAGAGCCGCGGGATGGCCCATGGTTTACCGTAGAGTAGCCAGGATATACGCGCTCACAAGGTGTTCAGGGAAATTCTAGATGCCCGTGTGTGGGCCATATATGCATGTTGTGGGCCTCAAAGCCTGTGGTTGACTTAGCTAGGTCTCCTGTTGGCCTTGGAGGACTGGAGGAAGGCGTCTTGGTGGTAGGCCCCTGCCTTATTGCTGGGTGCCACGTGGCGTGGCTTGTAGATAGGGCACCCCCGGGTTGGCCAGGGTGGCCGTGTAGAACGCAAGAAAAGCCCACAACTATGTGGTTGGGGGCAACCTCAATCAGTTGTTGACGTTGTCGTGGGTCACGACTGGCAAGTTGGGACCCTTGGTCGAGCCCATTAAGCCATGGGAGGGGTCGGGTAACCCATGCCTTAAAGGTGATCGAGGAGATTGTTGACACCCAATTTTTATCGATGAGTTGAGTCATTTCTCTTACTTTCATTTGTTGGTGTCTCGAGTTATCCATTACTCGTTGGGCTATTTTCTGGCACATTTTGGGGCCTATTTTATTGGTAGCCTCCCTCCCTGGCTAAGTCTGCTTTAATTCAGGGCTTAATGGGCCTTGGTTATTACATTTTTATGAGTTCCAAGCGTCCAAGGTTTGTACTATCAATGTCCAGCCGTTCCGCTTATGAGCAGTTGATAACGGCCCATTCATATATTTATGGGATATTTTAGTTAATTTTCTGACTTTCCACCGACATGCTTGTATACGGCCTCATATTAGCCATTCAAGACTAATGAGCGGGCTATAGTTAGTCGTGTGTCTCTCAGAGTCCTAAGCTCAGTAGTTTCTCAGATGATTATCTATTTATTTATTTTGAGATTTATCACCGACAAGGAAAGAGCTGTTGGCCTTTGGCCGCTCTTATAACGAAAGGTCTGGAAGTATCCGTCCATCTACGAGAGTCCAACGGTGATTCTTCGGTCGGTTCAATGGATAACCTGGATTATTTTCTGATTTATTAAATTTCCACCGATAGGGATGGACGGCCTATAGGTAGCTGCTCACCTATTTGAGTGGTCTATCGTATGGCCGTCCAACAGCTGATTTTCAGAGATTTTAAATGGCTTTTCTCTCTCCATTCGTGATTTTATCCCCCAACTTTCTCCAACCATTTCTTTGCAAATATTGAACTAAATTCGATGTCGTTTCTTCCGAGTGGGAGACAATTCAATTATCTCTGAATTATTCTTCATTATCTCGACCTGAAAACCTGCACGAGGTATGCCATGCACTATGCATACAACTGGCAAAACCTGCATGAGGTATGCCAAGCATTATGCATACAGTAGGCACAACCTGCACGAGGTACGCTCAGCAAAATAGCACTAGGTAGGCACATAAGAGGAAGATGCACGAGGCCAGCTAAGAAATCTGTATGAGGTTGGCTTTAGAAAAGCTACATGAGGTACCACCTCTTAAGTGTAAAGTTTGCACTAGGTATCCCCTCGTCAGTACAAAGTCTACACACGGTATAACCTGTGAGACGGAAAGTGTGCTCGAGGTACACTTGAGATAGAAAATCTGCTCGAGGTACCAGAGAGACAAAAAATCTGATCGAGGTATATGTGAGACGGAAAATCTGCTCGAGGTTCATAGTGAGACGTAAAACCTGCACGGGGTTTGGAACTAGAAGAACGACATGAGGTATAGATGAAACGTAGAAAGTAGACAAATAGCACAAAGTAAGAAACTGGAAAACAACACGAGGTATGAAGCGACGCGAGGTATGGAAGTGAAGAATCAGCATGAAGCATGACCTCGTCAACAAAGAACCTGCACGAGTTATGAACACTGTTCATACTCGAGGTTCACATGGACAAGCATGGACTTTGAAACCTGCACGAGATATCTCCTTGTCAGTGTAAAAACTACACGAGGTATGAACTTGAAAAAGTGACACTGGGTAGGCTCTTCGAAAGTAACTACTCGAGGTAAGAAACTTGAAAAAACTGCTCGAGGTACGCAGTTAAGAAACTGCACGGGGTATAACTTCGTCAGGCAAAACCTGCACGAAGTAAAGAAACCCAAAGTGCACGACGTGAAGGTTTTGAGTCTTGATATTTTGTTCATGAAGTGTAAGATAATGAAAATGCAGAAACATGCATGCGTGCAGAATACTGTTCATGCACGAGGTTAAAAACTAAGCATCTGGAATCAACACGGGCTATGAACAAAACATGCACGCACTATGGCTTATGAAGGATGTGCACGAAGTATGAAATACTCCAAAGTGTGAGTTTGTGCACGAGGAATGGAAGTTCTATTCTGACCCCTTTGAGCACGAAGTATAAAGACTTCAAGTGAAAGAACTTTGTGCACGAAGTGTAAAACAGAGTGAGTGCAAATCTGTGCACGAAGTATGGTGATGTTCAAACATGCAGTAAGCTTTACAACACAGTGACTTAATCAGCACGGTTAATAGTTTGACAAATCAAATGCATAGAGATTGATATAGTGTTAGCATCATCAAAACAACAGGGAAAACACAACAAGGCCCATCTACTACGTCAGCCGAGCACTACAGGGCCCGGAGTTTTGGTACTCGTGTACTGAGAAATTCGCCCCCGCCCTCGTTATGGGTGCTCGCAAGCTGCAGCCATACTTCCTGGCTTACCCCATCGCCGTCCTCACTAACCAACCCCAACGACAAGTCCTACAGAACCCAGATGCCTCGGGCAGGTTGGTCAAATGGGCTATCAAGCTGGGAGAGTTCGATGTTAAGTATCATCTGAGGATAGCCATCAAGGCTCAAGCCCTCACTGATTTCATCGCCGAGTGCACTCTACCTACTGAGGACTCGCCAGAGCAGCCCTCCTAGCCGATCTGGGAGCTGTACGTCGATGGATCATCCTGCGCTGCGGGGAGCGGGGCAGGATTGGTCCTCCTCCCAGCAGAAGGGCTCGAGCTGCAGTACGCCCTATGCTTCAACATTCTGACCACGAACAACATAGCCAAATACGAAGCACTCCTCTCGGGGCTGTGTATGGCCAGGCACCTGGGGGCGACCAGTGTCTGAGCATATAGCGATTCCATGCTCATCGCCAATCAGGTGAAAGTGGAGTTTGAAGCATGCGAGCCCACTATGATCAGATACCTAGAGCAAGCTAGGGCTACGGCAAGGGAGTTCTCTGACTTCGAAGTGGTTCACATACTGCGAGAGGAAAATGCCCGAGCAGACGCTTTGTCGCACCTAGCGTCAACCACCATGATCTCCAACTCGTGATCCGTCCTAATAAAGGAGTTGTCAGCCCCAAGCATAGACGAACCACCGCTTCGGTAAATGCCATCGACTATGAGCCCTCTTCGATGGATCCCCTCTTGGATTTCCCTCTCCGGTAGTAACTCCTAAGCGACCGCGCCAAAGCGCGATGAACGCGAGAGAGAGTGGCTCATTTCAGAATAGTAAATGGTAGACTGAATCGTCGATCCCTGTCAGTGCCACTGCTGAAATGCTTGTTCCCCATGGAGGCCAATCGGGCCATTGAGGAGATCCACGAAGGACTTTGCAGAAGCCATGTAGGGGGGCGAGCACTCGCGAGGACACTGATCCGCCAAGGGTACCGGTGGCCCAC
The DNA here is from genome assembly GCA_024336825.1 of Amorphophallus titanum. Classification (NCBI taxonomy): domain Eukaryota; kingdom Viridiplantae; phylum Streptophyta; class Magnoliopsida; order Alismatales; family Araceae; genus Amorphophallus; species Amorphophallus titanum. The sequence continues at coordinate 43,326,905 of JANBPO010009603.1, forward strand.
TCTGCAACGAGACTGCCTTGACTACGTCCGAAGGTGCCCCCAGTGCCAGAGGTTCTCTCACATGCACCACCAACTAGCCACTCCGCTCCGCACACTATCGGAACCTCGTCTGTTTGCCCACTGGGGGGTCGACATATTGGGCCCCCTCCCGGAGGCTCAAGGGAGGAAGAAATTCCTTATTATCGCCATCGATTACTTCACCAAATGGGTCAAAGCCGAACCATTGGGGAAAATCACAAGCGAGACAGCTTGGAAGTTCATACTACGGAGCATCGGGCCATGAGTGACTCGGGATGGAGGTTGTGTTGGACTTTAACCTCAAGTTGGGTGGGGGCTTCCTCTAAGGGGTGAACCAAGCCTAGGGCATCCTCTTGATTTTGATATGCTTCGATCAACGAGGGATCAGGGATGTAGTTCATGGTCTTTATGGGCTCGTGCATGTTCTCATCCCTAATCAGAGGTGGAGTTGAAGGAGGTGGTGACTCGAGGATGGGAAAAGCTAGAGGTGAGGCTTCCATCGGTGTTTGAGGCTCAAAAGATGGTTCGAGGAGTGCATAGTAAGTGGGGCCTAGAGTAGTAGGCGGTGGGGTTGGTGGTTTGCTCACTTGCCAATAAATGGGTGGGAGGGACTTCTCGCGAAGCTTCTCCTTCATCATGGCCCAGGTGACGGGCGCTTGGAATCGGGCCGTAAGACAATGCTCGTCATCGAGCCAGTAGGCTCGGGCCCGGTCTCTTAGCCTTCTCGTGGCGAACCTCACCTTTTGGAAATCTGACCAGTCATCCCTATCTAAGTAAAAGTCCATCTCAGCTTCCCAATCAAGGTAAATTGTGGGATTACGGGAGCCAAAGAAATCTTGGGTACCCCAATGGGTGCTATAGGGAGTGGATATTTTATCCCCAAATCGGTCGTAGAGGTTGGGTGAGGGGCCAACCTGCGGGTGGGTGGGGTGGTTGGACAGACTAGTATGATGGCCAGAGATGTGCACGGGTCCGAACTAAAGGTACGAAGTGCCAATATGAGTGGCCATGGCTTGGTTGTGGTGGAATAGTCTGACCTGGGTGTCGTGGCCAATTGGACGACCAATCTCTTGGTGCGAGACAACACTATGGATGGACAAGGGGTCAGCGGGATGGGGGAAGCCGACTGGCTGGTCTAATTGGATAAATTATGTGGTTTAAGAGACTAGACCACATGCTACTGATGCGAGGGCTATGCAAGGGGATGGAAGTTGGCCTAGGACTCGGCATGTGAGAGCAAGCCGAGAACTTGCTCTGATACCAAATCTGACGCAGGACGGGACCTTGTCGAAAGCTAGACTCTAGTGGACAGCAAGCAAGGCTGAACAGGTCGGGTTAGAGATGACGGACAAACACGTGGCACACTAGGAATTCGGGTGTAACCCGGCGATGGGAAGATGGGCTTTCATCCACAAGCTACTTGCGAGGTCAGAACTCTTAAGGTGGGTCGGTGGAAGGCTAACCAAAAGGGGAGGGATCACCTGATTTCAGCCAGGGCAGGCCTCGCGCCCAAGGACACAATGGGGTTCGCTCTCTCACATGGAAGCAAACTCACATGTACCAGGGGTCGAGAGCGGGCTCTCTCTCACCGTTGGCGGGAGCACAAAGAAAATACGAAGGAGCAAATCACAAGAGAGCAGGTGGTCAGCCATGTACCTTGCCAAGCCTGAAGAGGCCAGTGCCGATCGGCGACGAAGGCACGCCGGGGGGCTTGTGCACTCGGCGATCACGCTGCATCCACGGCACTTGTAGTCGGCCCTGCTAGTACAAGTACAAGAACAACCTCCACACAAGGAGGGGGAACTCGGGGAGGGGGACGAGGTACAGCACTACCCTCACGCAGGAGGGGGGAGCACGGGGAGAGGAATAATCAACCGGATCGGCACTCTGACTAGCAGGATAGAACAAAAGAGCTCGGGGCGGTACGACATGCTCCAGACTCCAAAAGAGGTGCCGCTAGTGCCGAATTGTTGTTGGAGGGATGCTGCCATGCTCTGTAATGTCTGGTGATGGTTCGAGGTCACTGGCGGGTGGGGCAGTGCTGATGAGCCAACCTACACAGTTCTGTCCCGTAGGACAGGTTGGCGCAGTCGCCGTGCAAGAGGGAGAACTCTCGCCACCGAACTCCGATCAAGGCGGGACTAGCGTGGCTTGAAAGAGGACAGGGAGCTCTAAGTGCCGGTCAAGTTGATGGTCGTCGGAGCTTAGGGCCGACCATGGTCACCTCTGGACTGAAGCTCTGGATCCTGGCCAAGCAGACAGACAGGGCGAGGATGCGCGAAGTAGTACGCCCAGCACGGAGGTCGAGGAACAACAAAACTAGTGTGGTTGGTTTTGGGACGGCGATAGGTGCATCTCCACCAAAGGGCTCGACTCAGAGACCAGCAGAATAGGCGTGGGATGCCCTGCTAGTTTGCTGTTAGTCCTGGGATGGGCTTGCTCGCACGGGCTCTACATAGGCACACGAGAACTTGTGCCACGGGTGGTGCCGATGTCAAAATGGGGTGGGACCACCTCTGGAGGAACGTGGACTTGGAGGTGAAAAACTCTTTTGAAAATGTCTTTGGCTAATTCCTATTGGAGAAATCTCTGTAGTCTCTGCAAGTTGGGCCTCTGATTCTGGCTCGAATCTGGTGTAGTTGTACGAGAATGGATGACACGATCGGTGCAGAGGTCAAATCGAGGCGGGAACACCTCTGGAGTGAAGTAGACTTAGAGCAGAACAACTTCACAAAAGACAACTTCTGCTGATTCTTACCGTGGGAGCCGCGACAGCTTCTGCAAACTAGATCTCAAGTCCAGTCTTGGGTCTGCAGGCAGCAAGGTGTCAGACCCTCAAGCACAAGGGGTGGGTGATGGTGCGAGAGTCCGGCGTCGCCGAGGTCAATCTTGGGGGAAACTCGATGCCTCGCGTGCCGGCGCTGTCGGGGACGCTGCGGGTCCGCTACACGCTGCCGCAGTTGAGCCACCCGGAGCGGGTGCGTTTCCGCTACCGGCTGCACGGCTCGGGCGACGACCGGTGGGTGGACATGGGGACGCAGCGGTCGGTGACGTTCACGCGGCTGCCGCCGGGGCGGTATCGCCTGGATGTCTCGGCGACGGAAACCGGCGAGCCCTGGCCGATCGGGCCGGGGGCGTCGTTGGAGTTCGCCGTGCTGCCCGCCTGGTGGGAGACGGTGCTTTTCCGGGCGGCGGTGGCGGGCGCTGGCGTGGCGGCGCTCGTCTGGCTGGTGCGGCGGGTCGTGCTGGCGCGCGTGCGCGCGCGGCTGCGCAAGCTGGAGCAGGAGCACGCGCTGGAGCTGGAGCGCACGCGGATATCGCGCGACATCCACGACCGGCTCGGGGCGGACCTCACGCAGATAGCGATCGCGAGCAAGCTGATCACGCTCGACCCGCCGGAGGCGGCCGCGGCGCACGGGCGCGAAATCTCGGGCTTGGCAAAGCGCACGGCGGAGTCGCTGGACGAGATCGTGTGGGCGGTGAATCCGCACTACGACAGCCTGCCCGCGCTGGCGGAGTATCTGGGGATGTTTGCGGCGGAGTTTTTGTCGGCGGCGAAGATCGCCTGCGACGTCGATGTCCCCGCGGATCTGCCGGCGCTGGCGGTGTCGTCCAGCGCGCGCCACCACCTGTTTCTCGGGGTGCGGGAGGCGTTGAACAACGTCGTCAAGCACTCGGGGGCGAAGGCATCGAGTTTACGCGTCGAGTGGCATGCGCCGGTGCTGCGCGTCGAGGTGGCGGACGACGGGCGAGGCTTTGACGCTGGGGCGCCGGCGGCGGTCGGCTCGGACGGCCTGCGTAACCTGCGCGAGCGCATGGCGGAGATCGGCGGCTCGTTCCAGATCGAGAGTTCCCCCGGAAAGGGGACGCGCGCGGTTTTTCTGTTGCCGTTGACGGAGGCGCGCGCCTAGGTGCCGAGGCCATGCCCCCGATGATTCGCGTCTGCCTGGTCGAAGATCACGCGCCCACCCGCGAGGGTTTCCTTAAACTCCTCCGCCATGCGTCCGACATCGTGTGCGTGGGCTCCTACGCGAGCGCGGAGCAGGCCGAGGAGGGAATCCCGAAGGCGGCGCCGGACGTGGTGCTGATGGACATCAACCTGCCGGGAAAAAGCGGCATCGAGTGCGTGGCGAAGCTCCGGCGCACGCACCCGGGCATCGAGTGGCTCATCCTCACAACGCACGAGGACACGGACCTGATTTTCAACGCGCTCCGGGCGGGGGCCAGCGGCTACCTGCTCAAGCGCAGCGCGCCGGACGAGCTCGTGCCGGCGATCCGCGACGCGCGTCTGGGCGGGGCGCCGATGTCGATCAAGATCGCCCGGCGCGTGGTGACGCATTTCCACCAGGCGGGGGAGGACGCGGGCGAGTCGGAAAAACTCTCGGCGCGCGAGGCCGAGGTGCTGGCGCAACTGGCGAAGGGGCTTTCCTACAAGCAAATCGCCGACCACTTCGGCATCAGCCCGCACACGGTGAACAACCACCTGCGCAAGATCTACGGCAAGCTGCACGTGCAGACGCGCACGGAGGCGGTGGTGAAATACCTGGGGCAGTGAGGCGGGCGCCGCCGCCGGTCGATGGCGAGAATAAGCCATAGGCGGGGCGCGCCGGACGTGGTATCGTCCGGGCATGTATACCCCGAGACTGCTCATCGCTTGCGGCGCGGCGTGGCTGGCGTTGTCCGGCGCGCCAGTCCGCGCCTCGGACGCGGCGGACAAAGTCGATGCCTCCCGCGTCGAGATCAACGAGGTCGTGACCAACGGGTTTGTCCACCCCGGCATCGGGCTGACGAAGGCGATGCTGGAAAACGCGCGCGAGATGGTGCGCGAGAAGCGGGAGCCGTGGTATTCGGGTTTCGGAATGCTCGCGGCCAGCCCCTACTCGGCGAGGACGATTTCGTTTTCCAACGGGGACGCCAAGGACCCCACAGCGCCGCGGTCGGACGCCTTTGACAACAAGAGCGTCGAAAACCGTCTCAGGCAGGACTCGGCCAAGGCGAAGTCGCAGGCATTGATGTATATTTTCACGGGCGACGAGGCGTATCGCGCCAACGCGATGCGCATCCTTCGCACCTGGGCGCGGATGGACCCGGCGAAATACCGGAGTTATTATGAAGTTTACATCCACGCCTCCTGGCCGATCCAGGATCTCATCAAGGCGGCGGAGCTCATGCGCTACACGAGCGCGCGAGACCCGCGGCTCGCGTGGACGGACGCGGACACGCGCGCGTTCGAGGGCAACTTCGTCACCCCGGCGGTCACCACGTTTTTGAACGACAACGGCCGGTTCATGAACCAAAACGGCTACCCGCTCGCGGCGGCGATGGCGGGGGATATTTTCGAGAGCGACGCGCGGAGCTACGCGCGCCGTGTCGAGTGGTTCACCGTCAACAAGAGCGCGCCGAACAAGGGCTGGAGCTCGTCGATCTGCGATCTCGCGCGGCTGGTGGACGTGAACGCGCTGACCGGCCAAAAGGCGGCGGCGCCCGTGGTGCAGCTCATGGAGATGGGGCGCGACCAGGCGCACGCGGGAGGCGAAGGTGGCAGACACCAGCTTAGGCACCCTTAGCAGTTTAAAGAATGGCAGGCATCGTTCCGTCTCCCAGGACAGAAAGTGGTTGAGGGCAGCAATTCTCCCAGTCAGGCACTGAACATCCTTGACGCAAGCAGGTGGCCGCATGTCCTGGATAGCCTAGACCTTGTCGGGGTTGGCTTTGATCCCTCGATGAGTCACCAGGAATCCCAAAAACTTCCCGGACCTGACTCCAAAGGCACATTTAGTGGGGTAGAGCTTCATGTTATACCTCTGAAGAGTGTTAAAGGTCTCAGTCAGGTCGACAAAATGGTCTTCGGCCTTGGGTGTCTTGACTAGCATATCGTCAATGTAGGCCTTAACGTTTTGCCCGATCTGGTCTTCAAAGATGTGGTTGATCAGCCTCTGATGTGTGGCTCCACTGTTCTTCAACCCGAAATGCATTCAGGTGTAGCAGTAGACGCTGAAGTCGGTGACAAAGGTAGTCTTCTCGGTGTCTTCGGGGTCCATTCAGATCTGGTGGTAGCTGGAATACGCGTCCAGGAAGCTGAGAAGTTCGTTACCCGAGGTTGAATAAATCAGCTGGTCGATGCTCGGTAACGGGTAACAGTCCTTCAGAGTGGATTTGTTGAGGTCGGTGAAATACATGCATATCCGCCACCTGCCCGAAGCTTTTGGCACGGGGACGATATTTGCGAGCCCCGTCAGGTAAAGGACTAGATGAAATAGCTCGATTTTTCTTCCCTTATTAATCTGCTCTTTGATGATCGCCTGTTGGTGCGAACACCCGTGCGATTGAGAAGCATGATACACCGAGCCACCGGTACCATACGCGGAGCACCACGCGAGCCACATCAGCTTCCATATGGCTCAGAGATAGCCAGGAGACTCCCCCTTGAGTCTTGATATTTATCACTTTTATTTGGACTTTCTTTGTGTGTCACGTGTGTTTATTTACTTTTATTCGGTTTGTAATTTGGATTGTAAGAGGGACTTATTTACAATTTGACCACTGGGGACCCATGGGCTACCTCACCTCTTCCCCATTGGTCCACCTTTATCCAAGGGCCCATGTGGGACTGGTCAAATCCTAGGTGGATGTTCTTTCCTTCATGGAGAAGGCAAGGAGACAAGGTGACATAAAAGTCAACCTTCCCTCCCTTTCTTAAGGGAGAAAACCCAAGGGGCGCCCCTCCCCATTCAAAGAGATGTTTTTTTTATGATTTCTTGGTCAAGGTGTGTGGAGAATGATCTAGGCCCTTCCCCTCTCCAGCCCTAGATCTAAGGGTGGAGATTGCATTTGGCAAGAGGCCTATATAAGTTGTAATTTTTCCATTTTGATGGAATTAATGCAAACAAATTGAAGAAATTCTTGGAGCAAGCCTTGGGCGCCTCTCTCCCTCTCTCCTCCTCTTACTCTGATCTCCAAGGTGTGAGACCCTCACCTATCCCCTCCTCTATCTCCCTTCCTTCTATCTCAGTTGCTGCCGCCGCCGCCGCCGAGCCGCCATCACACCGCCACCGCCGCCGATTTGGTGTTTTGTCCACGCAGGATAGAGAGCTCTTCTACGAATTTTCATTCCCAGCCACGAGCTCTTCTTGAGTTGAAATTTTCAGGGTAAGTTCTTGAGGTTTCCCCCACGTCCCACAAAAATTGGCTATCCCTAAATCTTCCATCTTGTATTTTTACATTTTCGTTCAAACTCCTCCACCAGATCTATCTGGTTTCTATCTTCTGTGATAGCAGCCTTGAACTTCCCTCATTCGACCCCTTCTTTGATTTTTTCTGAAGCTCCCAAATTTACTGGAAGTTCCATCCACCAAACCCTCCATCTACAAATTTTAGTGGATTCTAAAACACCCATCTCATAGTTTCTAAAAATCTCTTTCCAGATCTTAGCTAACCCTGCCTGCTACAGTCCAGATCCGACCACCTGTTAGCATAAAATTATTTTCTCTAACCAAATCTCCATAAAACCCAGAGTAAAAACTATTGCCATTTTACTCTCTCTCCCCTCCACATATTTCATGAAGAGCTCGAGGCCTTAATCAGAGGTTTAACCCACGGTCAAAGACAGTTCTCAAGAAACTGCCCTACTATTCTGAGATTTCAGGAATAGTCCAACAGCAGCTTCAAAAATTGTTCAAGACCAGATCCGTATAGATCCAGCTTCTCGCTCTGATCCTAGATTGAAGCACTTCGAAAGGGCTTTCCAACGGTACCTCGTGGGCATTGATCCGACGTCGGGAGTGACACAGCAGTCGATCTCGCCAGGTCGCGTGCCTGAAAATAGCACCTGCAGATCCGAGGGCAGCACTTCCAAACCTCGGAGATCGGAGTTGTCCGGGCTCCGACCGGCGTTCCCGCCCCACCGGTGTTCCCACCCAACCGCCTTCTAGGGAGACGTTCCACCAAGGGTCTCCATCACAGCGGGACCCACCCCATCAGGCCCAGAGGACAGAACAGTCCGTGGACCCCATGGACCCATAGATCGCATCGTCCAGACAGCCCCAAAATGTGGATTCGGTACCGACGGAGCGACGTCAAAATGCTGCCCATCAACCCAATTGTCGAGACTCCTGGGCCCCACATGTGACCTTTTACCTCCCTGTGTGGAGTGGGTCGAATCCATTGTGAGGAGCTCGAGAGTAGGATATCAGAGGAAGAAAATGAAGGAATGGCCCGATGCCGCTTAAACAAGAGAGGGCCTCCTCTGCCAACTCTTTGGAAGGCACAGAGTCAGAAGTTGAATAGAAAGCAAGCACCCGTGAGCGGCGGAAGTGGGGGCCAAGCCATTGGAATCCTCGAAAGAGTGAAGGATAAGAAGCGGGTCGAAGAGCAAAAGAGGGAGAAAGATCGAGACCCCCTCGAAGAGGTGAGAAGGGCGGCGGGGATGGAAAGATAGAAGGAGCAACAACATTGCGTCATTAGCCCCCCCCTGGGATAAGAGGGATGAGGAGTCGGTAGAGGTGAGGAAGGAGCAGGACGAGGCCGCCATGCTGAGCGCCCTATCACTCAAGCCTCCTTCCACCTCTACCTTCCTCCTAAGGTAGTGGCGGCGGTCCAGAAGTCAGGAAGAGGCACGTTGCCACGTGTTGTCCCTTCTTGTACGCTGTCTGACCATCGCCGTCCCTTCCTCCATGCCGAAGTAGCAGGAATGCCTCGATGGCCACCCAGATCATCGTCCTCTAAGTCACCCTCCATGTTCCATTGATATTCCCCCAGCATGAAAGGAAAACGTCTAGCAAGAAGGGAAAGAGGAGAAACTGCAAGGGAAGCCTAAGCAGTGAAGAGAGGCAGAGATGCCCTTCAGGACCATTTTATAGGCCAAAGGAGGGGACCCCCGTCTTAATTGAATCTCCCCTCAAAAAAATGTGAAAGGTGCACACTTTTCCCTAAGAGTAGTTACTCCATTCCCCTCAGCGCCTCCTCTCATAGGGATACGTGAAATGATAAGTCATTCAAAGCATGAAAAGTGGGAACACAAAAAGGCACCAGCGCCACATCAGTTGCCTGACCGATTGGCACGCAAGAAGCCTGCGAGATGTATCAAATCTCTGCTCTTCTGGCGACTGTAGATATGGTAGTCAAATCACGCTAAATGAGGTAAGAAATTGATAATTCAGATCCTGGAGATCACTGCCATTATATATAGAAAGAAAAAGTTTTTACATGGCAAGATTCAAAAAGAGAAAGAACTGGTACATCCAGCTCATGCCCCTCCTAGTATATAGAGATAGGGGGACTTTGAGAGGCCCGTGGCCTTCCTTTAAGCTCGGCGTCTTGAGGCTCGGTGAGCTAGGAATCTTTGACGCCTGGAGATCTGCCCCTGACATCCTCAAGGGCGGTCGATCCAAGCACTGACCCTACTTGTATGGGAACTGCCTCGATCGTGTGCCCCCCCGAGGTAACTGGAGTTGGCGACTCCTCTACTGAAGCGATAGCCTCCCTACTTCCCCCTTCACTCGACGTCAGAGAGGGAGAATCCGTGGCGTCCTGGTCCAAGTTGTAGCACTGTCCAGAAGGAAAAGTGAGCTCATCGAGCACCTACTGCTAGGCCACGATGACCGCTCGATGGAAGACATGGGTGAACCCCTTCCACATCTCCCATCGATAGCCTGGCTCATAATACGAGAAGGTGGCCTTCTGGAGAGCTGCGTGGTAGCCCTCCAAGCTCCTATATCGATCGACTGCCTCTGCCCTGACTTGCTCCACTGTCTCCTCGAGCTCAGCCACCCTCTACTCGGCTCCGAGAAACTTCATCTCGGCATCGGACAGCTTTACCTTGGTCTCCCCATGCACTTGCTCGGCCTCTCGAGCCTGGCTATTGAGATTCTCCCGCTCGGCCCTCTACTACTCGTAACGCTGGACCCGAGCCTTGCGCTCTTCCTCTAGGAGCTTGCTCTTCAGGTTGGCCGTATAACGAGCTTGGGCTAGTTGCTCAGCCAGTATCTGAGCCACCTCCTAGCTCGACTGAGCCTGTGCTCGAAATGAGGCAGCCTCCCACCGAAGGACCTCGAGCTCAGAAGATAGTTGCTCGATCCTACGATCAGACTCGGCGCAGGCACGTGAGAGGGACCTCTCCTCACTCTCTGACTGTTTGAAGTAATCGACTATCTCGGCCCCCAGCTGGGCCATGATCAAGCCACTCTCCATCACCTTCTCGAAGAGTAGGGAGGGGGGACTACGCCTGAACTCCTCCCGAACCAGCAAAGGCATCAAGGACCAGCACCTCTGGTACAGGGTAGTCGGGACGGCCGGGGCACCAGCCGAAGGGGGGAGAGTCCTCTCTGGGCGTGCCGCGACCGGAACATCCCCTACGAGGGTCCCCATTCTCGGGATGGCTTCACTCGGGCGAGTCACGGTCGGAGCGCCCCCATTGAGGGTCCCCATTCTCGGGGCGGCTTCACTCAGCTCAGGCTAGGTCGAAGCCTCGCCTTGTGCTTCCTCACCCCCAGCCGGGACTCTGGGACCAACCACCTCTGTCTGCTGTCTGACAGGCTCTGCGGTAGTTTCCCCACTAGCAGCAGCAACCTCTGGCCCGATGGATGGGAGGTCTGGGCGGCGGACCTCCTCGACCGAGGCCCCATCCACCAGGTGCGCCTGGTCCTCGACCAGAAGGGCAGCCCCCGCCTTCTTCGATCGCTTCTTCTTTGCGAGTAGGGCCCTCATTGAGGACAACAACAATGGCTCGTCAGGTTCCTTACGTTTGGACCCACGATGCTTAGGGACCTCATCCTGAGCCTTCTACTTGCCCTTATCCTAGGCATGGGAGGAACCCTCAGAGGTCCGAGACTGACTCCGAGTAGGCATCTCCTCCAAGTCGATAGCCCCCTGCTCCGACGGCTACTCCCCTTCATCAACCGTCTGCCTCGAACCTGAGCAATAGAAGCCAAATTCTCAGAAAAAGGCCCCCCTACCCGACCCAGAAGCATAATGCAGGGCATTGAGAATCTTACCATGATTGGACAGCATCCGAGAAGGATATTCCTCGATGTTCGCCACCGTCATCAGCTCGACATTCGATTGGTGATTCTCCTGGAGAACCCTGATCTCCTCCTCTAGCTCCGGGGAAACCACCACCTTCTTCGGAGGGATAGACAGATGGAAGTCGGGCTTCATCGAGAAACCTCAAGAGATGCCACCCTTCGACGAGCCCACCAAGAAGAATTGGGTCTTCCACCCATTATGAGAAGAATCCTTGGCGGAAAGCGTCATGCAACTCCTTCCCCTCTTTGCCTGGAGATAGAAGAAGCCCTTGCTCGCATGGGTGTGCTCCTTCAACTCGAAAAAGGAATGGAAGAGGTCCAGTGAAGTGTGAAGCCCACACGAGTGATAGAGAAAGATGAAGGAGAAGATGAAAGTAAATGAGTTGGAAACCAACTAGACAAGAGCCAGCTGGTAATATTGAAGCAACTAGATGACAAAGTGGTGGAGAGGCAAATGAAACCTACACTTTCAAGCCAAGAGGAAAGTGCAGAAGAGGCTTGAACGAGCATCTAGACTGGACTCGTGAGGTTGAGATGGGGATAAATAATACTGCCAAGGCAGCCCGAAGCGCCCCTCCATTGCCTTCACTTCATCCTCACTCAACTCGCTGCGCATCGGTTGTTTGGGCTGTGGCACCAAACTTCCTGTGCCCTGACTGGCTTCCTGCTCCCCAGCAGCAGGGTATTGCTCCACCATGGCCGAACGAGAGGAACAAGGGGAAGAAGAGGAGGACGCTGACTCAGGCGACTCGGGAGGAGGTGGAAGCTGGCGAATCGTCGCCGTCGCGATCTCTACTACCTCCCCGAAGCCTTCTACGATTCTGTGCTCCTCTGTACCCCCCTCGCGGTGCATGAGCTTTTTTTAGAACACAAGGGTGATGGAGAGATAAAACCTTAAATAAAGGAGGCATGGAATGTGAACCCGCACGATGTTTACACTCCCAGCAGTTCAGTGGGAGGCGACACGATGTTCCACACTCCGAAAAGGGACTCCTCACATCGACTCAAGAGAGTCATCATCACAAGAGTATTCCCAGGACAGTCGCATTAAATGGTCCTTGTCGGAGAGAAACCCCTACCCAATTCGAGCCACTGACGTCACCTACCAGTAATGTTACTCATCCGAGCCCAATTTTGGCTCAGGAGTAGGGGGGTCAAGTGGAGAGGGGAAAAAATCTATCGCCCAAAAGCACAGACCAACTAGGTCTAATTCGACCGAACTAGGCTGACGCAGGACGAACCTGGTCGAGACACTGAGACCTAAGCCAACAAACAACGAGCATAGGTCGTCTAAGCGACAAGGCAAACACTCATGTGAACAGCGGACTCCACAGGACTCGTAGTGATGGTTCGGCGAGCTGGGGCTCGCGAGAGGGTCGGACACAGTCCGAGTAGCAAGGAGAGTGGTGATGAACCACCCAGGGAACAAGGTCATGGGCACCAGATTCAACCGGGTGGACCGATACCGAGGGGATCGGTTCAGATGTACACTCACTCACCGGCAACAAGAACTCACGAAAAGTGGAATTATGGACCGGGCACTCCTCACATGGGCGCTGCAGTTGGAACAAATACTAGACAAGCAAATTGGAGTGGCAGCCGCACGTACCTAGCCCGTCCGAAGGACCGACTCCTGTCGGAGACGAAGGTGAGTCGGGGAGCGTGCGCACCCGGCGGACACGCTGCGTCGAGGAGGCTTGACGATGTTCCCTGCTATTACAATTACTACACTCCACGTAGGGAGGGGATCACGGGGATGGGAAAACCGTTACATGCACTACCCTCGCGCAGGAGGGGGGGAAGAACGAGGGGAGGGGAAACCAAGCTACCGACCGTACGCCTAGCTCCGACGTCCAATCGAGGTGGTGCCAATGCCTGGATGAAGCTTGGGGGATGCCGAAGGATGCCTGCAAGTTTGACATCAAGCCGATGTCACTGAAAGGTGGGGGAGGTCGCAGCCGATGGCCTGCATAGTTCTGCCTCGCAGGACTGGATGTTGCAGTCGAGGTGCATTGAGAGGTGCACTCACTGTAGAACTCTAAAAGTGACGGGACCAACTCGTGGGTGTAGAAGACAGGGGGTACTACAAACCCTCAAAATTTGGTGGCCATCAGATCATCTCACAGGTCGGGGTCACCCTGACGGTCAGCGTCAGGTTCCTGGGCGAATAGCAGGACAGGCCGACGACGGCCATGGTGGAATCTTTGATGCCGAAGTTAGAACAGGACAAAACCACTTGCGTTGGTTTCATATCATCAAAATCCACAACTTTTCATAAGACTACTTGACTTGAAACTGAGCAGAAGAGGGAGTGTTGGGGCCAACTTGGCAGTAGACTATCCTGGGTGAATAGAGGGCTCCAGGTCTGGTGCGACTGAGGGAGAATGGACACTCTAGGCGGGGGTGTTGTCGAAAGAAGGCAGGACCACCTCTGGTACATCGGTGCTTCGAAGAAGAAGAACTCTCATGAAGGGAGTTCTGGCCGATTCGCACAGGGGAAGTCGATGTTGGCGTTGCCAAGTGGCACTCAGGAACATATGCAGTGCGGGTGCAGTTGCACAGAAATGCCTGTAGCAGTTGATTCCATCGACAAATAGAGGCGGGACCACTTCAGAAGCATGGCCGACTCAAAGGTGGACGACTCTTATGAAGACACCTCGAGCCGAATCCCGCTGTGGATGCCACTAGTAGCTCTATCAACCGAGTCTCTGCTGCAGGCTTGTAGCAGAGAGCAGCACCATGCTTGCCCTAAAACGATGCCTGGATCAACAAGTGTGCCGATCCTGCACCATGCACCATCAACGTAAAGAACGGGCAATCGAAATTTCATCAGACTTTCTCTCTCCTCCTTATCCCGTTTTTCCCTCCTCCCGTTCCTGGTTGGAGGTTCTCCCGTGCGTGGCTCCGGCCATGGCCGGCCGTGGGAGTGGAAGAGCCCCTCCCCGCCGGCCAGGGGCGGCTCGTCCGTGTCCTCCGCAGGTCAGCGCTGGGCGACAGCATCCTTCTTCCTCGGCTCCATCTCGCGGTGGCGGCCTTGGTGCCTTCCACGCGGGCTCGGGCCTTGGCGCATCCAGCTTCCCTCTCTCGGCCGCGGCTGCTCCAGGCTCGAAGGAAGACTTCCCGCCGCTTCTCGGCGCGGGCCCCCCTGCCCCCTCTGCGGCGCTCCGTCCCTCATCGTTCCTGGACGCTGCAGCGCCCGACTCCTCCGGCGGGGTTCTGCCTGCAGAGCTAGGCGCCGGGCTCCTTGCGTCTTCGACGACGGCTGGGACCGCGCCCTGCTCCGCCGCCCCTCCCTCTGTCCTCGCCGGTGGCCTGGCGCCTCCCGCCGGTGCTCCGGCTCCCCCCGTCCCCGCCCCCTGTCCGCAGTTCGACTGCCACGTCTTTCCCCAGTCGCTCACGCCATCTCCTTCGCATGCATCCCAACCGCTGATCTCTCACCTACCACTGCCGCAACCTCTGCCTGGTGGTCACGTACCCCTCAAGTCAACCTCTCCCCACCCGTTGACCGGCCTTTCATGCGATGGGACGGGGACCTCTTCCGATCCCCTGTTTTCCTTTCACCCTAGCGCGTCCGACGGCCTGGCTGTTCTCCCAGCTGTAGATGCCGCGCCGACCCTTGCTGGTCTCGCCGCCGTGGCCTCCCCGCGGCCGGCATCCGCTCCTGGCCCTCGGGGCCGTCCACCGCTCACCACTGCTGCCGGTGCGCTGCCAGCGAACCCTGCTGGCTTCGACCGCGGCCGAGGGTCGCCTTCAGCCCCTGTTAGCCCGCGCGCCGGTCCCCCCCAACCGGGCACCTCTTCCTCTGGCCCACCGGGCCGGCCCCCTCCGCACTCGGCCGCGCCAGCCCCTTCCCCCTGGACCAGCGTTGCAGACCGCCCCCGTCCAGGCGGTGCTCCACCATTGCCTGGTCGCTCCTTCGCCCAGGTCGTCAGCAACACTGCATGCCTGCCGAACCTTGACATGGCCGTCCACGCCCCCGCCTTCTCCGACTCCGGCGAACCGGCGGCGTTCTTCTCTGTTGAAGAAGTTCGTAAATCCTGTGCTGCCCTTCAGTTTGCGATCATCGCTCGTACCCCGCGCGGACGACCAGCATTCGACGCCGTCCGGTACCACCTTGCCCAAAGGTTTAAGCTCCTTCAAGACTTCGTCATCAGCGCTCTAGACACAAGGCACCTGCTACTGCGGTTCCAAAACCAGGAAGACTACCTTCAAGTTCTGTTGAAAGACACCCTCTTCATCCAGGGGAAGCCGTTCCACTTCTTCAAATGGACGCTTGATTTCTCCAGAACGACGGACTCGCCCATCGTGCCGGTTTGGCTGGAGCTGCCGGACCTTCCTGTCAACTTTTACCACGAAGCTATGCTCCTCTCCATCGCCGGCAGCATCGGCCCCCCCCTGCAGATCGACCGGAACACCAAATGCCTCACGCGCTCGCTTGCTGCTTGCGTCTGTGTGCAGCTGGACGTTTCCAAGCCTCTACCGTCAAGGGTCCTCATCAACTATGGGCCTCACAGCTTCTGGCAGCCGATCGTCTACAAAAACCCTCCTGTCTTCTGTTCCGGCTGCAAGCGCCTTGGCCACCCGGCTGCTAAGTGTAAGAAGACCTCCAATGCACCTGCTGCCCCCCCGGCTCCTTGCCAGCCACCTGCCGGTCTCCCCAACTCCCAGGCTGCTTCCGGTGCCCCTCTGCTTCCCACCGGTGCCGCCGCGGGGCCCCTGGCTCCTTTGGCCGCTGCCACGGTCCTCACGCAGGCGACGTGTGTGCTGGAAGCGCCGGTTGGGACTGTTGCCGCCTCTGCTCCCAGGGTCACTGCTGTCGACTCCGCCTTGGCGCCAGCACCGAGGATGGATCCCGCCCCTGTCTGCGTCCAGCCAGCCTCCTCCAGCCCTGCCTCTCTTGTGGCGTCGGGGGAGGACATCCTTGCCAGGCGGGACGACGTTCCCGCTGCTGACCGCGTGCTGCCTGCATCCAGCCCCCCCGCCTCCCTTCCCGCTCCTGGTGGGGCGCTCGCTGCAGGGCGGTTGCCGTCTGCCACCAAGCCTGCTCCTGTCTCCTCCGCGGCGGCCCCTGTCGCTGACTCTGGTGCGGTCCGGGGCTCGGGTGTGGCCGCTGTGGCCCCTTGCCGACAGAACGCTCCTCCCTCCCTCGCATGCGACGGGGCCCCTGCCAGTGAAGACCTTGCTGCCCAGCCTCTTCCTTGCGCCGCGGCCCTGCTCCATCCTGGAAAGCCACCTACCACCGTGCCTGATGACTATGATCGATGTTCACCCACACCTTCGGCAAACAGAGCCCCTCACAGGACCGTTGGCAGGTCGCCAGTCCCGGTCACTGCCGTGGGTTGCCCACAGTCCACAGCAGCTCCCACAGCCCCCGTAATTCATCATTTCTTACTACCATGTTTCCATAAAATTGATGGACTAGAGAATGATAAACCTTCCTATGATCAGACAAGAATGAAATTAAGTTGGGTTGCTTCCTCAGGAGTTCAACTAATTTTGGCAAAACTTTTTCAATGCTTTTAAAATCCACAAGACGAGGACAGAGTACTTTCCTTTCAACCAGCATTTTGGTCTCTGAAGCTACATTCTTCTTTTGTGCTCAAGCCTCTTTGTCCTTTCATCTTAGCTCTTTCAGCATATGGGCTTCTTCCCTTTCTTTCAAGGTCCTCTTCTTGGGGGCCATATGGAGAAGTCGAACAGCCTTGAGCGGATGCAGATGGAGAATGTCGGTGCAGCACGACCTTCTCTTGAACAGATGGAAGTGTACCAGTGAGCAATCCGATCTCCTGACAACACGCAGCTCCAGACAGAGGTGGCTCGTAGGAGGGCGTCGCGGATGCTTCGAAAAGGAGAAGAGTTGCGGACGCCGCTGGAGGGTGCTTTGGAGAAAAAAGGCGTAGGCAGAGTGACGTTAAGGCAGAGGAAGGGCATCATGGTTGCTTTGGGGAAGAGGAAGAATGCCACATGTGCTTTGGGAGGATGCGTTTGATGGTCAGAGGAGATAAGAGTTGCGAAGAGGGTTTAGGGCAGAAGAGCGAGGAGGTGAATGGGTTAGAGGAAGACCACGGGGTGAATGGAGGTGGTCAAACGAGTGGAACCATAAGAGCCCCTAGCCACTTGGGTTCGAATGGGATGGAGTGAAGAAAGAACCCAGCGGACCGGTTTGCGAACCAATATCTGAAAATAAAGTGTCGACTCATTGAGTCGACACATTTTTGCAACTCTTCTGTCTCGTGAATAAAAAGAGTACACAGGGATAAAAGTCGACTCTAGGAGTCGACTCTTCCTCTATAACATAAAGTTTTCAAGGGAAAATGGATGAGTATGAAGGCCAAGGGTTTAAGACTTGAAACCCAATGAATAATGGACTCAGATAAGAGATATTGAGGATTGATCAAATGGGAAATTGATCATGGACTGTGGAATTCAATCAACCACAATAAGATGACCAACACAATCGAGCAGACAATCAATCATCTCAATTATCCAGCATAGTTCATTGTAATTGAAATACTGCTAAGAATAAAACCAGATTTGAGCTAAAACCAATCTATCCACATGAATTTGCATTTAGACCATGATTTCTTACCTTGAACCAGGGAAATGTGACACTTTTAATCCTGCATGTTAAGAAAACCAATCTCATGATAAAACACAGAAGTATCACTCAATGCATTTTATAATGTCTGTGCATATCAACCCATGGTCAATGCATATGAGTGGATTGGGTCAGTGCAAGATGAAGCAGGTCAGTGCAAGATTCAACCGACTCGGTGCAATAATCAACCAAGTCCGTGCAATGACGAACAAACTCGGTGCAATGAACAACAAGGTCGGTGCAATATAGAGCAAAGTCTGTGCAATGTTGAATAAAGTCCGTGCAACAAGTAGCAAGGTCAGTGCAAAGGAGAACCAAGTCTGTGCAATGACAAACAAGGTCGATTCAATGGACAACAAGGTCCGTGCAATGCCAAACATCAATGCAACCAACCAACATTTAACACAACATTCACAATTTGTTCTCAATTCAACATAGGGAAAAAGTTTACCTAACTCAGTCCATTCATGACAATCATGGCAATCTTTTAGCAAAGCTCATTGTAGAGGAAATTCATGGAATCACAAGTGAGATTAGCATGTTCAGGAAGAAGTGCATGTTGCATTGATGGGGGTTCAATCAATCAAGTTCTTCTTATGCACTTCAAGCATGCAAGCAAGCATATTTAGATATAAAATCAAACATGAGAGTCCTTTAGGGATAGGTATAAGAAGAATGCAACTGATTTGAGCATGATGTCCATGAACAATACTAACAAGGTTGTGCTTACAAAAAGATGTACTGCATAACCAATGAAAATTGACTAATTCAGGAAATACATTCACACAATCAAACTCAAATACAATATGTGAACTATGAGGAATGACTATCAAGACAATATGGATTATCAAATGTTCTAAAGAACACTAACAAGAACCTCTTCTCTCTACATTTCCATACACAGTGCTTAGCTTTTGGTAGCTTCGCATAGTCTCCAATAAATTTTTTTTGATTAAATATAATTAAGATGACTAATCTTTTGTCCTTTGTTTCAGGGGCATTTCCCGGTTACTTAACTTCGTCACTTATTAGCAATATGGATTTTTGTCCCTTTTCGTTCTGAGTTTCCTCCTTTGTTTCAGGGGGGATTCCCAGCTACTCGGTTCCAATTCCACTTATTGATATTTTTGGTGGGACTGACAGCTTTTTCCTCACGAGTCACTAGATTTTGATGTAGGGATTTAAGGATCCTCAAGAGTGTTGAGTGGAATAGCTGAGATCCTTATTGAATGAAGTCAATAGTCTCAAAGGTCCATATCGAGTGAGTGATTGTACAGATAGTAGAGGATGAATTAGTCTTATCAAGGTCATGTCTCCCCCTAAGTGTATGCACGGTTGAAAATAAAACCTCCTTTTTAATATGTGCCATGAAGCAAGCATGCCTAGATCAATGCAAATTTATTTATCAAGGATGTCTCTCTCGGGTGTGCCACACCAGTGCTCCTAGTGGGCCGACACACGCGTGCCGTGGAAGCTACGACTAGTGGATGAGTCACCGAAAGTATAGACCGTCACATCACGAAAAATGACTCCAAAAGTAAACGAGTACAAGGATCGCTCCTCGTATAATATCGACTCATGGTGACGTAAGCCGAAGATGTCACATCCCGGGACCTCTCACGACACCCTACACCTGGTCCCCACATGATGCCCAGCATCAATCAGACCATAGGTCAGCACGTGGATCAAGGTCTGCTCACCTGGGACTCGAATCGGCACGAAAAATCACCGGCTAGGCCTCAGATGATGAACAGTCCATCATTGGCCACTCACGGATGCACGGCTAACTCACAGTCGTGCGGGGGAGAATGGACAATCCAACCTAGTCGTCTGTCACTCCCAACGAAAACCAGACTATAACGTGCCTGCCTAAGTGCGTTATAGTGATTAACAGACCAACAGAGGTGTGTTAAGCCCTAAGCCATGAAAGTGAACATAACGCACTCCTCCAGGGGCGTTATGTACATAACAGACCAGACATGGTGCGTTATGTCACGGAGCAAAACAGACCATAACGCACTCCTCAAGGGGGTTATGGACCTTAACGGACCAGCTCTGGTGCATTAAGTGGAAGGCAAGGGCGTTAAGCATAACGCACCTTTCCTGGGGCGCTATAGTACATAACGGGCCTCTCTAGGCACGTTATGTGACCAGGACCCCAACAGTCAAAACCAACGGTCAAAAATCAACGGTCGGAAACTATGACGCACTGGCACCGGCATGTCATGTCTGACATGGCGGTCAGTCGAGGGCCCGTTAAACTCTCGATGACCAGACTCAAATCATACGAAGCATAACGCACCTGCCTGGGTGCGTTATGCTCATGACGGCTTCTGGAACAACCGCTATATCGTCCCGGCAGTGAAACGGTGAATAGAACCCAAAAATACCAACCACGCCCCCGTACCTCCACGGGAGAGGGAGAAATCAAGGGGGAAACTCCCCAATAGTCCTAGGCATGATTCTATGACCTCGGATCGGCCAAAAATGTGATGAATCACTATATCGGGCGATCACTCGCCAAATCATGGTTTTACCCTAACCAGCTCAAAAACTCCCCTCTCGGCCTCACGACGGGCTAGAAACCACGAAAATGAAATGCGAAGCTAGGGAACGTCACCCTACCTCAATGGAGCAAATGCTCCACCGAATCGACGCTGAAATCGCGGAGAACGCTTTGAAAACTCTCGGTCCGTCCACAAAACCCCACGATCTTTACGCTGCCTCGATCGCCACACCGTCCCCGCCGCCACCGTGCCATCGCCCCGTGCCGTCTGCAGCTGGTGGGAGCTCACCGCGGTCATCACTGGTCGAAGGGAGAGAGGAGGGGGTGCTCACGGTGGGAAGAAGAAGAAGAAGGAAGAAGAAGAATAAGAAAAAGAGAAAAAGAAACAGGATATTTATAGAAAATATAAAAATTTAAAAAAATACCAAAAAATAAAAAATCACATTTTCACGATCCCCAGAACGCACCGATCGCAATGGTACCACTCACGCCCAGGTGAATGACCATGTTCGCCCGCAATGGCGTGCCGAAGGATTTGTCAGAAACTGGGTTAGAAATCAAAAAAATGCGCGGGAAAAGCCACGGAACACCTCCGAGCCTCCGAAATGACCCCGGATCACGCCGATCCAAACACGAAAGATGTCCAAAACAAAATTCTGGACACGACCAAGTTGAATGCTATGAGAAAATAGGTCTGGGACCTGAGAACAAGGATCCGAAAGGGTCTGAGACATCACACCCCCTGAATGTATGCTGCAGGTCTTTGTGTTGATTCCTTCTTCGCTTGAATGGCCTTGGTGTGGATGTAGAGTTTGCTGCACGGGGTACTGTTCATGGCTACAGTACTCTTCCTTCTTCACTTGGACAACCTTCCCTTAATCTCTTCTTGAAACCCTTGCTTGCTTCTTCTCTTGATTGGAAGTTCCTTGGCTTCAGATGGTGCTAGAATGACTCCAGTTGGATGAAGGACTTGCTGGACGGAGTATGTTCACGAGAGTTGCAGCAGCCTTCTTCTTGCCTTGATAGCCTCCCCCTTGATCTCTCTTTGTTGGTTGCTTGCTTCTTCAATTCATTGGAAGTTGATGGCTTCAGATGTACCTTGAATCTTCAGCTCCTGGATGAAGTGTTGATCCACGGATCACTATTCACGTCTATAGTAGCACCTCTCTTCTCCCTTGATAGCCACCTTGATCTTCCCTTGTTGTTGTTAGGGTTTTTGACCCCAATGAGATGTTTTTATACATCTAGGGTGGTCAAGGGGCAACCCAGGAACCATATCCACAAATCCTGGCAAGATTGGGGGCATTAGGATTAAAGAAATGAGGAAAGATTCCTCTCCATGAGCTGGAAACAAAAAGTCAAGAATGGGGGCTTCGGGGAGTTCGGTCGACCAGAACGCCTGGGTCTGTCAACCGAACTTATGCAGGCTGGGAACTTTTTGTTCCTGGCAAAATCGGTCGATCGATGCCCTGGTGGTGGTCGACCGAAATCCTGCAGAGTTTGGGATTTTTATTTCTAGAAATTCTGGTCGACCGACCCAGTGGATTGTTACACATGCACGGACTTGAAGGTTGAAACATGCAAAGGGTTATGAACATGCATGGACTTTAACACAAGTGCATGAAGATGTATGTGCACAGGCTTGGATAATGCTACAGCCTGTAGATGCAAGACTTGCACTGTTCATGCACGGAGTTCAATTTTCTTCTATTGAAAATGTGCTCAGACTTTGAACAGAAAAATGTGCACGGACATAAGAATGTAGGTAGCAACGTGCACGGACTTGGGAGAAGATAGTAAAATGTGCACGGACTATGAATGTCACTCTACATAGCTAAGGCAGATGTCTGACCTTGCTAAGACTTGCAATGACTGAACATATGCAGACCACCTACATGCACTGACTACGCACAGACTTGCAGAACCAAATGCAACAGGCAAACATTTATGCACAAATTAACACTTATGTATCAATCCCATTCATCGCAAGCAAATGCCATAACACTTATGTATCAATCCCATTCATCGCAAGCAAATGCCATACACATCATCATAAGTTGCTATCATCAAAACAACACTTAATCATCAAAGCCAAGAGAGCACAGCAATCTCTCCCTGATTCATTGTAAGTTGCTATCATCAAAACAAACACTCAATCATCAAAGCCAAGAGGGCACAACAGTGGGGTCCACATCAACATCATTTTGGGAGGATCCACCTCAGGAGGGGACCACAGCCGAGGAAGAAAGTGTCATGCCGAATGAGCCTCTCGGGCTTCCGAGCCCCCTAAGGCTTCACTGGTGAACGACTAGCAGGCCGTAGTCTTCACCGACCAAGACCTGGAAGGGGTAGCCACTCCGCATGATGACGCCCTTGTAATCTCATCTACTATAAACCATTGTAACGTAGATAGGATACTAGTGGACAATGGGAGTGCCCCAGATGTTTTGGAGTATGAATGCTTCTTAAAAATGGGTGAAAACCCATCCAGACTTTACTCGATTCGAACCCCCCTCTATGGGTTCAATGGCCAGGCAACTTATCCCGAGGGAGCCCAGAGCCTACCAGTTACCCTTGGTACCCCTCCCAAAATCGTCACATTTCTGGCAAACTTTGTGGTGATAAAAGGGATGTCAGCCAACAATGCTATCTTTGGTCGAGGCATCATTGGCCAGATAAAGACAATGCCCTCAACCTATCATCAAAAAATGAAGTTTTTCACTAAATATGGTATTGGGAAAGTCCGAGGTAACCAGGCAATAGCCAGAAGGTGCTACGTAATCATGGTCGAAGCCGTAAGGCCAGAAGGGAAAAAGAAAGAGGTTGAGGAAGTCGAGGATAAGCTGATAGAAGGAAAGCCTAGCCGAGAACTACTGTCAGTCTTCCTCAAAGATGACCCGACTCTTGAAGTAGAAATAGGAGCAGGCTTATCGCCCGATGTTCAAGAGTAATATAAGAATTTTTTTTCTGAGTACATTCAAGTCTTTGCATGGTCTGATGAGGATCTCCCCGGCATTCCCAAAGAGATGATGATGCACAAACTCAACCTCAATCCATCGGTAAAACCCGTCTAGTAGCAGAGAAGGAAGCATGCCCTAGAAAAATAGGTGATTAACAAGGAGCAGATTAATAAGGGAAAGAAAATCGAGCTATTTCATTCGGTCCTTTACCCGACGTGGCTCGCAAATGTCATCCTGGTACCAAAGGCTTTGGGCAAGTGGAAGATGTGTGTAGACTTCACCGACCTCAACAAAGCCACTCCGAAGGACCGTTACCCATTACCGAGCATCGACCAATTGGTCGATTCAACCTCGAGTAACGAACTTCTCAACTT
Source organism: Amorphophallus titanum (assembly GCA_024336825.1). Classification (NCBI taxonomy): domain Eukaryota; kingdom Viridiplantae; phylum Streptophyta; class Magnoliopsida; order Alismatales; family Araceae; genus Amorphophallus; species Amorphophallus titanum. Next base: position 43,350,382 of record JANBPO010009603.1, read on the forward strand.
TCTGGACGTGTATTTTAGCTACCACCAGATCTGAATGGACCACGAAGACAACGAGAAGACTGCCTTTGTCACTCACTTCTGTTGACACCTATTTTTTGCCTATAAGTTAAGTCATTCTTCCTACCATCATTTTGATGCCTCAAGTTGTCCGTTACTCATTGGGCCATTTATATGCATTTCCTTGGGCTTATTTTATGGGTATTTCCTCCCTAGCTGGGCTTGCTCTCGAGATTTCCTTGGATTTGGGCTTAATAGGCCTTGATTTCACTTGGTCTTTAAGATAAATGGGCTTATTTATCCCATTTTATCAATTTCCACCACCCAGTCTAACCACGATCTAGCGATAGACCATTTTGGATGTTGGGAGGTAGTTCTGAATACCGTTTATATTGCTCGAAATCCCACACCGATTTACCTCTGGATTAAATAGATATTTATCTTATTTCTGATTTTCCACCGACAACCTAAAAAATGGTCTCTCATTAGGCCGTTTATTCAAGTTGGGCGGTCGCTAGAAGACCATTTAGTGGCCAGAGCCCTAAATGGGTCAATCTTTCGGATAAATATCCATCTTATCTCATTTTTATATATTTTCCACTGATACCATGTAAATGGTCTCTCGATGGACCGTTCAATGCGTTGGGTGGTCTATTTAAGGACCATTTTTAATTCTAGAGTCCTACGCCAGATGGGTCGGTCTATTCTTTGGATAAATGGCTTATTCGATCAATGGACTGCTCACCTTTATAAACGGTCTTTTGGGAGACCATCTATAGGTTGTCGGTGGAAAATATATAATGAGATTGGTGATCACGGTGGGACACCTAGTGCCCATCATGCTTCTGACACGAGAGTGAGCCGACCACCCAAGACTCAACGCCGGTTCCTCAACCGTGCAGATCGACACGTTTCCCTCGCCGGGGACGACCGTGAGCGAGTGCTTCTTATTTTGGGGCATCTTTGTCCCTTCGGGAGCCACATTAGGTGATGACTTGGTTGTACAGTTGCTGGTCGCGTCGTCTAGTGAGTCGTGTCAGTTCGTCAGGTCCTAGGTTCGTGTCCACATATCGAGTTTCATTGTCGTCCCGCATCAACAGGGCGGGGCATGTTCCGCGGCTGCCTGACGATCTCGCAAGTCCAATCCTACACTTCAGCCGCTCCTGAAAGGAGAACCAAATCGGTCAAGCACCCCTCACAACCAGAGTAATCTGATGTAAAATAAAGCCAATACCCTACAGTAACGGGGGACACAACCCTAGCTCCCAGAGCAGCACCGGAGTTAGAGTGAATTCCACATCAACGAGAGGATATCGCTTAATCTCCCTCAACTTTTAGCTTTCCTCAGCCCTGAGAGAAGGCTTCTTATCAGGCAGGTGCGGCGAGAGCCTCTGCGCATCCAACTATCGGAGGCCCCCTCCCAGTCTTTTGACTTGATGAGGTATACGTACCTCTCCGCCCAACCCCTGCGGTTGGACGTAGTATGGGAAACTTTGATGAAATGTTGGGGGGGTGCGAGCTTGAAATAGGTGAAATAGGTGTCAGCCAGACAACTCTGGAGGAGGAAGATGTGCCGAAATAGATCGACGCTTGGGTCCACCAACGCTCGATGGCACGAATAGACAAACCCACAAAGGATGCTATAAGAATTGGGGGTTATCTCCCCAGGATGCCGTCCATAGTAATCGAGGACAGACGTGATGAAGGGATGAATCAGAACATGAAAACCCACTTGAAAGGAGGCTACCGGGACCATGATCCCGCCAGAAGTGTAACTCATTATATCATCTCCCACAGATGGAAAGATGATGTCGTACTCGGGGGGAATCTGGAAAGCTCCCCGTAGGCCATGGATCACCATGTATGACAACATCGTCGGGGAATTGGGCCGACTAGTGCCGGCACCCAAAGTGCTCGGCACGCCACCTCCGTCGCGAGGCGCTTCTTCAGAGGAAGAAGAACTGACTTGAGAGACTCCTCTACGTGGAGGCATGACTACAGAAGATGGGTGACATGGGAGAAGGAAGAATCCTCACCGATCCAGGAGAGGAAGATGCCTACAACGAGAATTGCAACTGGCAAAATGTGGATGGGGACTATGGAAGACCATGCAGTCACCCTTATAACCAACCACGACAGGCCGGGACCACTCTTCGCGAGGTAGGTGAAAAGGAGCCTGCCACAGTGCCAGCTGACCGTTCAGAGCCTGCGCTTCCAGAATAAGACAAGATGTGGGTCATCAATACCCTGCATGGCCGCTGCCACCACCAGAAGTGCCTTGAGCGCCAAGCCGACCCCCAAGCTTCCAATGCCTACGATATGAGGAGTCCAACCTAGGGCCTCATGCTCTGAAGAGACCCTCTCCTTATCGACTCTTACCCCCTACAGAGTCCTCGGTGACTGAAAGTAGGGGAAAGTGAGGAGGGTAAATCCGGTTTGGCCCAGGAATGGCTCGATACTGGTAGGCCCATTGAGAATTGAGCGCAATAAGCCATCCCAAGGGGCGGGCATACGTGCTCAGCCCAATAAGGGGAGGCCCAACCCAGAATGGCATCGGATTCTGCGATGCGGAATGGCTACGGCCCAAGCACAGTTATCGCCGAAGGACTCTCTGGCGACCGACCGTTGCCCCCACGATGTTGGCCTTGACCCCATAACGGGTGAGCAAGCCCCATGAGCGTCATAAGACTCGCCCTGGGACCAGCCGACGCTGGAGTAATCGCCCTGCAACGGGAAATTCTCGCCACGATAGTGGAGAAACGTTACTCTACTATGGACGCCCTTCCCTATCAAGGGATGAGGCTCCTCGCTCTAGGACAAGCCCCTATAAAAGGGAGATTGACAAAAGAGAAGGACACGGTGGTTCATTCCGCTATTACGCTACTCAAGAGAATAGAGCTACTAGCCCTAGTACACAATGAGAAGAAGAGAGCGACTACCTACACACTGATAAAAGTCCCTTCTGACGACCTTACCACCCAGCGAGCACTCTCCGAGTGAGCACTGGGACCAGCGAGCACTCGTTCGGGAAATCTCCATCGGCTCTTCGACCTCCTACGGTGATCTCTCTTTCTCTCTCTGTCTCTCTTGCTCTTCTCTATATTCTGTCATCTTGTTGCTGACTTAAGCATCGGAGGGTTGTCCCCTGGGGTAATACCCGGGACTCCTTCTGATGCCTCTTTGGCTTCCTGGTGTTCGCGGGCTTCCACGGGCGTGAGACGACTTCCCTCAACAAATAAATAGAGAAGGTGGTATGTGACCTAAGAACCACTTTTCAGCCGCCACACTTCTTGGCGCTGTCTATGGGAACCAAGAGGAAAAGGCTATGGCGCCCCATGGAAGTCTCCGCAACACCAGTAACCAGGGGCGAAGGTCCCTCCAAGGACCCACGTAATACCCTGGATCTTTTCGGATCTGAATCTGAGAGCTTTCGGATCGCTTTTGTGAGTCCTGAGTTGTGTTATACGATCTACGCGGTATTTTCTCTGTTCATGTGTTTTTATCTTCGGAGGTCCTGGAGCATAACGGATCAAGACAGGTCCATTTTGTGGAGTATAACGCCCCTGCCCAGGTGCGTTATGGTCGGGTGGTTTTCGAGGCTAATGCCATGTCAGTCCCCTTGATGACCATGTTTGCCTCGAAGATCGTGTCAGTCGGTTCGCATAATGGACTCCTCTCCGTACATTACGGTTAATATAATGCTCAGGTGCAGATCTGTTATGGTTTGTTGACCGATGTTTTGGCTGGGTATGGCGGTTAATATAATGCGCCTCACCCTGTGCATTTTGTGGCTATGACGGATGGGTTCTGGTCTGTTATGTGCCCTAGGTTTGTGTTTTTGTGTCTGTTGGGTATAACGCACCTACCTTCATGCGTTATACAGGTATAACATGCCGATGGTGGTCTGTTATACATCATTTTGATCTGGTTGACATAACACCCTATACGTGGTGCGTTATGTTGATATAACGCCCCTATGCTGGCGCATTATATCATATGCATGTGGTTTCAGGTCTGTTTGGCATAACGCCCCTCCCGTGGTGCGTTATGTGGGTATAACGCCCCTATGCTGGCGCGTTATAGTCCTGTTTGTCGTATTGACTGGTTGTTTGTTTTGTGCTGTGTCTGTCTATCTTAGGTCCTTGTTTAGGGCGATGTCTATCTGTCGGTGGTTGTCTGGATTGGTCGGTTTAGGTGACTGACTATGGTCTTTTCCTAGACTATGACAGTACCCTAACGACTCAATCTAGAAGCTGCCATTGTCCTTGTCTCTAGTCACGTAGCAGTTGTCTCTTGACTGTTGGGTTTCCCCTAGCAGTTGATTGACAGGTTGCTCTGCCCAGAGTGTTGTCGTCATCCGCCACTCTTGTCCTTGTCTATTCTGTCTGTTTGTGCTTCTGTGGCGATGGATGTGTTAGTGTGTCGGTGTCGTGTCTTGTTCCGGTCAACCCGGAGTTACTTAGTGGTTGACAGGTAGTCTTGTTGTGCCTCGGCGGCCTTGTCCAATTCGAGACATGGGTTCTGGATACCTCGAGGTGCCGTTTTACCTTGGTTTACGTATCCAGGTGTGCTGAGGGTTCTTGGTGTCCCCTTAGGTCTCCGTGTGTCATTTTCTCGAAGCGTTGTTTTCCTTGGCTTAGGGTTAGACCGATTGGCGGCTTGTCCTGCTGTGTGCAACGATACTGACTCAGAGTCGTAGGACTCAGGGACCATTGTAGCTATAGGTCTAGTTGCCTTGACCTGAGTCTGTTGGCAGTTTCCTGTGCTACCTTTGGTGCTTTGAAGTACGTGTTACAGGGCACTCTTGCCTGTATGTACTTCGACACTTGTGTTTTGGAGTCCGTGTCTTGTGAGCCTTCACTAGTCGTAGCCTTACGGCACGCTTCGGCGTGACGGCTTTTACAGTGGGGCACTTTCGGTTCACGATTTTTAAGCTAGTTTCCGTCGGCTCCCGCAGTTACCATTGCATCCTACGGGGGGAGAAAACTAGCTAGAGGCCTGGCTTAGGCAAAAGCTACTATGTGCACACGTGGTCAGGGGCTTTGGACTGATGTCGACGGGCATTCTCCTGTCTAGTCACTCACGACTTTTTTACTGTTCTGGTTCTGACAGTGTCTTAGTCTCTACCCGTATGTAGGTATCGTAGACGAGACACTAGTAGGCATAGTATAAGACGTCAGTGGACGCAACTGGCTGTTCTTCTAGTGTGGGGCACTCTAGTCATGTGACACATGGCTCTTTGCGATACTCTTTGTGATACCCTTTGTGGTTCGCTTTGCGTTCCTTGTGCGTCGTGACCTTCTGGGTTAGCCTTTTTTGTGACTGTACTTGGGGTCAGTGTCTGCTGCTTGCATGACATTCTAGTTGTGTATGTGACAGTGTGCACGACGCCCTTGTCATGTTGTCTATCATTCGTGTCGATCGTCTGTCTAGCCTTTTCCTAGGTTTCTTTTGTCTATTTTGTAGGTTTCTTGCGTCGACAGTTCGGCAACTCCTGACTCTGTCAGCTCCGAGTTGCTCACTTGCCCTTGATTGGAGTAGTTTTAGGGTACCAAGGTTAGTTCAGTAGCCGTTGTCTGGTACGGCTTCTTCCTTCCCCTCTTCCTTAGCTTGTTCCCTACTCCTGCTTCCTCTTCTTTTACAGCTTTGTAGTTTAGCCTTCCCGCTTTACTACTACCTGTTGCTTACCTGCTGTTGCCTACTGTTTTAGCGTGTTACTGCGTGTTTTTCTCGGTGGGGATCCGCATGACCCCTACTGAGCCAATGACACGAGACTCACCCCTGCTTTATAGGTGGTGGTCGTTCGTTCGGCTTCCGTGTGTACCTGGGGCGCGTGCTCGTAGCGTCTAGTAGTGGCCAGCTGGTACCCTCGTTGGGCTTCCCCCGACTTTCTGGTACGTCTTTTCTTTTCTTTCGACTGTACTTGGCACTTGTTATCTTTTCTTTGGACTTGACTCTGGGCTATAATTGTTAAATTTAAAACTGTTAATTAAAAAGTAATTTTATTTCTGCTACTTTAGCAACCCGATCTAATGAAATATTATTACTTACTGCTATATCTGTCAGTTCAATGTACCCCATGATAATCCTTTTTCCCTTTAGGGGCTTTACCGCCCTTGGGAGGGCTAGAGGTGTGAAGAGGGAACTAAGAGCAGCATCAAAGATCCCTTGACGAGTGCCGTGGCAACATCCATGCCTTGGAGAGCAGGATAGAGGAGCTAAAGGGCTGGCTTGTTAAGGCCGAGTCTACTCTTGCCAAAGCTGAGGTGACCAGGCCCAAGGAAACTGAGGAGTTGGCCATTTCCGAGGTCGAGGTAGCCTCCGGATCGACCGAGCTGGAGCGTCTTGAAGGGCAGGAGGGTCAGCTGCGTGAAATGACCAATTTCCCTTGTGTCGGGATTCTTCCTCTTGAGGAGATCTTCCGGGACATAGACTGAGCGTCCCCTCCCCTTTTCTCTTCGTTTCTCTTTTCTCCTTTTGTTGATATGTAACACAAGGGTATGCCCCGAAGCATGTGTAGCTTGCCCCTTTTTGAAATAGAAAACTATTCATCCATATGTCTCTTTTGTGTGCAAGGTAGTCTAAAATCTTTTCTTCCTTCTTCCTCTTTCTTCTTCTCTCTTTTGTTTGCATCTCGGTGAAGTGCGAGCTTGTGCCGGTGGTTCATTTGGGGAACACTTCGGCTGGATTCGCGAGGGTGCATAGGAGAGTGCTCGCCTCCCCAGGGGAGAGATGAGGGGATCACTCCACCACGCAAGTCCCGCAGCCCACCAAGTGGTTCCACAAGGGTGTTGGACCCAAATGGGTTGATTCGGCCCATGGAGGGTGGAGAGAAGAGTTTGTTGGTCAAATGACCTAGACAAGGGGTCCAAATCAGAAGGGTGTATTCATCACCCGAGGGGACAAAGAGAAGAGTTTATTCTTTAAATGATTTGGACGAGAGGTCCAAATCAAAGGGATGTATTGTGGACGCACTGATGGGGACTCTTCGTTCTTTTCGTTAGTTTATTCATCCTTTCGTTCGTTTATTCGGTTTATTGGGTGCGAGGGCGTGCCAGTCACCGAGGTGACGATTTATGCGGACTTAAAGAAGCCCGAGTTCTTTGGGAAGATATCTGCTCTTCTGGGCTAGTGAAGTGCTGGTCCGGTGCTGATTCACGGGAGAGCGCTCACTCCTTCAGTGAAGGGATGAGGGAACCGCTCCACCGTGTACGCACTTGGGCCAAGAGTCCTTCATTCATCGAATCAGCCGGAGGGTCCGAGCCGGAGCCAATGAGGTTTCTTGCTTGTTCATCAATTCAGACGGAAAGTCTGAGCCGAAGCGAAGGAGTTTTTTGTTCATCGACCCAGACAGAAGGTCCTAGCCGAAGCAAATGAGCTCTTTTTGTTCGTCGACTTGGACGGAAGGTCCGAGTCGAAGCAAATGGGTTCTTTTGGTTCGTCGACTTGGACGAAAAGTTCGAGCCGAAGCAAAGGAGTTTTTTGTTCATCGATTCAGATGAAAGGTCCGAGCCGAAGCAAAGGAATTCTTTTTGTTCATCGATTTGGACGAAAGGTCCGCGCCGAAGCAAAGGAAGTTTCTTTTGTTCATCGACTTGGACAGAAGGTCTGAGCCAAAGCAAAGGAATTCTTTTGTTCATCGACTTGGACGGAAGGTTTGAGCCAAGGCAAGGGAGGTTTATTTTCTTTTGTTCATCGACTTGGACGGAAGGTCCGAGCCAAGGCAAGGGAGGTTTATTTTGTTCATCGACTTGGACGAAAGGTCTGAGCCAAAGTAAAGGAGTTCTTTTTGTTCATCAACTTGGACGGAAGGTCCGAGCCGAAGTAAAGGAGTGTTTTGTTCATCAACCCGGACGGAAGGTCCGAGCCGAAGCAAAGGGGTTTTTTTTGTTCATCGACTTGGACGGAAAGTCTGAGTCGAAGCAAAGGAGTTCTTTTGTTCGGCGACTTGGACGGAAGGTCCGAGCCGAAACAAAGGAGGTTTCTTTTATTCATCGACTTGGACGGAAGGACCGAGCCAAAACAAAGGAAGTTTCTTTAGTTCATCGACTTGGACGGAGGGTCCAAGCCGAAGGTTAATTCACCGGTGGGACTGGAGATTGCAATATTGGGGTTGTTTATTCATTGGCACGGGGTTAGTGCCAAAGTAAGGGTCTTTTTGATCATCGACTCAGACGGAAGGTCCGAGCCGAAGCAAAGGAGGTTCTTTTGATCATCGACTTAGACGGAAGGTCCGAGCCGAGCAAAGATGTTCTTTTTGATCATCGACTTGGACGGAAGGTCCGAGCCATGGATTTATTCATCGCTGGGACTGGGAATGGTAATATCGAGGTGGTTTATTCACTGACACGGGAGAAGTGCTAAAGCAATGGTCTTTTTGTTCATGGAAACAGACGGGAGGTCTGGGCCACTGATTTGCTCATTGATGCCGACGGGGAGTCAGAGACCGACATGATTTGTTCGCTGACACGGGGTAAGTGCCAACGCAATGGTCTTTTCATTCATGGCTCCAGACAGAAGGTCTGGGCCACGGGTTTTATGCACCGGCGGGACGGGTTACAGCAGCACTAGGCCAAGGGAGCTTTTGTACCCGGGTGGGACATGATGATTCAACATCTCCTACGGGCTTTGATAATTTTCTTTCTTTTTTTTCTTTCTTCCCTTCTTTTTTCTTCTTTTTTTTTTCTTTCTTTTCTTCTTTTCTTCTTTTTTTTTTCTCTTCTGCTTTTTCTGAACAACTTTGGGTAAATGTCGGCATAGAGAGTGTTCACTTGGCATGTGGTACGTTTTACTGCTTTAGACTGTACTTTCTGTTGGACTGGACTCTGTTGTAGTTAGCTATTTATTTCTGTTATTATATCTGTTGTCCTGCTTTATTTCTTATTTCTATGTACATCACACTTATCCTTTTATCCCTTCCGAGTCTTCGGGCTCGTGGGAGGTGGGCTGAGGTTCGAGTCGCGTCGGTTCCTTTCCGGTACTCGGATCCTGGGTTGTCACAGCTGGTATCAGAGCTATGGCTATGGAAGTACATGGAAATTTGAGATATTACAGTGATCAGAGTCCGTAAGGTTCAGTACAGTTGGTAGCTGGCATAGGGTTTCGTGCTTATTTTTCACTTGGTTTCTCGCGTGAGAGCGTGACGGCGTGGCGTTGGCACCGTGGAGGTGGTTGCTATTCTCGTTGGAGTGCCAGCGTGGGGTCTAAGGATCGAGGTCGAGAGCTTCTCCCTCATCAGTGGTGGCCCCAGTTGCGCTGCGTTGGGCATAGGTTGCTGGCAGGTGCATTACTGCGGTGCTGCATTCGAGGAATCTGTAGCGAGGGCAGGTGGCTGGTGCAGATTGTTCGTGGTTAAGTGGCCGTGAGTGTGCTCTGAGGGAGTTGTTATTGGTGTTGGCCACTCCAGCTGAGGATTTATCCATCCCCTGAGGTGTTGAGATCGTTGTTCGAGGTGGCAAAGTGCGCGCTCTGGTCAAGATGTGCTCGAATGAGCGGAGGATCTTCTCAGATACCGCTATGGTTTCCCTGGATGTGGTTCGAGATGTGAATGCTCAGTGCCGAGCTTGCAGCTCGAGGATGAGCGTTGGCGGGTGTCGGTTATGGCTTGTGTTGCGGCTCGAGGCGTGGTGTGTTGCTGTTCTAGGAGTCGCCGCGATGGTGCATTGAGAGATGCTGTGATCGTGGTCCAACAAGACACTTGGTGAGTGTGTCGGAGGTGTTGACCTGATGGAGATAATGATTTTTCGGTGCTGGAAGGTGCTATTCGCAGCGTGTGCAAAGTTCGAGGTCAGGTCAAGCACGGGGACCTTCTGTTGGTCGGAGGAGTATTGAGTTTTTCCCATTGGTTGGAGGAGATTGTGTTGGGTTTAGGTTTGTCATCTTGCATCATGTGTTCGGATTGGTTGGCCTTCGTGTGCCATGAAGTCCGTGCGAGACACGTCTCGTGCGTTGGCAAGGTGGTTGCCAGTGAGAACCATTGTCCATTCCCTGATGTGTAAGGGTGTTGGCACTGCTCCAGAAGGATGCGTGCCAGTTGGGCAGTGTTTGTGAGAATTTACGGTTGGTGTTGTATTTTTCGAGGTGTTGTGAATCGAAGCCTACAGAGTTGCAGAGGATTGTCGGGATGGAGGATCCCGAGTCATCGTTGTGGTGGCTGTGCACGTGGATCTGAGAGCACAGCAGAAGGTCGTAGCGTTGGATGCTACGGGTAGATTTTCAGAGGATGTGTAGAGCGTCGGAGGATTGGTTCCTCGGTGTGAGATTATCTCGGTTGCGTGAGACGTGTTGTTGCCGTGCCGTTGCTTGAGGCATTGTGATTTGTGGCACTGGCTGGATGAAGGATTGAGGGAAACGTGCTGATGAGACTGTCGCACGAGTACCCTATTTCTGTGTTGGAAGCTGTGTCCTCGGATGAGATCGTGTTTTTAGAGAAGTGATCTCTGGCAAGATTGTGGGTCCTGGTTGGTTGCCGTAAGCGACTGGTGAGGTCAACCGAGTGATCGACCTTGGTAAGATGTGTATTGTCTGGAGACCCGTGTGCATTGATCGTGGCGTTATCGACCTACTTGTTGTGGTAGCAGGTGGCACTTATCAATTTTGGAGAAGCGTGTTGTGGCTGTGAGTGGCTAGTGAGCCTTAACAGCGTGTTTGACATGGCGGCGTCCGTTGGTTGGGTCGTGTTGGATCGTGACGGTGAGGACCGAGGAGAGATCCTTGTCATGTGGTCTCACCGTACTCCCCTGCGAGGGTAGAGTTGGCGTGAGGTTCGAGGTTGGGTCTGGCGCCCGAGTGAGATTTGGCTCGAGGTGCGGTGTCGATCTGTGAGGGAGCCAGTGGATGGCCTCGAGAGTTGTAATGTTTCCTTTGGATCTAGTGAAGGACCAGGAAAGAAGGAAGAGGTTAAGCAAGTGGAGACTTCCCGTTGGTGAGCATCTGGCGACTAGTGGGTGGTCTTTCACAGACAGAAGATGCTGACTGTTGGGGCTCAAGAGCGGTGAGAGCCGTGCGCCAGCGAGGCCTTGGGTGGCTGATTATAAGGTGTGACCTTGATGGTCGTATCTGTGGCTCTTTCACACTGAGGAACCAATCCTCTGATGCTCTACACATCCTCGAAAATTCGCTCGTAGCATCCAACGCTACGATCCTCCGCTGCGCACTCAGATCCACTTGCATAGCCATCACAACGACAACTCGGGATCCTCCATCCCGACAATCCTCTGCAACTCCGCAGGCTCCGATTCACAACACTTCGGAAAACACAACACCAACTGTAAATTCTCGCGAACGCTGCCCAACTGGCACGCATCCTTCCGGAGTAGCACCAACGCACCCTTACACATCGGGGAATGGGCAACGCTTCTCACTGGCAACCACCTTGCTAACACAAAGGACGCGTCTCACATTTGATTTTTTATGGATTTTTGAAAATATTTATTTTTTATGAATTTTTGAAAATATTTGATTTTATGGTTTTTTTTTGTTTTTTGGAAACATTGCATCTGTACCATCCATAGGAGGGCTAAAACCATCGGCAAGGGATTGTCATTCCTACCTTTCTCATCAAAGAATCCCCTTGGACAGGGCGTGCAGGTGGGGGTGGCTTTACCATAACCGACCGCCCTTGAAGAAATGGTGCCCCTGCTAAGGCCATACCTGGGGTACAACCCAGCCTGAGAGGGAGGAAGAGAAGAAAATTGGGAGATAAGCTCTGTGCAGGATGGGAGATATCAGGGTTAGAATTCCTTCCAGGGCACTACCCCTCAAAGAGTAGGTCTGTTGCATCGGGGCTTTGTGTCTTTAATTTTTAGGACCCTGAGGCACGCATACGACTAGGGTTCTCCCTGTAGGGCTTTGCCACTCTTGCCATGCCTTTGATTCTTCACAATTTTGCATTGATTTTCATGTATGATTTTCATTTGACAGCCCTTATTGGCCAAATAAAGCATGAAAGCTCATTTTTGAGGGTCAAGACTGCCCCTATTTGAGACCCCTCCCGTATTGGGGAGTATCGAGGTTGGTCATCTTATCCGTCAATCTCTTGCCCCTGTAATTGGCCAAGCGAAGGAGAGAAAAGACCCTTACACACACCCATGGTATGGCCAAAGTAGCAACAATGTTGCTCAAGAGGAGATCGACTATGGCTTGCCGTGTAGTGTGTGTAGAACCCAAGCTAAAAGGTCATCCTTAACGATCGGGGAGGAACTAGATTCCTGGTGCGGAGTTTTCACCAGCCTAAGGATGTTGTAGGAGCAAACTCATTTTATCTAAACCTAGACTACCTAAGCCGCACAACCATGTTTTAAGAAATCAACATTATGATTATATGCGTGAATAATAAAGATGATGATAATAATAGCATATTCTCGCAACAAGATACCTCCTCATATCCATTGCATAAAAACCAGCATCCTGAAGGCTTAGCCATTTGAATCTTTTATTTTCTTGCTTGACAGGAGAGCAATTGGGTTCCTTAACGTAGAGGAGCGACAAATACTGAACTAGATGAAGAATGGATAAAAAGGAAGAGAGACGAGGGCCAGAACTCTCTCGTTAAGGCGCTGAGGCCCTGATAACAAGGAACCAGATACAGAATAGATCGAAATCAGCTGTAATCAAGGCGGGCTAAACCCCCGAGAATAGCAAGAAAAAGGGCGAGAACTTCAAACAGGTGAGGAAGGAAGAATGGGAAGAGGAGGAGAATGAGAATCAATCGACGGAGTCGAAAAAGAGGAACAGTGATCACCCGCCAAAGGTCAGGGAAGAAGATGCATAAACCCCCGACAAGGTAGGGGAAGAATCAGAGGAAACACCCAAAAATCCCAGAGAAGAATTGGAGAAAACACCCGAAAGTCCCGGGGAAGAAGTAGGTGATGTCTCGAGATTCAGATGGAAGGATGACATAGGCCGGGGCTTAAAATGACAAGGACACCGAAACTCCGGGGTTACCAGGTAAGAGGAAGTAGGGCGAGTGTTACTGGACCCGGGAGGGGAAGGGAGGATGATAGAAATAGGACTGGGTGATGGAAGACACACCACCCAAGGATGGGAGCTGAGCAAAAGGAATGAGGAGTGGACGGAAGAGGATGATAGAGTCAGCCCCTGAATGCAGAGTTGGCGGCCTCTAAACTTTCGTCGCCACTTCTTCTTAGCCGAAATATTCTTGGAGTAATCCCGCCTGGCACGGACTCGGGCCTTTGAGCTTCTTGGTTTGCCATGTCTTCTCATGTAACGGGCCCACTTGGCGGATGGCCTGGCCCGACTATGAACATACCGCTTTATCGACGCAATTGCCCCTAGACACGCGGCGCTAACCCTGAGCGAACATTCCCGAACAATCAACTCCTTGTGATGTTTATAAAAAAACTAGGGATTTTTGTTGCTAGTGCCAGAAGCATGTGATCTGGCCTCTCCACTCGGCTGTTAGGCATGAAACATAGCTCCCTTACCAAGAGTGCAGGACGAAACTGAGGGAATGTAATGTGCGGCGTTGACGTGGCCGGCATGTCGATAAATCAAGGGAGATGAGATAGTAGGTGCAGAATGCCCCTAGACAATCTTGAAAATACAGTCAATTGCCCCTTCATCCCGGAACTTAACAAGCTCTTGGCGGCTGTATGGGTTAGCACCATCTAAGCGGAGGATCCTTCTTTGCTAGTGAACTGAATTATGATCAAGCAAGGCGAAATAACAACGGTTATAACTGAACCTCTGGCGAGCAATGATATTGCCACCGGCCTTGCTCGGGAAGGAATTGACACTAGTGCAAAAGAACTCTTCTCGACAACTATCTTCAAATGTGAGGGCCCTTGTCCCTAAAATAGCCAGGGACCAGGACTTGGACCGGCATGCGACAAGCGAAATCTTGAATCCTGTTATACACTATCGAAGCCTGGCTTGGCTTATCATCTTCCCAGGGACTAGAACTGAGGGGCACCAAAGACAACGTACACCCGCTCCGTGGGGTGGGAAGTGATGGAGAAGGGGTAGAAGGAGGAAGTGGGGAGGGTGTTGGTGAAGGTGATGCTAGTGGCGAGGGCATATTAGAACCATAGCCATAGTGGTAAGAGAAACCAAGTAGCCACTGACCATTTGGGTTCCGAAAGCATCCACCACCGGTTGAAAGACCCAGATTTCCTTTACTGGTGCCATCCACATGAAGGGAAAAAGCATAGACAGGAGGACTCCATTGAACAACAGAGAAAACCAGCTTTTTGAACTTAATATCGAGGTTGAAGTTCTGAAGGGTGTGAAGATATTGAGAACAAGCCCCATATTTGAAAACGGTATGATGCAATGCATGCAATACATCCAGGCGGATAAAAAAGGATCAGTCAGGGCTATGCAATGCTGTGCTAGAGTCGTGCCGGATCCTCCGTAGTCATGTGTCGAGCCTCAGTTTCCCCACCAGCCAGGACCTGTCAGGGCTGACAAGTTTAAAAGAGAGAAAGTGAAGCAAGAGGAGAAGACCCAGATGCTAGTCTGGGCATCTCACAAGCTAGCTTTTTGAGCTTGCATTCAGCAGGGGAGTATTTGTATACATGATAAAAATATGACGGGATGGCCAGACATGGGTGGTTCACCTACAAACCTCTGGCATATGTGAGCGTGTCGTCGCATATGATTTGCCCCACTAACGAGCAAGATGACATCACCCAGACAATACGGGGATACTTCTAGGGTCTTGGGAACCCCTCCCAAGGGACGCAATGACTACTTGAGGTTGTGAATGCTGCTAAGGAAGGCCGAATATAACAAATCGACTCGGCATAAATAGAATATGCTGGGTCCGGTTGCTATGAGCAGCCTCTCTTTGAGAGGACCACACCGTGAGTTTCAGTGTTTGATAGATTAACCTTTCCTAGTCAATCGACTAGAAGAGTGATACAAAGAAGTGGGTAGTTTCAGGTGTATACCTGCAATGTGGCTAGAGTGGCCGACCACTATGGGTCTTTGCCCATAGATCATGACAAGATGTCACAGCTCACTGAGAGGCCAGGCCCTCTCACAAGAAGAAAGAAGGCTACAACTGAGGTATTACAAACCCTCACAGGTGAAACAAGTACAAATGTGGTTGCGACGGTCATGACTGCAAATGTTGTTTCCGCCAAAGATGATGGTGAAAGACCAATACTCTCTCTAGACATTCCGTTGGAAGGGGGAAGCTAGGTTCCCAGCCCAGGGAGTAAGATCATCCCTTGATTTGCAGAGCCGACCACGACAAGTCCGTGAGGCTTTAGGAGGTACACCATATACCAGTGGATTCATCATCCAGAATGCTTCACATCTGAGGAGGTCTCGCCATCGTCCGACCTCGAAGCTTCCCGGAGGAGTTGTTCTCATTAGATCGCACATTCTATCTCTGGCAGATAGCCAGAGGCGGTTTGCAGAAGCTCCCACGGCCAGCTCGGAGAGATTTCCAACACAACCTTCGGAGGAGAGAAACCTTGTCAAGTCTTCTTCGTGTCCCAAGAAGAAGGAGGCCATTCGCCCACTAGAGCATCCCATTCCGGGCATTTATTCCAGCTCACGCTGACAACACCCGCTAGAACCAGGTCGGATACCCTCTCACTTTTCTACCCTCAGTGCTCTACTAAACTCTTCTACGGGTCCCGTCAGTTTCTGCATGAAGAAGACTCTCCCACGGCCGCGTCGACACCAGCCCCGCCCTCATCAATGTTTGGAAGAGCCCGAGGTGTCCCTTTCTTTAGGTGACTTCGATTCTGAGTCAAACAAGGCTACGCCAGATCAGTCTGGTTCCCAGAACTGTCACGCCTCCCACCTACTCCGATCAGCCCCCAAATTCTGCAACCCCTTCCAAGACCAATCTAGAGCATTTTGGTGTCGGCCCCGCCGTCATCAGCAATCGGAGGAGACCGTGACTACACCGACTTCCGTCCCCTGTCCGACTGAACCAAATCAGACAGAACCGACGTAGAATTAGAAGCTGGCCTTATAGCACCCCCTCTGAAAGTCCAGACGGTCCCCAAGTCCAACTGTTGAGAGCCACCTCATCCGCGGATAATTTGGGCCCAGCCCCGTCTTCTGCAGCACCTAGAGGTGGTCGTGGTGCACTGTCATTCGGCCTACTATCCCTGCAGAATCGACATCAGGATAGAATCGGTCCCCACTTACTCTCCACCCCGCTTGGCTGGCAGAAAGGCCCTCCCTGCATGGCGGTAGCGTTTGATGTAATTAATCATTCCCCTCCCCTAGTCCACCCCGCCTGCGAGAGGAGTAATTTTGTACTAAAACTATTTCAGGTCAAAGCAACTTTGGCGCAGCATGCGGGGAGCAAACCCACACTTCCCTGCTCGCCCTTGTCTTTAAACGGTGACTGGTTTCTTCAAACCGGCCAGGTAAAACTCTCAGCCCTTACTCTTCATTTGTGGTTTTTCACTCAATATTCAACATTTGCTCTACCGGTTAAGAGAGTGAGCACCTGCTCCTGAGGCTCCACTGCCTTTGTATAACCACCATGGGGGTAAGAGAGTGAAGCGCGTGCCCTTCGACACTCGGCCCGCCCATTGAATCGGGCACCCGTACCAAAGGGGAGTTCGACCTAAGCCTTACTGGCCCTCCACCAGCAAGGGTCTAGCCCCATCCCCCTGACTCGATATCCCCGAGTCACCCCGGGTTGAGTGTGTATGCCATGAGAGCGCCTGCCTACGCGAATTTGATAAACTTGTGATGATGCTTGTGTTTTAGGTCTAAGGAGCTTCGATCTACTGGCTGCCATCCCCCCTAGGTTGTGTCACATCAAATTGGTATCAGAGCAAGTTTTAGACTTATCTCTACTAAGTCTAGACCTAGGGCGCATTACATTTATCACGTGTGCATCACCACCTCCTCATGGTTACCTCATACCTAGCATATTCATCGGTCTTTGACCCAGTAGAGGTCTTTGCATTTGACAGATCGCGCCCTACTACATACCTAGAGTGTGAGTGCTCCATAGATAAACACTTTGAGAAGTTCACCATGTCTGGGCCTATGCAAGTCAATTTTACCAAGGGTATGCCCTCGCGCCAAGTTTGGGATGAGTGGCAGCACATTGTAGGTCTACGAAGTGTTACACGGTAAGAGCCCATCGACAACTCGGAGGATATGAAGGCAGAGCTTAGGAAGGTATATGCACCCCGAACCTCTTCCCGGTTATACCAAATAGCCTGAGATCTTGAGAGAATTGCTAGACTTGTTTCCCCTCGGCCATCTGACCCGAAACTCTTGGCCCCACAAGCCAACCTAGCTCCTCCCATGAAGGGTTCTACGCCTAGATCAAGTAGGGCCCACGGCCCACCCCCTTCCACTCCAGCAATTACCATCCCTAGCCTTACCCTTTCTCGAAAAGGAAAGAGTCCCAAAGGGATAGAAATGAGTGGAACCACCTCGGTTAATGCTAGCAAGATAGAATGTTATAAGTGCCACGAGATGGGACACATCGCCAGTCAATGTCCCACTAAGAAGCAACCTACCTTGCCCATAGTGAGTGAAACCTCCCCACCCCAAGAGGTTGAGAGTGTGATTGAAGTGCATGAGGCCTCCCCTGACTGGGAAGATGAATATGAGGCACAATGCAATAAGTCGGGCCCAGAAGTCCCCATCCCACCCATTGACCTACAGTTAGGTGCAGTTAGGTGTATCCACATCCAAGCCCGAGAGGATGATTAGTCTAGAATCCCAACTCTCCCCGCCTTTTCTAAAGTAAGTTACATAAGCATAATGGAATCTCTAACCCATTGGTTAAAGAAAAGCCCAAACTTGGGAAGCCCAAGCACACTTTACCCACTTCAGGAGCACCATTCCCAAGTCGTGCCCATCAACTCCTTTCACACCACATTCCAATCCTACTATGAGGTAGAGACTTTGGATGACCTTATCAAGGGCCTAGAATGGCAACTTGTGCTGACTAGCATGTTGGCTCTGGGAACCGACTGACCTAAGAGGCTTGACCTCATTCACCTATGTGTCGGGTCTATCACCTCAGTCTGCATTGTGGGTTGCTACACAAGTGACCTCCTTTTACTCCTCCCAACACCCGAGGAGCCTGACTTTATCCACAAACTGGAATTTCTTGTCTCAGGTAAAAGGCCAAGCCATCCCTTCAAGGCCGACACCCTATCCTCCACAACACTTAAGGGAACCCCTCACAATGAGGAACTTATGATGTGGGAACCTATAGGGGAAGAACATACCAGCCCAGACCATACCTTCCATGATCCCTTTGACCCCACCGACTGGGAATCATGGCCCCATCCTATTTCTTTCCCCTCCTATCACAATGTTGACCACCCATCACCTTTTGAGGGCCTAGAAGACATGGACTGCTTCTCTCCAGGATATTCATTTTGTGAAACCTATGACCCCTTCTCATGGGAACTCGAATACCCAAGTGGTCCACCTGTCATACTAACCACCCACTACCCCCATTACTTCCAACATGTCCCCTTTCCTTCCCTCGCCATTGTCTACTCCCCACCCCTTCCTAAAGGCCAATACACTAGGCCCAATCTAGCTCTTACCCATTGCTTCCCCACCACCACATGCCTAGGAGGCCCCGAACCCATCCCTTGGGATGAGCCGCACCCACCAATCACACCCTACATTTTTCTCACTAGAGAGGTCCCAACTTACATTGGGAAATTTATGGAATGAGCTTTCTCGGTCCAAGGAATTGATGACACCCACTTCGCCAAGGACCTAACCAAACATGATCCATTTGATCCCTCCACCTGGGAATATGGATATCTAATTGACCCATCCACATCCATCACCACCCACTACTCCCTAACCCCTACCACTAGGCTCGATCAAACCCACCCCTTCCAAGACCTGGGCCACATCGTAGAAGCCGTTGCCATGGCCAACCCACAGCTTGGGAATGAGGAAGTGCCCCATGCCAAGATTTCCATCTTCCTAGACCCATTTGAACCATATGAGTGGGAACTCCAAGGCCAGCTCAAACCCTCACATCTTGTTATCACAGCCTATCCACCAAACCTAGGGGTTATCCCCTGGGCGGGAGTGCATGTGCCATGGCATATCGCATCATCTAGCATGGTTAGCAAGTTAGGCCACCTCATACACGTTACTTAAGTTCAGATGCATAATTGGTCTGCATTTGGGTGTGTGGGCCCTCCCCCGTCTGTCGTCATCAACAAGATGGGTCTAGAGCATGATAGGTGCATACATGGCTGCCATGGTCCCCCAAAAATTGCCAAACCCTTGCATAATAGAGCTATATTTAGATGTCCCACCCTCCCAATCATCAACAACATTCATAGGGAGTCTAGACATGCTAGGTCTACTTTTGGTTGTCCTGGATCGCCATTATACACAAGCGAGTCTGCATCCACAAGGTTGCATGATAACCTTTGCAATCACTTCAACAAGAGCAACGAAACTTACAAGAGGCAGGCCAACTCACACCAACGTCGCCAGAAAAATGAAGTGGTGATTCAGGGATGGTGAGAATTGAGAAGCTCTCCCCTAGAGCCACCTCAAAACTGAGTGTTGCACTACTACTATTTTGATGATGTCATACACTATTTGCCAACATCTTGTTTGATCTGCCATCTAATTACTTTTAATTGCTGTGCTTAACTTCAGAGTCATTTGCATTAAAATTCAGTTTTTAGCCTCCAGGGGTTATTTTTCGTCGTGTGGCTTTGTTTCCCCTGCGCTTCGGCGTGAATGGGGTGTGGAACGGGCCGATTCGGCCATTACCCTATTTTGCTCACCAAATTTATGTAACGGTCATTCCACTGCCCGTCACACTGTGTAACGGTCCCACGATAGACCATTACGTCCATTGGTTGTTTTACATTCTTCGAGGTTGGGGTTGTGTGACGGACCAGTACTGGATCGTCACATGACTGTAATGTACCTATGGTGGTGCATTACGCCCTTGGTGTGACGGACCAGCATTGGACCGTCACGTGCCTGTAATGCTCTTGGCTTGGTGCGTTACGTGTTGTGGTTTCCGAGGACTATGGCTGTCAGTCCCTCGACGACCGTGTCTGCCTCAAAGACTGGGTCAGTTAGTTAGCCCTGATGGACCTCCCCTTGTGCGTCACATTGTGTAACGTCCCTAGCCTGGTTCGTAACATGGTCCATATAGTGGTTTTGGGTCTGTTGGACCTGGCGCACCTGTCCTGGTGCGTTAGGCTGGTGTAATGCACCTATATAGGTCTGTTGCTCTCCCTTTCATCTGTGTTGTAGTCTGACTGCCCTGACGCCCCTACGCTAGTGCGTCAAAGTAGTGTAACGCACCTGTAAAGGTGCGTTACAGTCCCCTTATTGGCCATGATGATCGTTGTCCCATTCTGCGTCTGTTCTGTGTGTCTATCTGTCTTAGGTTTGTGTCAGAGGGCGGTGTCTGTGTGTTGGTGGTTTCTGGATTGGTCAGTTTATGTGACTGGGTGTGGTCTTTTCCTTGACTATGACAATACCCTAACGACTTGATCTAGACCTGCCAATGTCTTTGTCTCTGGTCTTGCAGTGGCTTTCCTTGATTACCAGGTTCGCCTAACAGTTGAGTGATAGTTTGCTCTACCCAGAGTGTAGTCGTTGTCCACCGCTTTGATTTCTGCTTGTCTTGGCTCGATCTCGTGGTTTGCCCGTGACCCATGGGTATCTGTTGACATCCTATGAGGGCAGTGACCATGATGGGACGTATAGGAGTGCTTGTGCATGCTGTGTGTGTCTTTGTGTGTTTGTGTCGTGTCGGGTTTCGATCAACCCAGTGAGACCAGGGGTTGACATGTGACCTTATGCGTGTCTCGATGACTTTGTCTGATTCGAGATCGTATTTCTGGATGCCTCGAGGTATTATTCTACCTCGATTTGTGTATCCAGATGTGTTGAGGGTCCTCGGTGCTCCCTCGGGTCTCGGTGAGTCATTTCCTGCGGAGCGTCGTTTCCTCTAGCTTAGTAGTAGACCGATTGGCAGATTATTCCATTGTCTGTGACATTCTTGCCTCTGAGTTGTCTGACTCACAGATCGTTACGTGAGTAGGTCTAGTTGCCTTGTCTTGAGTTGTCAGCAGTGGCTGTGCTACCATTATTGCTTTAGAGTATGTGCGATAGTGCTCTCTGCCTATCTGCACTTCCACAGTCGTATTTTGAGCCTCTGTGTCTTGTGAGCCTCCGCTAGTCATAGCCTTACGGCACGCTTCGGCATGACGGCTCTTGCAGCGGGGCACTTTCCTGGTTTACGGTTCTTAGGCTAGTTCCATGGGCCCCTCGTCAACTGTAGCGTCCTTCGGAGGGGGAATACTAGCTAGAGGCCTGGCTTAGATGATAGCCAGTGTGTGCACACGTGGTCAGGGACTTTGGACTTGTGTCGTTAGACGTGACCCTGACTAGTCACTCGTGTAATGGTACTGCTCTGGTTCTGACAGTGTCTTGATCTTTGCCTAGTCCTTGCAGTAGGTGACGTGGACAAGACTCTGGTAGGCGCAGCATAAGACGTCACTAGACGCCGCTGGCTGTTCTGCTGGTGGTGAGGCACTCCAGTCACATGGCACATGACTCTCTACGGTTCTCTTCACGTTCCTCGCACGTCGTGACCTCTCTGGGTTAGCCTTCTCTTGGCTTTTCCTAAGGTCGATGTCCTGTCGCATGCACGATGGGCTGTGTGCACGATGTTCTAGTCGTGATGTGTCTGTGTCTGTCTAGGTCTTTTCTAGACTTTTGGTCTGGTCTCATAGGCCTTGTCCTTGGCCTCATGGTTGTTGACAGATCGGTGACTCCTGAGCGTCTGAGTTCAGGGTCGACCCTTCTGCCGTTGTTAGGAGTAGCTTTGGGTGCTGAGGTTAGTTCAATAGCCTTGCTAGTGTGGTACGAGTTTGTCCCCTTTTCCTTACCTGCTCCCTACTCCTGCATCCCTTTTCTTTACAGCTTTGTAGTTTAGTTTTCCTGCTTTACTACACCTGTTGTTCCCTGCTGCTTACCTATTGTCTACCTACTATTTTAGCGTGTTACTGTGTGTTTTTCACTGGGGATCTGCGTGACCCCTACTGAGCCAGTAACGCGAGACTCACCCCTACTTTTCAGGTGGGTCATTGTTCATGCTGCTTCCGTGGTTCTGGTGTGCGAGTTCGTAGTGGCCAGCTGGTTGCTTCATCGGGCTTCCCCCAACTTTCTGGTACGTCTTTACCTTTCTGTCGACTGTACTTGGCACTTGTTGTCTTTCCTTTGGACTTGACTCTGGGCTATAATTGTTAAATTTAAACTATTAATTAAAAAGTAATTTTATTTCTACTAAAGCGCATGTGCGTGAAGCAGGGAATTCCGCAATCGCAGAACCCTGCACAGAAGGCATACTTCTCCAACCTCTGGAATCCTCCACAAGTCAGGGGGCAACTGTCTTTCTCCCGCAAAGACACTCGGGGGTTGGGCTATGAACAGGAGCCAGACTTCCAAGTTCATTATGCTGTTAATGCCATAGGACTCCTACCTCCCCCTTGCGAGGAGGCCCAGAAGGAGCCCATAGCTGAAGAGCTCCATCACGAGGCCGAGCATGCCTTGGCATCTCCCCTGTTGACGCCCGCTGGAGGGCCACAAGCGGAGGAAGCTCCCTCGAGTTCTACCTGTGAGCAGGCAAATCCTGTGGAGTTCGAGGTTCGCGAGGTTGGTACTGATGAAAATGAAGACTTCGTCGACCTCCGGCCGGCTCCCTCGGAACTAGAAGACGGTGGCCAGGCAACCGTTGATGAGCTGATCGAGATTGATCTCGGCGCCCAGGATGACTACCGGCCTACTTTTGTAAATGCCCTTCTCACTGGGGAGGAAAGGCAGTCTTACCGGCAACTCTTGAATGAATTCAGATATTGTTTCGCCTGGACGTATAAAGAGATGCCAGGTCTTGATCCCTCTGTAGCAGAACATGAACTGGCTATACTTCCAACAGCTAAGCCAGTCAAACAAGTCTAGAGGCGTATGCGCCATGAGCTAGAACTTAAAGTCAACGCTGAAGTCGACAAAATGCTTGACGTGGACTTTATAGAGCCATGTATGTATCCTGTGTGGCTCGCCAACATAGTCCCGGTCAAGAAGAAGACTGGCCAAGTCCGGGTTTGCATCGACTTTCGGGATTTGAACAAGGCGTGCCCGAAAGACGACTTCTCTGTCTCCATCATTGAGACAATGGTGGATGTGACCACTGGTCATAAAGCCTTGTCTTTCATGGACGGATCGTCAGGCTACAACCAGATCCGTATGTCCATCAAGGATAAAGATCATACAGCCTTTCGGTCCCCTAAGGGGATCTTCAACTATAAGAGGATGCCATTTGACTTGAAGAACGCCGGCGCCACTTATCAAAGGGCATTGACCAAAATCTTTGACGAGATGCTGCACGACGTTGTCGAGTGCTACGTCGACGACTTGGTTGTCAAGTCTAAGAGGCGGGATAATCACCTAGTTGATTTGCTCCGGGTCTTTGAGAGACTTTGGCGATACCAGCTCAAGATGAACCCGATGAAGTGCGCCTTCGGTATCTCCAGCGGCAAGTTCCTACGCTTCATTGTCAGGTATCGAGGAATAGAGATAGATCCTGACAAAATCAAGGCCATCAGGGAACTACCCCAGCCTAGAAATATAACAGAGCTCAGATCGCTCCAAGGGAGGCTCGCCTATATTAGGCGGTTCATCTCCAACCTCTCCGAGAGGTGCATGCCCTTCTGCAAATTAATGAAGAAAGGCGCACCCTTCACATGGGATGAAGGCTGTCAGAAGGCTCTCGAGCAGATCAAGGAATATTTCCTGACTCCACCGGTCCTCAGGACGCCTATCAAAAGAAAGCCTCTCATTCTTTATATTGTTGCCATGGATGCTTCCCTCGGAGCGCTCCTCGCTCAGATCAATGAAGAAGGCAAGGAGCAGCCTCTTTATTACCTTGGCCGGAAGTTGGTTGGCCCCGAGCACCGCTACTCGCCTATGGAAAAGATGTGTCTCGCTCTGGTGTTCGCTGTTAAAAAGTTGAGACACTATCTGTTGGCGCACCGAGTGGAGCTCATTTCAAAGTGGGACCCGCTCAAATATCTCCTTAGACAACCTGTCCTCTCTGGAAGGCTGGGAAAATGGGTGCTCATTCTTATGGAGTTTGACATTATTTTTGTCCCACGCAAAGCAATTAAGGGGCAGGGGATGGCTGAGTTTCTCGCTGCCCACCCTGTGCCGGAGGACTCTCCTCTTAATATCGAGCTGCCAGATGAAGAAAGGCTGGTGTAGCCGCTCGGCGAGGGGGAAGATGGTACGGACGCTCCGCCCCAGTCCGAACATGATGTATTATCCCTCAACATTCCTTTCTGGGAACTATATTTTGACGGCGCATCCAGGTCTATCAAGAGAGCGGGCGGTATCACAGACTTCGCGGCAGGCGCGGGCATAGTCTTCGTGTCTCCTCAGGGAGGTATATTTCATAACTCCTGTGCCCTCATGAAGCCATTGACCAATAATGAGGCAGAGTATGAGGCACTGATCATCGGGCTTCAACTAGCACTGGAGATGGAGATTAAATGTATTAAGGTGTACGGGGATTCCCAACTCGTCATTCGTCAAGTACTGTGTGACTATGACGTACGGAAAAAGGAGTTGATCCCCTATCATGAAGCCGTTGGTAGGCTTAAAGAGAAGTTCTATCTATTCGAGGTAGATCATGTGCCGAGAAGTAGCAACTCTCAGGCAGACGCGTTGGCGAAACTTGCATCAGCATTGAAACTCCCGCCAGAGGGAGAGCTGAATATAACCGTTAGACACCGGAGGCTCATGCCCAGTGTGCTTGACGAAGAATCGGGCCTCACTGTTTACGAGGTCAATAATCTCCAAGAGGAGAATGCTCCCGAGGAAGAAGATTAGCGCAAAGCCAATTATACAAATCAAGAATGGTTGGCTTCCCCCGCGTTTCGAGGATCGAGAAAATATATTTTTCTATTTTTTTAGAAAATCAAGATTTTCTATAAATAGTCATTTCTTTTCTTTTTCTTTTTCCACCTTTTCTTCTTCTTCTTCCTCCCCTCTCCACCGTGAGAAACGCCCCCCCCTCTTCTTCCTCTTCTTCCTCCGGCATGACCGCGACGGTGCTCCCCTCCGGCTATAGATGACGGTGAGGCGACGGCAGCGGCGAGGTGATCGCGGCGGTGTGTGGTTCGTGGGAGCTCGTGGGAGATCAAGGGTTTTAAGGCATTCTTCATGGATTGGTGGTGATCCGTCGCGTTTCGAGGGACCCCGAGGTAGGGTGACGGATCCTTAGCTCATTTACTATCTTCCCCTCGATTTCTAGGCCGAGAGGAGGACGAGAGGGGTTCGTTTGAGCTGAGGAAGGGAAATCAATGATGTGGGATTTTGAGCGCCGATCTAGCATTTCACCGCATTAATCGTTGGTTAAGGGCGCCATTGGGTGCCTAGGGACATGGGGATCAGTTTCCCCCTTATTTCCCCATCACCAGGGGGTGATCGGGGCATGGAATGGCGAATCCCATGGTGGTTCGCCGTTCTCGGGTTGCCGGAATAGAAACGGTCCTAACAGGAACTGACTCTATGTCTACGCAGCCCAGAGGTTGACCGCCTACCGACCATGGAGTGCCGGTAGAATATGCGGTCTATCGTATGATCGTTTCACTCCTCGGTGGCCTAGAGGCTGACTGTTTTCCCCCGTGGAGCCAGTGTGGCTCCCGTGGCATTTTCAACCATTGAGTTTTGACTGTTGCACAATCTTGGGCTTAGCGATCATGAGGTGGCCGTTTAGTCCCTTTGGACGGTCCCAGGTGAGACCGTTTAAGTCTCCAACGGTCATGAGGTGACCGTTCTACTTTCCGTGCCGTTGGGTGGCTTAGCGGCCCTAAGGGGGACTGCTTAGATCCTCAAGTGGCCCAGTGTTGGACCGTTTAGGCCTTGAATGGTCTGAGGATGACCGTTTGTTTTCCCGTTCAGTCCAGAGGTACGGCAGTCCCATGGGAGGCCATTTACCCTCTGAGGCAGCCCCAAGAGGGACCGCCCATGTCTTACACGGTCGAAGGCAGACCGTGTCTCTCCGTTTAGGGGCGATTTGCTGGTGACCATCCCTGATCGTCGGGCGGTGTAGAGAGGACCGTCTCAGTCCCCGAGGTGGTCCATCAACTGACCGTTTATCCAGGAACGGCCCAGGGTGGACTATTTTCTATGTGTTGTCTGATCGGAAGTTCGTTCCTCATCGATTCGAGCCCCGGGTGAGTGGACATCGATCCACGTGTTGACCCGTGGCTTGACTGATGCTGGGCATCATGTGGGGGCCTTGCGTTAGGGTGTCGTGGGTCCCGAGAGGTTGTGTTCTCGACTTGTGTCACCGTGAGTCAGTATCGGTACAAGGAGTAGTCCTTATACTTGTCCGGTTTAGGCGTCATTTTTCGTTGACTAGAGAGTCTACTCCTTCAGCGACCCTCCACTAGTCGTAGCCTTCCAACACATGTGTGGTCCCACCAGGGAGTGGTGGCGAGGCTACCCGAGAGAGAAGGGTTTAGGCTGGTTGCCGTGGGCCTCCTACTGTGGCGGCTCGAGTCCGAGCAAGGAGGAAGAACCAGCTAGAGGGCCTGACGTAGCGCAGTCAGTCAGTGTGTGCACACGTGGTCGGGGACTTCGGATGCGTGCTGATGAGCACGACCCCGACTAGACCCTTGTTAGTGTTACTTATGTGTGTGTCTCAGTTTTCGCCTGGGGCGAGTAGGGAGACACTGCGGCACGGTGTAAGTCATCAGGGGACGTGTCCGACTGTGCTTCTAGTGGGTAGGTACTTCTGTCATGTAAGTCATGTCTCTTCTATTTTCAGGTTCCATTTCCCGTCTGCGAGACATAGCTTTTGGACCATTCCAGCGTGTTTTCTCGAGGTGGTGGCCAGAGGTGCTGGTAGGGATTACCGAGGCCTCACCGTGCCAGTGTGGGACTGTGCGGTCCCGGTTGGTCGTGCCTGTGTGGGTAGGCTTTTACGACAGTGTTGCCGTGAGTGTTTCCTCGGTAGGTCTGGTGTTAGAGTGGTCCGATTCTCGATTGTGAGATCGTGATTTTCTCTTTTTCTTGCCGGTAAGAGTAGCCTTACTACCGTGAGTTATTGGCTTCCACGGTTTAGTACGACTATCCCCTTCATCGTCGTTGTACTCCTCCTGTCGTCACTGTTGCTTAGCTAGCGTAGCCTTCCTTTCAGTCGTTATTTTTCTCGGTTGGGGTTCCGCAGGACCCCTACTGAGTCTCTATTTGGAGACTCATCTCTGCTTTTTAGGTGCGGTGGTTCATTCTCAAGGTTCGAGGGCGTTGTGTAGAGGTCCTTAGCTGCCAGCTCGTCGGGCCGAGTGTTCACTTGACATGTGGTATGTTTTATTACTTTAGACTTTACTTTCTGTCAGACTGGACTCTGTTATAGTTAGTTGTTTATTTCTGTTAATTGTTGAATTATCTTACTTTATTTTCTATTTCTTTGTACCTCCATACTCCTTTTTAGCCCTTCCGAGCCCTCCGGCTCGTGGGCGGCGGGCCAGGATTCGAATGGTATCGAGCTCCTCCCGGTATGGTACCTCCCACCCCTCTTCACCATGACCACCATCTCCACCCCCTCCCTTTGTTCACCATCTACTTCTGCTACCCATCTAGAACCACCAGCAGTAGAGGAGCATCCAGTTGTAGAGACTTCCACGTCTTCATCGTGAACCTCCTGGTGGTGAACCCTATATTGCTGGAAAGGTCGTCCAAAGAGCTTCCCAGGTGAGGTGGTCTCACCTCCATCCGAGTCCTGAGATGTTCGGGAGAGCCATTCTCCCCTGATCGCACAAACCAGGTCCGAACAGCGACCTGTTCATCTTCCAAAAATTGCTCCTATCTCCTCCCTCAACTTCTGGTCGAGCCCTTTGGTGGTGATACACTAGGGTCGCCCAGCTCACGGCCAAAATTGGTCCCACCCCATTTGGGTCACCGTTCGAGAGTACCATCTTCAGCAAGTCGAGCCCGCCCTGCAGTCAAAACCGTCAGTGCCCAGATCTAGCAACCCACCACAAGAAGCACCCCAACCACTTCTATCAATCTCTGCCTTAGTCCTTCGGTGTGGCACTACATAGGTTAGTTGGCTTTCTATTAGAGTTGGTCTCACCCTCATCATAAACCCCACCTAGGAGATACTCTATAAACAAGACGCCCCTATCCGGCCTGCATCCTCTGCCGCGTGACCCCACTAGAACAGTCAGCATCGGCGCCTCCCACTTTGGATTGGGGCCATTCCAGCTCTCGAAGATTCCTGGGATGGCCCTCTTCGCGACAACTCTGGCCCTGCCTCGACCCGGCCTCGGTTCGGATAGCTACACCTCTGGCGAGTTGAGCCCAGAATTCTGTCCCAGCAACCAGCTCGACCCTTTCAGCATCCAGGAGTCGCCACCGACATGTCTAGGTGATTCAAGTGGAGTATTTTCTAGGAAGCACACTAGACTGAGCCCTCTTTCAGTCAGCATTGATCCCACCTCAATCCAATACTCCATTTAGGAGTACGACTTCATCCAAGCACTCTCTGGCCTGCAGTAAATAACCCCGGTGTAGTCCTACAGAATCTATCGTACCCGGTGTGTCCATGATCAGAATGAGGTGATGCCTCTTTTTGGAGCAAGCTAAAGCGTCAAGCTTTCTAATGCCTCTAGTCCCGTCGTCATCGGACCTCCCAACAAGGAGATTCATCCCCTGAACAGACACTATTTACAAGAAGCAGAAACAGCGAACCAGTCGGCAACGATAGGAGTCAGGCGACCCCGGTCAACCCGTTCCCCACCCCATGCCTAGTCGGCTGACCATCCCTCCCTATGTGGAGGATAATTTTGGTTGTAATTTAACCTTTTCCACCCTTAGTCAAACCCCTCTACGTGGGTGTAGTGATTGTACTAGCAGGTCACCAATCGAAGCTACATCGACGCGACGTGCGGGTGCGTACCCACGTCTCCCCGCTCACCATCGTCTCCAGCCAAGATCAGCATCTTCATGCCGATCAGGTGAGCTTCTAGTTACTACCTCTGCTGATTTACCTTAGCTTATTTAGTATTACTTTTTAGCTCCATCGGGCGGCGAGTGAGTGTCTGTTCCAAATTTCCATTCATCGAGTGCCACCGTGGAGTGAGTTGTGAGAGATACCCTACATCCCACGACCTCGATGTGTTGGCCGCCCTCTGAATTGGGCATCCTAGGCCCTTGGGGGTCCATCCCAAGCTATCCACAGCCCCGGAGCATCAAGGTCCCACTTTGGACCCTCACCACCATCGTCGCGTTGCCCTCGGGCACTTGTGTGCGCTACACGGGTGAACCCGCTTGTGCGATTTCACCGAGTCCGGTGCGTTGGTTGCGAGTCTAGGTCTGAGACTCTTAGTGTCAACCCCCTTAGCGTGAGTCCTCGACAACAAAAGAGGTATATCAAAAGACGTCACTGGAAGGATCAGTTAGGCTGGTCTGGAAAGTGGCCTTTCTAGCGTCGAGAAAGCCTTCAGGCTCATCCTTCGTCTTGTACCCTTTGTTGTCTTGGATTCACAATTTGGGCATCCATTTGGGCTCATCGTCCATTTCTCCTAGGTCATCTCACATCAAATTGGTATCAGAGTAAGTTCTCAACTTGTCTCTCCAAGTTGGTATTAGGGCATTTTGCATTCATCATCCGATGCATCACCCTTATCCACCATCATGACCACCTCATACTTGGCATATTCATCTGCCTTAGACCCATTAGAGGCCTTTGTGTTTGGCGGGTCCCGCCCTAGTATATATCTCAAGTGGGAGAACTCTATTGATCGACACTTTGCGAGGTTCACCCTGTCAGGGCCTATGCAAGTCAACTATGCCAAGAGTTTGCTCTAGCGCCAAGCTAGGGATGAATGGTGGAACATTGTAGGCTTAAGAGAAGTTAGAAGGCAAGAGCCCATCGACTCTTGGAATGAGATGAGGATCGAACTTAGGAAGGTTTATGCTCCCTTGCCCTTCCCCTCCTACTCGAAGAGCCATAGCCCGAGGAGCACTAGCACTCCTCCTTTCTCTCTAGGCCAGTTCAAGGCCATCATAAAGGCCCAACCTCCACAATGTTGTGCCCCTTGTGTTTTGATGATGGTGTGATGTTTGTTTTGTTGATAGCAACATAATGAGTCACTGTAAGCTCTACTGATTGATTTAACTGATGCTGGTTTGTTGCTCTGACTACAGACGGAGGCGACCGCGGGCGAGCTGACGACGTGGGAAGCTGCTGAGACGCGTGATGGAGGCGTGGTGTTGGCGCGATCCCGTTCGTGGATTCAAAGCCAACGTGGGCAATTCGCGTTGTGGTTTTCAGCGCGGTTTAGTCGCTTTGGCGCTCAGTTTCTTCGGTGGAGGTAGGGAGACGGATCGCCATTTTGTTCTGTACATTTTCCCTATCTCTGTGCGTGATTTGGTGCCCTATCGAGTGAGATCAGGCCGATTTAGTGAAAATCATTATTTTTGTGATTTGTAGGGTTCGCCGAAAAATGGCGACGGTTTGCAGTATAATTACTGTCAAAATGACTATCGGGATGTCAGGATCCCGTACCCGTCAGTTTCATGTCGATCAGTTGTCATTTGGGGTCGGTTGGAGTCCGAGAACCCCGGTGACTCGATTTGGGTAGATTCGTCAAAATTACCCCATTTTTGCGATCGGATGCGTGGATGTGCCATTTTTAGCTTCCAGATGCCTTCTGTGGTCGTATGGCTTTGTTTCCCCTACGCTTCGGCGTGAATGGGGCGTGGAACGGGCCGATTCGACCATTCCACTGTTTTGCTCCCTAGTTCAGTGTAACGGCCCTACCAGAGACCATTACACGGTGTGACGGTCCTATGATAGACCACCACAACCATTAGTCGTTTCGGGTCCTTCGAGGCTGGGGTCATGTGACGGACCAATACTGGGTCGTCACATGGCTGTAATGCCCCTATGGTGGTGCATTACGTTCTGGTGGTTTTCGAGGATTGTGGCTGTCAATTTCTCGAAGACTGTGTCTTCCTCAAAGACTGTGTCAGTCGGTTAGCCCTGACGGACCTCCCCTTGTGCGTCAGGTTGTGTAACGCCCCTAGACTGGTGCGTTACATTGTTCGTGTTAGGCTTTAGGCCCGTTGGCCCTGACGCCCCTCTCTTGGTGCGTTAGGTGGCGTAGCGCGCCTGGCTTGGTGCGTTACGTGGTCCAAGTTGTAGCTTTAGGCCTGGTTACCCTAATGCCCCACCCTTGGTGCGTCAGAGCAGGTAACGCCCCTATGGTGGTGCGTTACAGTCCTGTTGTGGCTGTGATAGCCAGTGTTCTATTTTGCATTGTACGATGTTTTATTCTGTGTCTGTTCGTGTATCGGTCTGTCTTAGGTTTGTGTTCTAGGGTGGTGTCTGTGTATTGGTGGTTTCTAGATCGGTAGGTTCAGGTGACTGGATGCGGTCTTTTCCCTGACTGCGACAGTTCCCTAACGACTCAATCTAAAACTGCCAGTGTCCTTGTCTCTGGTCGCATAGCGGCTATCTTTTGACTGCTGGGTTCACCTAGCGGTTGATTGGTGGTTCGTTTTGCCCAGAGTGTCGTCCTCTCTGCTTGCATATTACTCTGTGTGTGTGTGTGTGTGTCGTCTCTGGTTTCGGTCAACCCGGTGAGACCAAGGGTTAAGAGGCAACCTTGTCTGTGTCTCGATAATTCTATCTAGCTCGAGACAGTGTTCTGGATGCCTCGGGGTACTGTCCTACCTTGGTTGTGTGTCCAGGTATGCTGAGGGTTCTTGGTGTCCCCTTAGGTCTTCATGAGTCATTTTCTGTGGAGCGTTGTTTTCTCTGGCTTATGTTTAGACCGATTGGCGGCTTGTTCCGCTATTGGTGATGATCTTGCTTCTGAGTCGTCTGACTCAAGGATCGTTACGTGAGTAGGTTTAGTTGCCTTGTCTTGAGTTGTCGGCAGTGGTTATGCTACCATTGGTGCTTCGAAGTACGTACGACAGTGCTTTCTTACCTATATGTACTTTAGCACTCGTGTTTTGAGTCTCTGTGTCTTGTGAGCCTCCACTAGTCGTAGCCTTATGGCACACTTCGGTGTGACGGCTCTTGTAGCGAGGCACTTTCCCAGTTTATGATTCTTAAGCTAGTTTCGTGGGCCCCCGGTCCAACCATAGTGTCCTTCGGAGGGGGAATACTAGTTAGAGGCCTAGCTTAGGCAGTGGGCCAGTGTGTGCACACGTGGTCAGGG
Source organism: Amorphophallus titanum (assembly GCA_024336825.1). NCBI lineage: Eukaryota > Viridiplantae > Streptophyta > Magnoliopsida > Alismatales > Araceae > Amorphophallus > Amorphophallus titanum. The sequence goes on from JANBPO010009603.1 coordinate 43,382,589, forward strand.
GCTTTGAACTTACATCGTTAGACGTGACCCTGACTAGTCACTCGCGTTACGGTACTGTTCTGGTTCTTGCAGTGTCTTTGTCTCGGCCTAGTCCTTGCGGTAGGTGATGTGGACAAGATGCTAGTAGGCGCAGCATAAGAAGTCAGTGGATGCAGCTGGCTATTCTTCTGGTGGTGAGGTACTCTAGTCATGTCACACGTGGCTCTTCGCGATTCTCTTCACGTTTCTTGTGCGTCGTGACCTCCCAGGTTAGCCCTCTCGTGGCTTTTCCCGAGGTCAGTGTCTATCGCCTGCACGATATTCTGGTTGTGTGTGGGGCAGTGTGCACGACGTGGTAGTCGTGTTGTCTATCGTATGTCAAGGTTTTCCTAGATTTTCTTGTTGTTCTTGCAGGTCTTCACTTTAGGCCTAGCATCTTGTCGGCGGATCGACAGCTCCTAACTTCGTCAGATCAGAGTCTGCCCTTCTGTCATTGCTTGGAGTAGTTCAGGGAGTCGAGGTTAGTTCAGCAGTCGCGCCTGTTCGGTATGGCTCTTTCCCTTTCCTTTTTAGCTCCCCCAGCTCTTAGCTTGCTCCCTACTCTTGCATCCCTTTTCTTTACGTTTGAATCGCCCCGATCTCGCGTTTTAATGCGTGCATGTGGTGTTTTTAGCCCCTAGGAGTGTTGTATCATTGTGTTGCTTTATTTCCCCTGTGCTTCGGCGTGAATGGGGCGTGGAACGGGCCAATTCGACAGTTCCCCTATTTTACACGTCGATTTTATGTAATGGTCATTCTAGTGATCGTTACATGTGTAACGGCCCCACGATAGATCGTTACGTCCATTGGTCATTTCACGTCTTTCGAGGTTGGGTTGGTGTGACGGACCAGCATAGGACCGTCACATGACTATAACGCGCCAGGCTTGGCGTGTTACACTCTGGGTGTGATAGACCAGCATAGGACTGTCACATGGCTGTAGCACGCCTATGGTGGTGCATTAGGTGCTGGTGGTTTCGCAGGACTGTGGCTGTCAGTCCCTCGAAGATCGTGTTTATCTCAAAGACTGTGTCAGTCAGTTAGCCCTGATGGACCCCCCCTTGTGCGTCAGGTTGTGTAATGCCCTTGGCTTGGTGCATTACATGGTTCGTGTTAGGCTTTTAGGCTCGTTGGCCCTGACGCCCGTGCCTTGGTGCGTTAGGTGGTGTAACGCACCTGTCCTGGTGCGTTACGTGGTTCGAGTTTTAGTTTTAGGCCTGTTTGCCCTGACGCCCCTACCCTGGTGCGTCAGAGCAGGTAACATGCCTATGGTGGCGCTTTACAGTCTTGTTGTTGGCCGTGATGTTTGTTGCTCTATTCTATTCTGTTTGTGTGTTGGTCTGTCTTAGGTTTGTGTTCTAAGGTGGTGTCTGTGTGTCGGTGGTTTCTGGATCGGTCGATTCAGGTGACTGGGTGTGGTCTTTTCCTTGACTGTGACAGTTCCCTAATCACTCCATCTAGAACTGCCAGTGTCTTTGTCTATGGTCTTGCAGCGGCTTTCCTTGACTATCAGGTTCACCTAGCAGTTGAGTGACAGTTCACTCTGCTTAGAGTGTAGTCGTTGTCCACCGCTTCGATTTCTACTTGTCTTGGCTTGATCTTGTGGTTTGCCCATGACCCGTAGATGTCTGTTGACATCCTATGAGGGTGGTGACCATGATGGGATGGCTAGGAGTGCTTGTACATGCTGTATGTGTGTCTGTGGGTGTCTGTGCATATGTGTCGTGTCAGATTTCGATCAACTCGGTGAGACTAGGGGTTGGCATGTGACCTTGTGTGTGTCTCGGCGGCTTTGTCCAATTCAAGACCATGTTTCTAGATGTCTCGAGGTATCGTTCTACCTCAATTTGCATATCCAGATGTATTGAGGGTTCTTAGTGTTCCCTCGGGTCTTCGTGAGTCATTTCCTACAGAGCGTTGTTTTCTCTAGCTTAGGAATAGACCGTTTAGCGGCTTGTTCAGCTATCTGTGATGATCTTGCCTCTGAGTCATCTGACTCCAGGATCGTTACATGAGTAGGTCTAGTTGCCTTATCCTGAGTTGTCGGCAGTGGCTGTGTTGCCATTGGTGCATTGGAGTACGTGTGAGAGTGCTCTCTTGCCTATCTGAACTTTCGCACCTGTGTTTTGAGTCTCTGTGTCTTGTGAGCCTCCACTAGTCGTGGCAGGCTTCAGCGTGACGGCTCTTGTAGTGGGGCACTTTCCCAGTTTACGATTCTTAGGCTAGTTCTGTGGGCCTTTGGTCCAACCGTAGCATCCTTCGGAGGGGGAATACTAGCTAGAGGCCTAGCTTAGGTAGTTGGCCAATGTGTGCACACGTGGTCAGGGACTTTAGACTTGCGTCGTTAGATGTGACCCTAACTAGTCACTCGCATTATGGTACTGTTCTGGTTCTAGCAGTGTCTTTGTCTCGGCCTAGTCCTTGCGGTAAGTGACATGGACAAGATGCTAGTAGGTGTAGCATACGACGTTAGTGGATGCAACTGGCTGTTCTTCTAGTGGTGAGGCACTCTAGTCACGTGGCAGGTGACTCCTCACGGTTCTCTTTGCGTTTCTTGTGCGTCTTGACCTTTCTGGGCTGGTCTTCTCTTGACTTTTCCAGAGGTCAGTGTCTGTCGCATGCACGACGTTTTGGTCATGCGTGGGACGGTGTGCATGATGTATTAGTCGTGCCGTCTGGGTCTGAGTCTGTCTAGATTTTCCTAAGTTTTCTTGTTATTCTTGCAGGTCTTTGCTTTAGGCCTAGCGTCTTGTCGACGGATCGTCAACTCTTGACTTCGTTAGATCAGAGTCTGCCCTTCTGTCATTGCTTGGAGTAGTTCTTGGAGCCGAGGTTAGTTTGGCAGTCGCGCCTGTTCGGTACAGCTCTTTCCCTTTTCTTTTTAGCTCCTCGAGCTCTTAGCTTGCTCCCTACTCCTGCACCCCTTTTCTTCATAGCTTTGTAGTTTAGTTTTCCTGCTTTACTACTGTTGCTTACATGTTGTTGCCTATTGTTACCTATTGTTTACCTACTGTTTTAGCGTGTTACTGCATATTTTTCAGTGGGGATCCGCGTGACCCCTATTGAGCTAGTGACACAAGGCTCACCCCTTCTTTTCAGGTGGGTCATGGTTCGTGCTACTTCCGTGGTTCCTGGTGTGCGAGTTCGTAACTACTAGCTAGTATCTTTATCGGGCTTCCCATGACTTTCTGGTTCATCTTTTCTGTTCTGTCGACTGTATATTATGCATTTCATCTCTCTTTTAATAAAATAAGAAGATCATTTAATTTATAAGAGAATTGGCCAATCCGCATCTGACCTGACCAATCTCAATCTGATTCAACCTGACTCAAGCTGATTTTGGTTGAGTTTTCATCATCATCATTATCATCACTATTTTTTATTTTTTTCTGATTGTGATCAGTCTTAAGGACCGACATCTGATTGGCCACTGTAGATATGAATCCACAATGGCCAATCCTGCATTTCATGCATGTAGGGACATGTGACTGTATGCTTATACCCATCTTGTATATGAAAATGAAAATAGATGGTAGAGCAAGTATGGACATATGGTATGTTTATGGATACCTGGCAGACCCTGTGCACATTGGCCTAGGTAAAAGATTCATTGAAGATAAGGACAGGTATTTGTTGTTGAGTAAAAGGACTGCCTGAAAAGGAGAAGACCTGGCGACGTAAACTCCTCCTAGGGTTTGCATGGTTGTCTAGTTCATGGCGGCTCCCCCGCCGGGGGATGGACAGTCCCATCCCCCAGCCCCCTTGTCTTCTCCGAAGCCTTCCTACCTTCAAAGCCTAGCGCGCTCCTTAAGCCCTCCTTCTGTCTCTATTGGTGTTAAAGCACCTTCTTTCACGGATGGCGGCGAGCCGACGGTCTTCTTCTCCCGGCAGGAGGTCCAGCAGTCCTATAAGCCTCTGGAGATTGCTATTATATATAGCCAAGTGTGCTTATGGTAGGCCTTCTATCCCGGAAGTAAAGACGTTCCTATCCCAGCGGCTTTCTCTCCGCCATGATTTCTTGATTAGTGTCCTCAATCCTCGCCACCTGCTATTACGGTTCTCTGAAGAGGAAGACTTCCTGAAGGTTTTTCTGTGCAAGAGCATTTATGTCAAAGGATTCCTGTTCAAAGTTTTTCAGTGGTCACCGGATTTTGATTTTAATGTTGACCCGACGTCCATGCCAATCTGGGTCAGTTTCCCTTCTCTTCCTGTAAACTTCTTCTGTGAGGATTTTCTACGTTCTATTGCATCCAAGTTGGGAAGAGTTTCACGTATTCATGAGGCTACTGTCTCTTGGACTCTTACCTCTGAAGCCTTGGTGTGTGTGGAAGTTGACATTGCTAAGCCACTTATAGATCACATTTGGATCGATTATGGAGGTAAAGGTTTCTGGCAATCAGTTAAGTATCATCGTCTCCCCAGTCTATGCAGCTTCTGTCATAAGATTGGCCACATCTCTACTTCGTGTTCCAAATTCTTGAAGTGGAACAAATCTTATCAGAGGGAGGAGAAGCAAAGGCCAACTCAAGCTAAGGAAATTGATGGGCTAGATAAAGTTTGGGTCCCTGTGGGATCCAAAAATGTTCCATAGGGGGCCAAGGTTAATGTATGTCTGCCAGATTCTGTTTCTGAAGTGCCTGTCTCAAACGTCTTTGAACATTTGTCCTCTCTTCGAGATGACTGTGAAGTTCTTACTCAAATGCCAGCCACGTTTCCTCAAAATATGAGAAGTGATTCGGCAACTCACTCTGTTTCTACTGCTGAGGATGGCTCTATCCACTCTGTTTTTCTAGCTAATTCCTTCGATAATGCTACTCTCAATGTGTCTGACTCTGCAGGGACTCCAATTGTGGCCATTTCGCATGTGCCCTAGGCTTTGCCAAACAAGCCTCAACCCCCTTCAGGACCGCTTGAAACAATCGCTCAGCCCATCATTGAGGATCAGTGTGTCACCCTTGACTGCCAAAGTTTGGAGAATGGAAATGTCAATAGCCATTCTATCACTCCAAAAGAGAAATAGCTCAATGTCAACTCTGAAGTTTTGGATCCCAATCAGCCCTCCTGTTTTGTTAGAGAGACCCTCAACAACTCTAATAAGCTTTTGGGCAATTCCAAAGTAGGTTCCATAGTTGCTCCGACTGTTGACAGTGGGCAGACAACTTACACTACTACTGGTAACAAGACATTTGACTTTGGTAGCCTGATTACAAAAGAGAACTTCCTATCCCAGATTTGTATCCCAAACAATTCTTCAAGACCTGTGACTCGAAGCATGCTCAGAAGGTCTACTTCTGCGGATCACATTGATACCAGCTGTTCTTAATGAATGCAATAATTTGGAATATTAGAGGGATTTCTAATAATCTTTCCATCGGCAGAGTTAAATTTCTTATTAGAGCACATAGTTTGAATATGCTTGCTATCATTGAACCTATGGTGGATGTAAGCAACTTGGACAAATTTCGTAGGAAATTCAATATGGACTATGCAGTGGCTAATGAGCAGGGCAGGGCTCATATATGGTTCTTCTGGAATTCTCCTCTACAGTTTACTGTTTTGCATCAGAATGATCAATTTCTTACTGTTTGCAGTGGGGACTTAAACAACCCAAGTTCTATGATAACCATTGTCCATGCAAAATGTAATTATCTAGACAGACGCACCCTTTAGAGTGCTTTAACTAATTTATATTGGGACTGCAGGTGCCCTTGGCTGATGGCTGGTGATTTCAATGCCATTCTTTCTAGTGAGGAGAAGGCTGGTGGCCGTTCAGTAGATACCACTAGCTCCACTGATTTCTTTAACTGTATCAATTTGCTGGGACTACATGATGCTGGTTTCAAAGGTAGTCGGTACAGCATATTTCTGGAATCTTGATATTTTTCTCTTATTGTCCATATTTTCAGATTTGTACAATACCATGTAAGTAATAAAGTGCTACTGTTCATGCCAACTTAAAACAAATGAACAGTAAAATGTATATGTGAACGTGTCTGCCCGATGCGTAGCATCATAAAGAATTGGCGACAGACACACTGTCGTTATAAAGAATTAGCGTCCCTTTACAAAGGCGCTATATTGTAGACGACCAAGATCAGGGCGTGATTTAAAGAATAACGCCACTGTACACTGTCGCTATTTAAAATTATAAATATTGATTTCTGGAAAATCCTAGAATTAACACCATTGCATAGTGTCGTTAATTCTCATTAAATTCATGAAAATTTTGATATATATATTCTGATTGCATGACCTTCCAGAAGGTCGCTATTCTTAAATAGCGTCTTTTGAGCAGGCGTTGTTTTCCTATGACTCAGATTTATTGTCTTTTTCTCAACCCATACCGCAGGTTACTTGGCACTCTCATCTCACATCCGTAGATGGAGTCCCTGTTTTATTTCTATCGATTACACACTAACTCTCGGTGATGTTTGAACCCTCCGCAGGATATTCCTTCCTTCAGACTGGTGATTTCATCATGGAGACCTCCATAATTCTTCACTAGCCATGGATTCCCTCAAGGCAGTTGAGTTGGTTGTACCCTAAAAACCCTGGATTCTCTACTAGTCACGTCACTCTGAAGAAATGTGATGCTATAGCCTTCTTAGAGCACTGTTTGTAGCCTCTTTGAGCACTCTTGCTATTGTTTGTAAACTGCGACTATGCCCTGGGCGCCATAAATGAATTGGCAACCTGGATAGGGGCGCAGATCAATATTTTAGTGACCATGAACTAGACATTATTTATGAATGAGTGACTGTTTGAGAAGTCGCTAATTCTTCATGCCTGTACTGATCATAGGAATAGGTGACCATACAATGGGCGCTATTTCTATAATTGATGGTGACTGAGCGGACGCCAATTAGCCAATTTCATGACATGTCACAGTTTTCATACAGTTTATCGGTTGTCCTACTTGTTTAAAGTTCTACGTTGAACTCCTTCATTCGTGAAATCTACCTTAACATCCTACAATGGTTTATTATTGGAATTTTATATTGGCTATCACTATAGTGGATGTCTAAAAATATACATGACTCAACACTTACGCATATAGGGCCCGATCTGATCCTGGGAGGAGCACCCGAAAGTATTTATGCCCATGGGATCTATATTGATCACGGTGTGGCATTACACCGAAGTGCATGACTTACTTGATTGGCATTCTACGATTTGTGCTTGACTTGACTTGACATGACTTGCGTGGCCCGAAATAGGTATTTACTTGCTTGATAATGAAATAGCCAATTCATGTAACATGACTTGATATATTTATATGCTTGACCATATTGATACAATTACATGATTATCTTAAAATCTTGATAGTTCATCTATACTAGTTCTTGACATTCTATTCTCGTCATTATCATGTGTACATGCATAGCTAGACTTGCATTCATGAACATGTAATTTACTTAAAGCAATGCTTGATCTTGAGATATAATCCCTACTGAGCATTCGCTCACCTAGTGTTTTTCATATTTTTCAGGTAATTTCGATGACGAAAATCATTCGGATGGGGACGGACATCAGTGAAGAGCGTAGAGCCGTTCCAATTATCGAAGTCGTTATCTAGTCGAGTCTTTTCTATTTTCTTGAGTCAATCATTGTAATTTTCTTTTATTAAGTCAAGATTATCCTTAGTACTTTTATTGAGATTATGTAATAGAATTACCTTAATGGTTATTATGAATAAATTAGATTTGGTTATCTTACCATTTGCGCATCTCTGTCTATAAGGTCGAATTTCTTATGCTCTGATTGACATGAATGATATAGCTCGTCACGCAAATCGAGTTCCTTCCGCGATCGGGACGTGACAATAACTCAAGGGAAAGCACACCACACCTGGCAGGCTACGCTCCCAGCTCCAGCCACAACCTTGACACTCGCGAGGACACAGATCCTAAGGGACACAGCCAGACCTTGATCAGGGATAATTGCCTCGCTCACACACAAAACACATCTATCATCAGAGCAGGCACATGTAAGGGATACGTTCTAGTAATCACCTCAGCCATACGGAAACCAATCATGGCATCGCTGCCACAATCTCGCTCATCGAGGAAATGTAATTCTCCATATGACAAACCACCACCAATGAAAACTCATGCTCGACAGACCAATCACACCTTAGCTTCACCACCAGCTGACTGATCTCACGCCCTCCACCAGGGCCAACCATCACTGAGCTTCCACCAGCTCACGTAGTCATTCCAACTGACTGCCATAGATCCATCGGCTCCATGCCAAGCACCATCTCACACTTGGCAAGCCGAATGCTAATAACAGCATCGGACCAGCTCCGATCTGAACACAAATTTCCAGCAAATCCAAGATCCAATTCCCAAAAAAACACATCTCATAATCGGCCACCCAAGGCCTCACTGGCACACAGCTCTCACCATTCTCGAGCCGCGATAACCAGCATCTTCTGTCTGTGAAAGACCATCCACCGATCACTAGATACTTGTCAACAGGAAACCTCCACCGACCCAGTAGTCGCGATCCAAATCAGGACAGGCCATCCGTTGACTCACACACAGACTATCACTGCTTCACAAGCCGATCCTCACCTGGACGCCACATCCGATCCTAATCCTCATGCCAACTCTACCCCCTCAAGGGAGCATGGCGAAACTAAATTGACAAAATCTCAAAATCCTTGATCCTCATGGCATTCGACTCAGACTTACAAGGAAATCCTCCCTTGCTGGTCACAGACCAAGAATCACCATCCAACACCAATGTCCCTCCAGGGGCCTCCATGATCAGGCATCGTCCATTTCACAATCTAATCTTATCTTATCTCAATTATTCCAAATGGACACCTGCCAATCCTCAGCTCCGCTCTCACCATAGAGCCACAGGACACGATCTCTTATGATTCATGACACACATCTCTAGGACCAGAAGAGGTGCCACCTGCTACCACAACATCCTGGTCGACAATGCCGTGACCATGCACACGGGTCCCCAAATAACACAGATCTTACTGTGGTCGACCACTCGGCCAGTCTTACCAGGCACTCACAGCTACCAACTAGGACCCATAATGTCTTAGAGATTACATCTCGGGAACCATGATCTCATCTGAGGACACAGCTTCCAACACGAGTAGAGCACAAAGCTCACCCACTCTGACCAATGCATCCTCGTCCTCTGTCAGGCGACTCCTTAGCAACTTCATCCAAGTTTAACACCACGCCTAACACAACTCCAAACGCATGGACAGGGTACTCATGTTGAAAACTTGCCAACATATTTCCCCAACTCTCCATCCTGTCAGTGCCACAAACATAATACCTCAAGCAATGACATGGCAACAACATGTCTCACACAATTGGAGACAATCTCACATCGAGGAACCAATCCTCCGATGCTCTACACATCTCCAAAAATCCACCGGTAGCAATCAATGCTACGATCCTAGACCTATGGGTTACGGGCACACTAGGCTTCTGCTGCACACTCTAATCCTTGTGCACGGCCATCACAGATGACTCAGGATCTGCCATAATGATGATCCTCAACTCAGCTGGCTAACTCTAGAAAATAGGGTGAGGAAAGCTCCATTATCTCAAACCCAAAGCATAGACTCTCTCACTTAATTTGGCAATCCTCCTACAACTCCACAGGCTCTAATTTACTACGCATCGAAGATCACAACGCCAGCCAAGAATCATCACGAGCATAGCCCAACTAGCAAACAACCTTCTGGAATAGTGCCAACGCACCTTTACTCATGAAGTGATGGGCAATGCTTCTCTGACGTGAAATGAGGGTGCGAGGTCATTGAATGTTCAATTAGAGGGCGGTGATAATACTGGGCAGGGCCTGGCATGAACGCGGTACCTTCAAAGTGTGCATTCTTAATGCGCACCAATGGATGGGCGCATTCTAACTAGGCTCCACGGTCTTTGAGATATGCTACTTCCAGGCCCTCTGTCAACGCTCTAAATGCAGTTTATCGTTTGGATGCGTTAATGTAAACACGCCCTATCATCCTTGTGCATTAATGGCGCGATACCTGCAACTCTTTGTGGCCACTAGAATGGTGAAGCTCCACTGTGGTCTTCCTTGAGTGACACTTGGGGGGCTTCTGAGGGTGTTTGGACGAATGGAAAGCCTGGGGGGACACATGGGAAGATGGAGAAACAGACTAAAGATTCTAAACAACATCTACTAATCTAAACCTAGCTAAGATAACATGGATAATGGCAAAGGTGGAGGTGGATGGTGGCGACAAATGGTGGGGAAGAGGTCACTCCAAGGAGGAGGGGGAGCTCTGCTAGGGCTTCACACCCAACCCAAACTCAGGGCGGGCGCAACAGGGCTTCCCATTCTCCATGGCAGTGGTTGGCGGCGGCAGGATGGCGGTGACATGAACGGTAGAGGAGGGCGACCGGAGCTCCAGCTGGGACTTCCGACCCCATCTTAGGGCCGATGCAAATGGGCTTCGATCTTCCTCCATGGATGGGGGGGGGGGGAGAAGATTAGAGTTTCTAGGCATCACACCCAGAGGAGGAGGGATGAGAAAAGGTTCCAAAGATTAGGGGAATAGCCATGGCTAAACTTAATAACATTGCTTCATATCACTTAAAATTGATCAAAGGAGAGGGGAATACATATATAGGGGGTGGGGAATGCAAAAGGACACTGCTACAACGACTCTAGACTCTAGAAACAACACCCATTGAAGTCCTCAAAGTCCCAAGGGTCAGAAGTTGTAGGGTCGACCATAGGCATCTCTACTCTGAGATCGTGCCCTCCAGGAAAGGTGCATTCATCCCAGATCGCACTGCCCGTGGAGGGCGCGTTCTGGTAAGAACGTGCTGCCCAGGAGTGGCGTGTTCTGCTTTGGTCTATTGGCTTCTTCGATCCCATCAAAGGCGCGATCTGGGATGAACGTTGCCCAGGAGTGGTGCATTCTGCTTTGGTCTGCTGCCTTCTTCGATCCCATCAAACCCCTCCACTTGGGAGAGGTTCGAACTCGAACCTCATAGCTCAGGATCCCAGTCTGATGGAGCAGCTCGGTTCCCTAAGCTTCGATACCATTTGATGTAAGATGAAGGTGCGGTGTCATTGAATCTTCAGTCGGTGGGCGGTGACAACACTGGGCGGGGCCCGGCATGAACCCGGTACCTTCAGAGTGTGCATTCTGAATGCGCACCAACGAATGGGAGCGTTCTAACAGGGCTCTACGGTCTTCAAGATCTACTGCTTCCAGGCCCTCGATCAACGCCTTGAACGTGGTGTATCCTTTGAATGGGTCAATATAACGCGCCCTATCGTCCTTGCGCTTTAATGACGTGATGCCTGCAACTCTTCTCGACCACCAGAACGGTGAAGCTCGACCGTGATGTTCCTTGAGTGACACTTGGGGGGCTTCTGAGGGTGTTTGGACGAAGGGAAAGCACAGGGGGACACATGGGGAGTGGGGAAATGACGACTTTCCTCTTTACTTTTACTGTTGTTCCTACTCCTGCTGTTACTCTTGGTATTGTTAATGCTGTTACCGCTTTGGTTTCTTGGTGGGGATCTGCGGGACCCCTACTGAGCCAGTGACACGAGGCTCACCCTTGACTTTTCAAGTGTGACTGTTCTTCCTCCTCGTGGTCTGGAGGTGCAGTGTGTGATTCTTAGTTACCAGCTTTGCCAGTGTCGGGCTTCCCCTGACTTGAGGGTACGTTTATCTGTCTGTTGGACTATACTTGTCTTTACTTGGATTGGACTCTGCTAGCTGTCGTAGCTGTAATTTAATTTTTTTAATAGAAAATGTAATTTTATGTCTACTATTTTAGCAATCTTGATCATAATATAGAATTGTTTACTACCTTATCTGGAAGTTCAATGTACTCCTATACACCCTTACACACTCCTTTTATCCCTTTGGAGCTTTACCACTCTTGGGAGGCCTCTCAGGATCTAAGTGGTATCGGGTTTACCCAGTATCCGAGTTCTAGGTCATCATAGGTGGTATCAGAGCTGTGTTGTGAGGAATGTGTAGTAGTACATGGGAATTCGAGATATTACAGTGTTCAGAGTCTGTAAGGTCCAATACAGTCAACAGCTGGCATAGGTTTTATGTTTTCTTTACCACTTTGCTTCTTGTGTGAGCATTTGCCTGTGGTGTGTTGGCACTGTGTTTGGTGGTTTTTACTCTCGTCAGGATGTGACGGAGAGTGTTCTTTTTGTTATGGTGTTGGTTTCGGTTGTGCAGCGTTGGGCAGAGCTTGCCAGCAGGTGCAAATCTGTGGTGCAACATTTACAATTTTTCCGTGGCTTGTTCAAGTGGTTGGTGGCATTGGCGTTGGTGTGATGGCTATGCATGTTCTCTGGAGGAGAGTAATGTTGTGTTGGTCATCCCAGCTTAAGGATAGTCAACCCCTGAGGTGTTAAGGTTGTGCCTGGAGGTGGTTGTTTGGATGTCTTGTTTGAGAGAGTGCTCGGGCGAACCTAGGATTTACCTTCTTGGTAAGCTGTGATTAGACGAGCTTGATCTTTCTCATTCTGTTTGTGGCATCATTCTGAATTGAGCTCTGCAAGTGCTGTCTCAGTAAGGCCTTCATCCTATGTCTACTTATGTGTAGACTATGTTAGTTCTGAACATGATCTGCTCTTGTTTCGACAGTGGCCTAGCTTTGGATCCAGTTTGTAAATTGAGGGCCGTTGTGCACCGTGTTCAGCATGCCATGTTTGGCGACTATTGTGCTGTGAAGGTTCAGTAATTGTTTCGGGATGTGAGGGTAAACTGAGATTGGTGTTCATTGTGGCTTGTGCTGTGACTCTTGGAATGCTAGTTTGCACTATGGCAACTTGTGATTGGCTGTTAGCAGGATCGGCACTCAAGGCGTGGTACATTGCAGTTTTGTGTGTTGTGATGACGCCAAGAGGTGTGCCGAGATGTGGATGACGAGTTGTCTATTTTGCCTGTGTGCATTGTGTAGAGTGCGCAGCAGAAGCGTATGGGCTCATAACCCACAGGTCGAGGATTGAAGTGAAAGATTCTGACCAGACGAGAGGATTGTTTCCTCGGTATAAGTTTGCCTTGGCTGTGTGTGCCTTGATGCTATTGGTTGTCGTGCCATTACTTGAGGCATTGTGGTTGTTCGCACGGGCAGGTTTGAGAATTAGGGAAATCTGTCAGCATATATGCTGATTGAGTACCCTTTTCTTTCTCTACATTTCTTGGAAGTTGTGCTCTTGGGACGTGATCGTGGTTCTATGGATCATTATTGGTAAGCTGTGCGTGGCTAGTTCCTTTTTGCTGTATGCTCAGCTATAATTGTGCCCTGATGTAACCTAGCTTGTAGTCATTTTTCGAGCAATTATTATGGGTCATTGTTGGTAAGTTGTGCGTGGTTAGTTCCTTTTTGCTGTGTGTTAAGCTGTAATTGTGCCCTGATGTGACTCAGCTTGCAGTTGCATCTCGTGGTTCTATGTTGAGAACAGAGCCAGGGATTTGTAGGTGTTGTTGAGGTTGTATGTTGGGTTGTTGCTTGTGATCAGCATGGGAGGAGTTCCCTGTGAGTCTGAGTTTGGCATTGTATGGACTGTGATCTTGTCAGTTAGTTGTACTGTACTTTTCTACTGTGGTATAGTTAGCATGCAACTCGAGTCGGATGTAATTTCTGAGCGAGGACTGGCTTGATTGTGTTTGTGATCCAGTGTTGTCATTGACGTTCTGCATGCCAGTTTCGTTTGTTGGTTATGGCACGAAAACTGATGGTTGGTGCAGTCAGCTGAGATGATTATTTTCCTCATGGGAGCTGCTGCTTGTTTTGTCTACCGAGCATCTGTATCGTTGGCTCTGTCGTGACATGGGTCGTGTCTCCTTGTTATGTGAGATGATAGCGACGATGCCCTATGGAGGTGCCGGACTTGTGTTCCTTTGTGTGCCATACTCGTTCTGCAGATCTGTGTGCCTTGAGATCTGGAGCATGATGATCTTGCCTATGATTGTGGTCTGGCAGTGTTCCTCTGCATTGTGTTTTTGAGAATCGTATTTATCGTGCTTATCGTGTTTTGTGTTTCAGGTTTTGCTGGTGCTTGGAGAGCGTAGCCAGCGTTTGGAGTTTGTTCAAATCTCATGAAATTTTAACTGGAGGTTCTGTCCACCAAATATCACGTCCCATAATTTTTCATGAATTTTGAAATTTGTTTACCCTCGCTAAAAATTCCTGCAAACCCCGATTTCCTGTCTGTCCACTATTTTCTAGACCCGACCACCAATCACTAGAAAACCCATACAAAATCGAAACCTCCATAAAAGTTCACAAAAAAATATCCTCGTTTTCCTTACCTCCCCCTATACAACTTTCATGAAGAGCCCATTACCCAGATCTGTCCACAACCCCTCGGTCAAAGCGTGTTCTCATGCAAGTCCAAGTTCTGCCCAGTCAGATGTGGTTCTGTGAACCAGCGCATTCACGGTCAGCACAGAGGTTTCTAAATTCCTTACCCAGCCTGGGATTGAAGATCTCTGAGAGAGCTTTCCAACGCCGCCGGTCTCGCGTCGATCTGACGTCGGGGTAGGTCGCAGCGGCCGTTCTCGCCGGACTGCACAGACGATTTCAGAACAGAACAGTAAAGAAGAGAGGCATCGTTGATTCATCCTCAAATATGCCAGTGCCAAATCAGCGTCCGCCGCTCCCGGAGATCGTCTTAGGACCTGCTGTCGTCGTCCAGGTGGCCCGCCACCTCCAGAAGCCTTCCGGAGGACATCGCTCCTTTGTACGCCTGTGAGTGCTGTCCCGCCGACCAGCACGTAGCCGAGCCGGAACCGCCTCCAATCGCCGCACAAGACCCGTCAGAGTGCTGCCCGTCAACCCAAGAACGGTCCTCCCGGGTCCACATGTAGCCCCTTACCTCCCTGCGTGGAGTGGGTAGTAAAGTTCCATTGTTGTAACTATTGTGTGATTGTTATTAACCGGGAGTTACCGACTTGGCCGGGGTCGTCTTCCCCACGCCCGGAGCGTGGAGGTAAACTCGCCACCCTCTCATAGTCGTGTTTGCTTTCTTAGTATATGCTTCTTTGCCACTGTTAGAGAGCATGTTTTAGGGTCCTAACTTGTAACAAATCAATCACCGCTGCGAGAAAGAGAGCGAGACCCGTCTTGTGACCTGACCCAGGCACGAGAGTGAGTCTAACCACCCTTGACTCACTGCCGATTTCTCAATCGGGCAGGTCCGAACACTTCCCTCGTTAGGGACGATTATGAGCTTGCTAGAGTCTCAGGTGCGCATTTCAAGTTGGTGTCGAGTTCGCGTCTCGTCCCGCATCATTCACCCTTGTTTCGCCCCGGGGATTAGTCAGATGTTGTTGGTGGGTCCGGGACGGTGTGTGCGGTGACCGAAGTGAGGGGTAGGATATTGCTACGGGAGAGATGTCGGAAGGTAATGGGCCTCGGGCACCCCCTCTCATGATCGTATCCCTCTCAAAGCAGCACCATGCACTCACCTTTTACAGAGAGTCGAGGGGAGACCGAGTGACATGGGAAGTTTTCAGGTTAAGGGGAAACGTGGCTGGGATGCGGGCGTGCCAGTCGATTTCTCAACAATCACCCATGGAACTGAATGTTTAACTTGGGATGTGCCGTCAGGGCGCGGCACGTGGACTCAGGGGGTGAGCGATACGTGGAGGGAAGAACGGTTCCGTGGGTGCGAGTGTGTAGGTGACTATGGGGAGTCATGTACAGGACGTCTTTTCCCACCGATCGCAAGCAGTCAATGTTTATTTACATCAGATTGAATCCAAAGACCTTCATTCCATGTCAAAGAGGAGTCCGTATTCCTGAAGCCCGAGGTGAAGAGCCGAGAGCACTTTGCAACTATAGGTTCATCTCAGACTGGATAGTGTTGGTTGGGGGTAAAGGGTGCTGGAGGTTCACGCTAGGTGACACAGAGGGTTGCTGGAGGCCCGAACGTGGATGTGAGAGCATACGTCCAACTGGCGGTGTAACACTGAGATGTATATATTTTTATAGGCTGGCCGTGGTGGCCAGGGTACAACAGGTGCATGCCACGGGACAATTCCGATGTGCTAGCTGGTCCCCGGGTCGATGCGTGACGTATGAACACACGTGTGTTTTATAGAAGGTTCCTCCCGTGATGTGGGCCATGGCCACGGTGCCGAATGAGGGCTTGTGGCTGGCTGGGCGACTGAGGGGATACGTTGATCTGGTGTCCGGGCGAGGGTCAATCACGGCTCAAGTTAAGCAGTCGAACGTGGCCTCATTACTGAGAAGGAGCATGACCTCATGACACGTGCACGGTCGTGGTTGACGGATGCGTGAGGGGCGATCCCAGCATGAGGGGACGTCTACTCTTGTCGTAGTGTCTCACATGTGGCGGGCGTGGACTTGTATGTTACGGCTAGTTAGCACATGAGGGAAGTGCGAACGGCATACCCTCAGCGTGCCAAGCTGACGAACAAGTCACCCACAAACAATCCTCCTTAGCTTGTTGTAGGGAGCCACTCGAAGCCTTGGAGTTGTTGGATGCTGGCATTCTGTGTTAAGTGCTGAGTGCTCCGTTTTTTACCCCTTGAGCTCCTAAGGGATTTTTATAGGGGAAGTTGAAGGGTCACAAGGGGTTTACGCAGACTAGCTTGAGGGGGTAAAGCTGGTCCGGGTAAACCCCCTCCCCTGGATGGGGTTTACGCGGGTTGGCTTGAGGGGGTGAAGCTAGTCCGTGTAAACCTCCTACGGAGGGTGTTCTGCCAAAGGTCTGGCCACCCAGGGGTGTTGAGCGGCCAGGACCCTGGCCCCCTTCACCGGTCCTGGCCGCCCTCACCTAGCATGGCCCAGGTCTGGGCGACCAGGTCAATGGCTGCCCAGCCCTCCGGGCGGCCAAGGCTGTGGCTACCCAAGAAGGGGGGGTGCCCTTGTGGTGGGCGGCCACGTCCACCCAGGCCCTTGGGCTGCCAAGGGGTTGGCCGCCCAACCCATTCAGCCCCCGAGCCCGTCGTGTTTCGCGTTCTCTTGCTCCGTGGTGTCCTTACGTGATACGGTCCCGTAGAAGAGGTATTCAAGTGATTCTTCGTGATTCCAGAGGTACCTAGTTACCTCGATTAATGTGACTGTGGGTCTTTGGAGGGTCTGAGTGACCCCATGTGTTCCGGGCTTTCATGCTTTTGCTAGATCGAGTCATTGTGAGTCAGTATGAGTGCGGTGGGTCTTCCCCGCACGACGTGGGTTTCTCTAGAAGTGATTTTCGAGTGGGCCATGTGTGTGGCCTCGGACTGTGAGTCCAATTAACTAGCCTGGGACTGGAGATTTTTCGTGCGTCCCTTGGATGAGGGATCAACAGGGGACTCTTGAGCTACCTTGGAATCGTACTATCATGGTTCAGACCTAGGGATTAGGCCAGATTGATGACACTGTCCCGTCACGTGTAGCAGTCTTGACCAGTGTCTCCTGACTCAAGGACCGTTGCGTTTATTAGGTCTAGTGGGCTGTCCAGAGTCTGGTGGCCGCAAGCCACCTATTACTTCGCGTTACTCGCGATGGGTGCATGCGTAATTTTCAGTGTTCACGTTTAGTGAGCCCCCACTAGTCGTAACTTTCCTACGTACACGTGTGCGGACCCACTTGGGAGTGGTGGAGAGTGTGACCCGAGTGAGACGATTTTCAGGCTGGTTACCGTAGGGCCCCTTGTCTTTGCAGCCTGCATCCGGACTGTGGGGAAAACCAACTAGAGGACCCGACTTAGAGTGCATAGTTTGTGTGTGCACACGTGACTGGGGGCGTCAGACCTGCACTGACGAGCGTGACCCTAGTTAGCCCTTGTTATGTGTTCCTAGTTATTGTATGGTGTCTCAGTCTCCGCCTGGGACATCGTAGGGAGACACCTGAGACTGCGGACTAAGTCGTCAGTGGATGCTTCTGACCTTGCTTCTGGTGGGCAGGTACTCCCGTCCCGTGATGTGAGTTTGTCGTGACTCGAGGTCCCGTTTCTCGTCTGCAAGATGAGGTTTTGTGTGTGGTTTCGATGTGGGCCTTCGTGTGGGAGCACAGGACTCCACGACAGATGTGTCGTGGCATTTTCCTAGTAGCGTGTCTAGGGTGGTTCATGGTCTGGTGGTCTCCCGACTGAGAGATTGGGGTGTTGGTTACCTTCCTGGTAGGCGTAGTTGTAAAGCCATGGTTTTTATCAGCTACTGTGTTTAGGGATTCGTGCCCGATCGTATTTTCTACCGTGTTGTTGTAGCTACTCCTCCTGTTGTTATTGTTCTTGTTGTTGCTGCTGTCTGTACCGTCGTTATTTTCTGTTGGGATTCTGCGGGAACCCTACCGAGCCAGTGATAGGAGGTTCACCCCTGGTTTTCAGGTGTGGCGGTTCTTCCTCGTGGTTAGAGGGTGCTGCGCGGACGTTCTTAGCTGCCAGCTCGCCGGGCCGAGTGTTCACTCGGTGTTGGGTACATTCTCTGCCTTAGACTACACTTCTGCTGGACTGGACTCTGTTGTAGTTAGACTATTTATTTTTGTTATTGTTGAATTGTCCTACTTTATTTCTTATTTCTATGCACACAACACCTATCCTTTTAGCCCTTTCGAGCCCTCCGGCTCATGGGCGGTGGGTCAGGATTCGAATAGTATCGAGTCATTCCTGGTATCCAGATCTTAGGTTATTACAAGAACACTAGTTTTGGCCCTTAAGACTTTGAAATGGCTTAGATGTGGGTGTCAGGATTATTTGGCTAGTGTAGTGACTATTCCTTCTAACGAAAATAAGAAAATCACCTCAGATATTGATATTGTCAAGAAATTTACAGATGTATTCCCTAATTAACTTTCAGGTTTACCACCACACCGAGAGGTGAAGTTCACTATTAAACTCTCACCGGATACTTTACCCATTTTCATCGCTCCCTATAGAATGCCACTAGCTGAATTGGTAGAATTGAAGAAACATTTGAAAGAACTGCTAGATAAGGGGTTTATTCGACCAAGTGTATCCCCCTGGGGTGCACCTGTTCTATTTTTTTGAAAGAAAAATAGGTCACTTAGATTATGCATTGACTATAGGAAGTTGAATCAAGTGACCATTAAGAATAAGTAGCCTTTGCCAAGAATTGATGATTTGTTTGATCAGTTACGAGCTTTCACAGTATTTTTAACGATTGATATCAGATCTGAATACCACCAACTAAGGATAAAAGAAGAAGATATCTCAAAAACTACTTTCACAACACGATATGGGCATTATGAATTTTTGATTATGTCATTTGGGTTAACTAATGCACCAGCAACATTTATGGATTGATGAACAGAGTTTTCCAACCATATCTGGATACACTTGTAGTGTTGTTTATTGATGATGTGTTGATCTATTCTACTACTATTGAAACTCATCTAATTTCTTTCTATTTAAACCTTCTACACCCTCTCTCCTCCCTCATTCTCACCATCTCTTTCTCTCTCTCATTCTCTATCCTCTCTAGTTCTCTTGACATGGGGTGCACACCGTTGTGGAGCTGGCCGAGGCGGGGATGCGATGAAGTGATCAGGACGCGTGATGGGATGACGGTTTGAGCATGGTGCGGCGTGATCCCTCGGTGGATTCAAAGTCGGCGTGATTCATTGTTTCGATGGTTTTCGACGCGGTTTAGTCGCTTTGGCGCACATTTCTTCGGTGGAGGTAGGGAGACGAATGCTCTACTCTTCCTCTATGTCCCCTCGTAGTTTCACGCCGAGTTGTGAGCAAACGAGTGGGTTTTGCTTCGATTTGGGGAAAATCATGTTTTGGGGAGTTCATTGGGTCCGCCAAAAAATGGCGACGATTTTTAGTAAAATTAGTATCAATCGAACCGTCAGGATGTCTAGATCTCGTTCCCACAAGTTTCATCACGACTGGTTCTCGTTCAGGGCCGGTAGGAGTCCGGGAACCCCGGTGACCCAATTTGGGTCGATTCATTAGAATCGCCCAGTTCTCGCAAATGGATGGTTGCATGTGCCCCTTCCAGCTTGTGGAAGGCATTTTTCATAGTCTAGGGTTGTTTCCCCTACGTTTAGACGCGAATGGGGCATGGAACGGCAAAGATCGGCCATTTCTACAGTTTTCCTGCTGTAGCATATTGGCAGTCGTTCCAGTGACCGCTAAGGGTCTCTAGCGGCCCCACGATAGACCGCCACATTCTCTAGTGTGTCGGTTAGTTTTAGGACGGTTGAGGTTGGCAGCCCAACCTTTGACTGCCAATTGCCTCTGGCGGACCTATAAATGTGCGCCAAGCTTAATGGTTTCTTGATGTCCATGTCTATCGGTTCGAGTCTGGCGGCCTTACCTTAGACCACCATGTGCTCTGGCAGCCCTTCCTTGGAGCGCCAGGAGCCGTTGAATTGAGTCAATGAGTTAGGTCGATTTGGGCTGGCGGCCCAAACTCTGACCGCTAACATGTGGTACTGGCCCTATGGTAGACCGCTACTGCGTGTTTTGACCGGGTCAATGTTTTATGTCAGTTGGCCTTGGCGGACCAACCATCGACCACCAATTCGTTGTAGCGTGCCCCTCTTAGGCCACTACAATCTATTTATCTTAGGTCAATGTCTTAGGGCGGTTAGTGTAGCGGTTCATGCTTGGAGCGCCATGTCTATGTGGCGGTCTATGTTTGATCGCCAGGTGGTTTGACTGGGTAGGTCAGTTCGAGAGTTGTCTGGAGTTGGCGGCCTCATCTAAGGCCGCTACAATCCCCTAGCGGCCCGCTCTATGACCGCTACTATCCTCTAGCGGGCCAATCCATGACCGCTAGTGTCCTTGCCTCTATGTGCATAGTGACTCGTCCCTTGACTGCTGGTGTTGCTTAGCAGCCAAGTGATGGATCATTTATGCCCAGAGAGTGGTTTACTGGTGTTTCAGTTTCTGATTGTCTTGGCTTGTCCTTGTGGTTTTCCCATTGTCCTGTGGATGTCTCTTGACGTCCTATGAGGGCTATGACCATGATATAGGGTAGCCAGGAGTGCTTGTGCATTATGTAATGTGTTGTGTGTCGTGTCAGGTTCTGGTCAACCTGGTGAGACCCAGTGGTTGACGTGTGACCTTGTGTGTGTCCCGACTATCTTGGATAGATCGAGACAGTGGTTTTGGATGCCTGGAGGTATTATCTTACCTCGGTTTGCATGTCCAGGTGTGCTGAGAGTTCTTGGTGTTCCCTCAGGTCTCCGTAAGTCGTTTCCTACGGTTGTGTCGTTTCCTTTGGCTTAGGATTAGACCGATTGGCAACTCATTCCACTTTGTGTGATGATCTTGACTTCGAGTCGTGAGACTCAGGGATCGTTGTAGTTTTAGGTCTAGTCGCCTTGTCCTAAGTCTGTCGGTGGTTGGTGTACTGCCTTGATGCTTCGTAGTACATGCGATAGTGCTTTCTTGCCTATCTGTACTCCCGCACTCGTGTTCTGGAGCCTGTGTCTAGTGAGCCTCCACTAGTCATAGCCTGACGACACGTTACGGTGTGTCAGCCCACCTGGGAGTGGTGGCGTGGCAGTTCCTGAGATACAATTTTTAAGCTAGTTTCGTGGGCCCCGGTCCAACTGTAGCGTCCTACGGAGGGGAATACTAGCTAGAGGCCTGACTTAAGCGAGAGCCAGTGTGTGCACACGTGGTCAGGGGTGTTAGGACATGCGCCGATGGGCATGACCCTGACTAGTCACTCGTTACTGTAGTTCCTATTCTGGTTCAGAGCATACCTCGATCTCTGTCGTTCCAGGCGTCCGTAGAGAGGTACTTGAGGCACAGTGTAAGAGGTCAGTGGACGCAGCTGGTTGTTCTTCTAGTGAGGGGGTGCTTCCGTCACGTGATGCACAACTCTCGCATTTCTCAGAGTCTGTGTCCCCTTCCGAGTTAGTCGATTCTTGGTTCTGTCCAAGATCAGCTTCCCCTGCTGAGTTGGTCTATGTCTGGCTTTACCCAGGACCAGCTTGCTGTGGCGTGCACGATGCTCCAGTCATGTATGCAGTTGTGTTTAGGGGAGCATGCACGGCAATCCAGTCGTGTGATCGTGGCATACTACCATCATTTTCGGGTGCGTTTAGTCCCTCAATAGTTGAAGTTTCTGTCCCCAGGCCATCATGCAGAGGAGGGGTATAATAGCATGTTTCGTCATTAGGCGGTGGAAAGTGCCCTCAATTCTTCGGGGAGCAATTAGTGTAATGAGATGTAGCAGCTTCAGCTTGACCTATGCTTATCGGTGTGGGGCATATCTCTTCATCATGTCCTTCAGAAGCATGAGCTTTGGATATCTCTTCAGGCAGTGGTTGGTATACAAATACCATGTTGATAGCTCTCTTCAGATCGGGGAGTTCATGAGCGCATGGAGGATCCACTTTGTGCTCACCCATTTGTAATTCCCCTTTCTTGATCAACCTTTCAATAGCATCCTTGAATGGATAACAATCTTCAATAGAATGCCTGATCATTTGGTGATATGGGTAAAAGCGGGGATCATCTTTTCTTCTAGCGTCTTTCGGTCTCTTTGGTTTCGAGAGAGTAATTTTGTTGTATTCATTGGCCCATTTGAATAGGGCCTGAGTCTTCTCCTTGGAGAAGGAATACAGCTTCTTCATCTTGGTCTGCAGGGATGGGCCTTCTTGTTGTTCAGCGGGCTTAGCAAAGGGGAGGGTTGACGACCCCCTTTTCTTTATCTTTTAGCGACTCGAACTCCTTGAAGTCAATGGTGTGAACCCCTTCGGGCACAAGCCACCTGTTAGTCGGTTTGGCTCTTTGGCTTACAGCGGCAGGAGTAGAGGAGTGACTGGAGAGGAAGGCCTCGATCTTCGCCACCTCATTGTTCAACCGGTCGAAAGACTTGATTTCGATCCCAATCATCTTTTCAAGAATTTTCCTCTTCAAGTTTTACTTGCAGATTTGCACGACATCTTCTTGGTGTGGCGGTCGCTTACATCTCATGCTGAGGTTCTGTCATCTTTTAATATATTCCAAAGTGATTTCATCATTCTTCTGCTTGGAAGCATATAATTTAGGTACGGTCACCTCTCTTTCTGCGATGTGAAATCATTCCCGAAATTTTCTTTGCATATCTGGCCAGTCATTGATAGATCCAGCCGGTAGGTTTGAGTACCACTCAAAAGTGAGTCCCGTAAGGGAGGACCCGAAGAACTTGAGTAGGTAGGATTCGTCGGTCGCCAAATCGCCATCACGTTGATGTAATAGGCTATATGCTCCTTCGGTAAATCTTGCCCATTGAATTTATCAATCTTTGGTGGTTTGTTGACGCCTAACGACAGTCTCTTAGCAACGTGATGGATGGGGTACGGCACCTGGTACGCATCGAAAGCAGCATATTCGTCATTGCCTCTATCGGCTGACATCTTTTCAATCATTTGTTCTATCATTATCCTGTTCATTATGGCCTGGTCGACTGGGCTTGAGTAGGGTTGAGGTTGCTGCATCTATAGCGTCACCACAACTATTGCTCGAGGTAAGATAGCAGGCCCCTGGGGCTGAAGAGCAAGTTGCGGGGTCATGCCTCCAATGTTGTCGAGTGCTGGCCGAGCAGCCATCATCTGTGGTGAAGCTTCTAATTCAGCTGTGCATTGTGGCGAGGCTTCAGGAAGGACCTCGGTCTGCCTCGAGGTTGAAGCTTGCATATTCATCTCTCTAATCTGTCTTCTTAGTGCTTCAATTTCTTGCTTATATTCTTGGAGTAGCACCATCATGATAGTCGGATCGGGAGTGGTTGGGTTGGGACCTTGGCTTCCCCCTTCCGGTGGAGCATCCAGAGAAGATAGTGGTCTCTCGCCATCATCTTCAGCAGTAATAATGTTTGTAGTCATCGTGACCGGATTTGCATTTACATTTTTAGCGCGGGCTTGCGCCGCCTCGTCGTGGTCTATCGGTGAAGCCCCGCAGTGGCCGGTCACCCCAGCCATATTGCGAATGAACATCTGGAGCTGTCAGCTTCTTTGGATGACTCTCCTGGCATCATATGAGTGAGTGTTAACCCGCAGACCATAGGCTCGAAGGGTTGATTTGCGAGACGCCCGGACAAGCATCTCGATCTTCTCTTCCTTGTCTTCTTTTCTTAGAGCCAAGGCCCGTGCCTTGGGCACCCATAACTATTTGAACCTGATTAGTTTAGGGGCCAATCTCCCCGTTGATTTGGACTCAAAGCGGTCCGCCTCACTTTGGGCCAGTGCCTGGAAGGAGTTGTGCACTAGTACTGTGAAAATCACCCTATCAGGTGTGACCTTGGCTTGTCGGCCATTCAGAAAGACTCAGACGCCTCCACTGAGCATGGACTTGCCCGAGGTTGAAAGCTGGCTCCGTAATGTGCTAGTGTTCTTCTTGGCCGCCCTCTTGGCAGCCGAGGTGCGCCTCTTTCTTGAGGCGGAGTGGTGAGCGGGGTGGACATGGTTGCCCATCACTTCAGTCTTCTTTGGTGTCATCGTTACAATGACGATGAAGTTGTTCTCTTGGATGTCCAAGAGCTCAACGAAGGCCACCCCCAAGAAATTGGGGAAGCCAACAACAGGTAGGAAGCTACCGAATTGGACTGGCACAGCAAGATAGCCATGCTCGACATGGTTGGTAACCACGAGCGGTTTGAATGTGACTGCCATTGGTTTCTTCAAAATTCAACCCCCTGCAATTTCAAATTGAGGATGTTAGAATTTTGAGATCTCCAACCCCTCATTAAGAGTGGGACACTTCGATGAGGCTAGGAGCAATCAAGTGATGCGAGAAAACCTAGACCTGCTCAAAGAGGATAGAGCCAATGCCCAGGTAAAGCTCGTAGCATATCAGCAAAAGTTGGCCTAGTATTACAACACCCAGGTTAAAGAACGACACTTCTTCCCTGGAGATTTGGTACTACGGTGAGCAAGCATGGCTGACCCAAGGGGGGCTGCTGGGAAGCTCGCGCCAAACTAGGAAGGCCCATATAAGGTGGCAGAGACACTCAGCAAAGGAGCGTACATGTGGCGACCAGGGATCTGAGTACCGAAAAGGAACCAGCGTGACTCGAATCTCGGCCCGCCTCCCACGAGTCTGAAGACTCGGAAGGGATAAAGGATGGTGTGAGGGTACAAGAGAAGCTAAAATAACTGCAGGGATAGCACAATAACAACTAAATAATGCAGAAAATTAAATAAATAACTAACTGCTACAAGGTCCAGTACATCTCATGTCCAAATATAGGTACAATCAACAGAAATAAAGGTACAAGTACACGGGACATACCCTGGCTCTGACAACTGGCGACTAACCTCGACTACTAGAACCATGCTAAAAACGTATCGCGTCCCGCAACGACCCTATCTCACCTGAAAACCACAGGGGTGAGCCTCATTTCATCTGCTCACATAGAACTGCACAGGTAGACAAAGATTTAAGGGAAAAATAGTTCTTGGTGTCTGAATGGATCACCGTTTGCTGCAGATAATCAGTGACGTCCAGAGGAAGACCCAGACCAAAGGGCTTGGTCCTATCTGAGAGGAGGGAGATGGAGAAGCTTCTGAAAGTTACTTCTGGCTCTGGATTGGATCTGTACAGGGTGGTCGACGCAGTCCCACGAAATTATTCACCACGATCAGCACGGATCTCTAAATGATACAAGGTTGGTGCCGTTGCGAAGAAGACAGGGAGAGGTACGATCTCCCCAGATTTTAGATCCAAAGAGGCTGAGGGCGGATCTGGAGGATTTTCGTATCAAGGAGGAGTGGATCTGGCTTGCAGGAACAAGTGGTGATGCGTAGCTTCACCGTCGGAGTTGTTGCTGGTGATCCTGATCTCCGATTGACACAAAATTGGCGCCGGATCATTTCTGACTCGCAGATCTTCCCCTGGTAAAATCACCGGCTTCAGATATGAAGAGGAGACAACTATGGGAGGTTTGTGATTTGGAGATGAGATCTGGGCAGACAGACTCGGAAGCAGCACTCGAACGTAACGATAACGGAGCTTCGGCATCGCACCTCGGCAAGGGAAGTCGCATCTCGGCTAGATCCCGTCGCAGGGCTAGCTCTTGAGCATCACACTTAAGGGAGAACACCAAGAGAATCTATGATGACCTGAATCTCGGATACCAGATATATCTGATAGGATTATCGAATACACCTGATACCACTTGGAACCCGCGAGGCCTCCCAAGAGCGGTAAAGCTCCTAAAGGGATAAAGGGATTGTCGTGTAGTACATTGAACTGATAGATATACAATAAGCAATTAAATTTCATTAGATCGATTTGCTAAAGTAGCAGAAATAAAATTACTTTTTTAATTAATAGTTTAAATTTAACAATTATAGCCCAAAGTCAAGTCCAAAGGAAAGACAACAAGTGCCAAGTACAGTCAAAAGAAAAGTAAAGATGTACCAGGAAGTCGGGGGAAGCCCGACGAAGGTACCAGCTGGCCACAACAACACACTGTAAGCACGCGCACCAGGAACCACACAGAAGCCGAACGAACGACCATCACCTAAAAAGCAGGGGTGAGCCTCGTGTCACTAACTCAATAGGGGTCACGTGGATCCCCACTGGAAAACAAGCAGAAACACTAAAATAGCAAGTAAACAACAGAAGTAGTAAAGCAGGAAAGCTAAACTACAAAGCTGTAAAGAAGGGGGAGCAAGAGTAGGGAACAAACTAAGAGCTAGGGGAGCTAACAGGAAAAGGGAAGAAGCTGTACCAGATGAGCACGGCTACCGAACTAACCTCAGCCCCCGAAACTACTCCAAGCAGACACTACACCAAACAACGACAGAATGGTGAACTCTAAACTAAGAAAAGTCAGAAGCTTACCGAACTGTCGACACAACGCTAGGCTCCAAACGAAGACCTGCAAGAACAACAACAAAGCCGAGGAAAACCTAGACAGATGCTAGACAACAGGCAACACGACTAGAACATCGTGCACATTGCCCTACGCATGACTAGAATGTCATGTACAAGACAAGACACTGACCTCGAGTGTAGCCACGAGAAGACTAACGCGGGAGGTCACGACGCATAAGAAACGCGAAGAGAATTGCAAAGGGTCATGTGTCACATGACTGGAGTACCCCACACTAGAAAAACAGCAAGCTACGTCCACTAACGTCTTATGCTGCGCCTATAAGCATCTCGTCTGCTATTCCTACAGTCAGGTAGAGACCAAGACACTGTCAGAACCAGAATA
Organism: Amorphophallus titanum; assembly: GCA_024336825.1. Lineage (NCBI taxonomy): Eukaryota > Viridiplantae > Streptophyta > Magnoliopsida > Alismatales > Araceae > Amorphophallus > Amorphophallus titanum. The sequence goes on from JANBPO010009603.1 coordinate 43,409,737, forward strand.
GTAACCAAGTCGCGAGTGACTAGATAGGGGAACGCCAGTCGGCGTCAGTCCAAAGCCCCTGACCACGTATGCACACACTGGCTTTTGCCTAAGCCAGGTCTCTAGCTAGTTTTCTCCCCCCCCGTAGGATGCTACGGTAACTAACGAGACCGTTATACAGGCATAACGGCTCCTAAGGGACCGTTAAACCCACTTGCCCTTTGAATTGCCTTGTATTACCTTGGAGTGAGAGGGAGGGAGGCCTTCGTCACTGGGAAGAGCCCAAAATAATGTCAGAGAGAAACAAATCTTCATACGATCGGCTGCTTGGGACATCGATAAATGATGTGAAGGAATTGATCCGAATCATTGGTAAAAAACGGGTGTCAACAGGGGGCAGTGGACACATGTTGACGAGCACAACCCTAGCTAGTCCTTATTCTGTGGTACCGTGTTTTGTGTCTCAGTTTCCATCTGGCATGAGTAGGGAGACACGTGAGCTTGCGGTGTAAGTCATCGGAGGATGCTTCCGGTCTCCTTGCTAGTGGGGCAGTACTCTTGTCACTTGAGAGATTTTGGGCACTAGTTTCTGCCTGGCGAGGTTTAGTGTTTTGGGTGGCTCATTGAACTAGTGACTCATGTTCGGGACAAGGTTTCTTCACCACTATGGGAGTCATGGCTCTTCTGACAGTTAGGCTGGTTTTGCCTGACGTACGTGTGTGGGCATGGTTGTTCTGCTATTTCTAGTTTGGGATCGAGAGATTCTCCTAAGGGTGTTGGTTTTGCGTATGGTTGGTTGTGTGGCCGGGTTAGTGGTTCCGTTGGAGAGGACGGACTGTCTGACTGTGGGATCGGGGTTGTGTAGAGGGCTTGTGTGTGTTGCCCCTAGTTGACCGTCTTCTGGTCCTGGTCATCATCATCGTGTCGTACTAGCGTTCTTACTCTATTGCTCCTGTTGTTGCTATTCTTCTTGCTTCCATTTTACTGTTGTTATTTCTGTGCTACACTTCTGTTACTGCTTTCATTGTAGTGGGGTTCTGCAGGACCCCTACTGAGTCAATGAGATGAGGCTCACCCCCTGTTTTTCATGTGCGACATTCTCCTCGGAGTGGAGAGTTCCAGTCGGAGGTTCGTTAGTTTCCAGCTCACCAAGTTGCCGGGGTATACTCTGGGATAGTGTACATTTCTTTTTCCTAACTGAACTTGTGGATTGGACTTTGTAGTTATTATTTAATTATTATAAAATATAATTTTATTTCTATCAGAACTGTAGATTAATTATGTATATTTACTTTCCTACTATTGTTTATAATTTCAATGCATGACCATACCATCCCTTTAACCCTTTCGAGCCTTCCTACTCGTGGGTGGTGGGTCAGGATTCATATGGTATCAGGTTATTCCCGGTATCTAGATCTTAGGTTGTTATAGGGGCTGTAGGATCACCTGCATGGGGACTACCGTATGAGGCACATAGAGGCTATCGGATTAGTCACGTAGAAGCTGCTAGATCACCTGCATTGGGGGGCTGCCGTATGGCGCGTATAAAGGCCACCAGATCAGCTACGCAGAAGCTGTCTGATCAACCACAGAAGAGGGGGTGTCGGATCACCTGCATGGCAGCTGCCAGATAAAGGCTGTATGTAACGACCCAGAACCCGGATACCAGGGGAACCTGATACCACTTGGACCCTGAGATGCCACCCACGAGCTAAAAGGCTCGGAAGGCTTATTTAGGTGTGTAGAGGTACATTGAAATTTAAAATAATGTAGGAAACAACTATATAAATAACTATTTAAATAATATAAAAATAAAATTATATTTTAATTAACAAATTAACTACAAAATCTAGTCCAACAAAGTATAGTCTACAAGAAAGGAAACATACTCTATCACTGGGTACGCCGCCGGCTCTGGCACGCTGGCACTATGAACCTCTGCACTGCACCTCCGAACCACGAGGAGGAACCGCAACACCTAAAAATAAAGGGGTGAGCCTCATCTTATTGGCTCAGTAGGGGTCCCACAGATCCCCTCCAAGAAACAATAGTGGTAAATAGTAGTGATAACAATAACAATAGTAGCAAGAGTAGCAACAGTAATAACAACAACGGAAGCAATAGCCGTAGTAAGAACCGCAACAACGGCGGCTGGTGGAACCATGACTCTCTAAGCTACTCTTAAGGACAACGAAAAGTAAACCCCGATTTCACGGTCGGGACCGCCAAACCAACAAGAAACCTTAGCTACACTTCCGAATGAGATACCACAACAGCTCTATCGTGAAGGCCCGTCCTCACAGACAAAGGCCCAACCGGATCACGCGGTTCAATGGTATAGTCACAACCTTACCGTTGTGAACCCTGCACTGTCTACGGGTGAAACCTCGGTAACTCTACTAGGACCCTAGATCTCAACGTCGGGAAACGCGCACAGAAGTCATCTGAAGAACCACGAAGAAATTCATCTCGCGTGACAGGAGAACTGTCCACTAGAAGCAAGATCGGATGTGTCCACTGACGACTTAGTCCGCAACATCAGGTGTCACCCTACTCGCCCTAGGCGAAACTTGAGACACCATACACAAGTAACCACAGAACAAGAACTAGTTGGGGTCGCACTCGTCGGTGCGGGTCCGACGCCCCCAACCACGTATGCACACACAGACTATCTGCTCTAAGTTGGGTCATCTAGCTGATTTTTCTCTCAGCTCAGACTCAGGCTGCAAAGACGAGGGGCCCTACGGTAACCAGTGTAAAAACCGTCTCATTGGGACAAGCTCTGCACCACTCCCAAGGTCCTGATGATTGCTCCTCTTTCTTTTTCTTTTGTTGCTTTTTTCGTGGCGTCAGGTCATAACGAACTGCCCATATTTGAGACCTCCTCTCATCAGTGTGTCTAGATTAGTCATCGCCCCCTTATTCACCTCCTGCCCCTGGATTCGGTCGAGGAGAGAAATGAACAGGGACCTTGATTTTCCCCCAAGGATGGCCAAGGAGAAATGGTGACTATAAATTTGGGGAACCTGACTAGGGACGTCGTGTAGTGTGTGTGATTGTCGTGCTCAGGGTCCTCTTTCGTGGTGAGAGGGGAAGCACGTTACTGCCGGGGTGGCATTGGCTTGACTCTAAGGAAAGAAACGCTTAAGATACAACCCATTCCAAGCGTGAGCCAGCTCCTCACCTTCTACGTTAACTAAGCGGTACGCGTTCCCTGGATAAGCCTCTCTAATGACGAATGGCCCTTCCCAGTTAGGTTGTAATTTAGACCTAGGACCTACAGACCGAATGAATTTGCATTTCAAAACCATGTCACCTACTTGGAATTTATGCTCGATTACCTTCTTTTGAAAATAACGTGAAACTCTCTTTTGATAAACGGACACGTGATCGGCCGCGTTTATCCTCTTCTCGTCTAAAAGTTCCAACTGGATGAGCAACGCCTCTCGACGTTCATCGAGATTAAGTTCCTTATCGAGCTGTACCCCTAGGGAAGGGATTAAGATCTCGTATGAGAGCACCACCTCCATCCCGTAGGTGAGAGTATAGGGGGTTTGCCCCGTAGGAGTACGGACGGAGGTGCGGTAAGCCCATAGAGCTTCTACTAATCTTTCTGCCCAATCAAAAAATTTGTGAGATTCATATATTTTCTTTATGATTTTAAGAAGGGTTTTATTAGTGGCTTCGACTTGGCCATTGCCTTGAGGGTAATATGGAGATGAATGATACAATGTAATATTAAACTTCTTACAGAGGTCCTGGAGTTCTTTAGAGACAAAGTGGGGTCCATTGTCGGTGACGATGCTACTTAGTACTCTGAACTGTGAGATGATATTCTTCATGATGAAGTGGTACACCGTGGTAGCTTTGATCTTTGCGTATGCCTCCGTTTCGGCTCACTTGGTGAAGTACTCAGTGGTGGTGAGAATAAAGGATTTCTGCTTGATCTGAGAGTTGGGATCACCGAGTGGGCCAACAATGTCGGAAGCCCACATGGAGAACGGCCAAGGAGCAGAGAGAGGATGAAGAGATGACACAGGAGAATAGATTTTATGAGCATGGAGTTGACATTTAAGGCACTTCCAGACATAGAGGGAGCAATCTTCCTCTAGAGTGGGTCAATAACAACCTTGCCTAAGGATCTTCTTCGCTAAAGGCTGGCCATTGACATGACCTCCACACTCACTTGAATGGACTGCTTCGACCACTTTCCAAGCTTCATGATCATCTAGGTACCTCATGGGCATTCCATTGAGAGCAAGCCTGTACAATTCTCCAGTAATGATAGTGTACTTTGAGGCAGCTCTTCTAATAACCTTACGTTGTTCGGTACATGCCCCTTCTGGGAACGATCCATCTTTGCAATACAATTCGATTTTATGGTACCATGGCAATTCTTCTTCTTCCAAGATCTCTTCTAATTCTGCCAGAGTGACTTCCTTCAAATCTTTCTTATCGGCCCTTGCCTCTACAGTTTTCCTAAGTTTGTCATACCAAGGGTCCTGAAGAGAAGGGGCGCCTAGTCTCTGGACAATAATAGTCTCAATGCTCCGACTGAGGGGAAAAGATAAGGAGGAAGCGAGTGACACTAGTGCATCAGCGAGGATATTCTGAGATCGAGGAGTGTGAATGTAGATCATTTTGTGAAATTTCCTAGCCAAGAGAATGACCAAATCTTGATATGGCTTGAGCTTCGGATCACGAGTGTGGTAAGTGGACAGAGCTTACCGCAGAACAAGCTAAGAGTCTCCCACAATATTCAAATAGCACGCACCTAAGAGGTAGGCGTACTTCAATCCAGCCAGGAGGGCTTCATACTCAGTGATGTTGTTGGTAGTAGGAAAACGGAGTTGATATGCGAGAGGAATTGTTACCCCTTCTGGAGTAAGGAGAATGACACCTATCCCTCAGCCTTGAGAATTGAGCGCACCATCAAAGTGCAAAGACCAAAAGGGATGGTGGGTAAGGATAGAGAGATGCTCATCCAGGAATGTGTTCTGAATAGAGTCAGTGCAGGGGATGGGAAGATGGGCGAGATGCTCAGCGATGGCATATCCTTTGACTGTCTTCTGAATGATGAATGTGATATCAAACTGAGAGAGGAAGCTCTGCCAGCGAGCTAACCTACTAGAAATGACATGCTTTTCTAGAAGATAGCAGATCGAGTCCATCCTAGAAATTAGTCTGACTGGGTGAGCTAGGAAATAATGCTTCAGCTTCTGAGCTACCCAAACTAGAGCGGCACAAGTTTTCTCCATGGCAGTATACTTGACCTCTGCTGGGTTAAATAACCTAGAGAGGTAATAAGCTACCCACTCTTTGACCTCATCATTCACTTGTGTCAGGACAGCTCCTAGGGAGTCCTCGACGACAGAAAGGTATAGGATTAGGGGTTTCCCAGAGACAGGAGGTTACAAAATCAGGGAATTAGACAAGCCATGGAATACTTATTACATTCTTGGCCTAACTTTATTACTTGATACGTGGAAGTAGCTTGATTTATAATTGAAGATGTAGTTCGAGCACTGATTGTGTTCAAGGGCTCTATGCTAGCCCACTCAGCTGATTGCCGGAAACATGCTGTAAACCATGGGGTATGATGCTACTGGCGTCGCATTGCGCCGGGAGTACTTTCTCTATAAATAAGTGAAGATCCACGGTACACATGGAAACTTAATATTGGACATTATTCTACAGAAATTCACCAAGTACTTGCTATTAAGCGAAGAGTGCTTGTGTTCTTGTTACATGACTTGCTAGTACATTCTCGTTGCATTCTTGTTCATGAAAGGCCATAATGATATTCCTAATATATTGTTGCTTGAACATACTTTGTAATACCCTCAAATATAGCAAAGTTATACTCTATATCACCGAGGCGCCTTTTGAAGTATCGGCTTAGTTCTTGTTAAGAACTCCGAAGTTAAGCATGCTTAATGGGGAGTAGTTCTAGGATGGGTGACCTGCCTAGGAAGTCTCCCATTCTGGAGTCGATCACTGTTAGAAAGGGACAAAATCGTGAGGTCGGTAGGCCAAATCAGACAATTGTCTTCATGTTGATGCGAAGATACCTACTGGGCAAGTGTGCTCATTACCTATTTTCAATTTTTTCAGGAGATGGAAGTGATTCAAATTCAGATTTGAGTTATATAAGTAGCGGGTCCGAGAGTGAATGAAAGTCGTATCAAATTAAGAGTGAAGACTTAAGAATGACAATCTTATCTAGATCGAGTTCATGTAATCTTTCTTTTTATTGAGTCAAATGGATTTGAAATAGTTGATGTATTTAGATTTTAAGCATTTGATGTTATTAATAAAAGTGAAAGTTGATTAAATTATTGTGTAATTACATCTTATGTGTGATTGTCTTGCGCTCTGATTGTTCTTGCTTGCAAGAGACTTACCATGTCAGCTGTTCACGTTTCCTGAGATTATCTTCCACTGTAATAAAATCTCGGGGCATGACAACTATCATCATAAAATGGAACCTCCAAGGGCTCGTGGTTTACGCCAAGCATTATGACAAGGTTTACATGGACTGGGCAACCATAGGTGCACTGGTAGAGGCTTGGCAGCCTCAGACTCACACTTTTATTTTCCACACTTTTAAAGCAACCATCCTTCTTGAGGAAGCAGAACTTCTACTTGATTTAAAAAAGTTCAAGAAGGACAACAGGATAAAGATCCTGCCCATGCTGAAGAGGATAACCTCTGAGGAGGTCCTCGGGAGCTTCATGCCCCCTGGAGCTATTAAGGGCGTCCAAACTCAAAAAGACATTAATTTACAAAAGCTTGCGGAATGGACTATGAGTGCCCTAGGGAAGTTGACAGGTGATGGTCATCTGGAAGAACTCATGAAGGGGTTCACAATCTGCTTGGCGGGAGCCCTCCTCTTTCCTTGTACCGACAACATTGTGGAGGAGGATCAATTGGGCGCGATTTGTGGACTTTGGGAGGGCAAAAGAGTGGGGCCCACCATCTTTGCATATCTCTGCAGTGGTCTCACGACCTCCGACATGGGCCGACCTCCTTACGGGTTGCATGCTTCTTCTCAACTGACCTCCATTTCAAATTCGACCACCGTGAGGGAGCGCAGACTACCTCGAGAGTTTTCCAACAAAGCCCCCTTTATTACATGGTCGATGTGTTGGGCTTTGTGGGAATGTGATTAATCGCGTGCCTCGACTGAAGACATGTGGATACTGGCAGACTCACTTCGGCACCATGGCGCAGAATCTGTTCACTTATGCACCAGCACACTTATTCTCGCATGAGCTTCTCACGAGATCTGCTCCTGATGCGGAACTCCAACTCATCGGTGCAACTGAATTTATTCTTTATAGTGCACACCAGTACCATTCTCAAGTCGGCCTCCCTCGCCATTATTTTCTTATCCTCTCCGACTTTCCTTTGATTAAGAAAAGGGAGCTAGGCATGGATGATGATGTGAAGAATGTGAAGGCGATCAAATCATCGTGGAAGACAAGCATTCCATGGAAGGCGGTGGTGTATATAGAGGAGAACCGAGAGCTGTGGAGAGCTTGTGTAACCGAATTGAGAAAATTGAGGCCCAAAGCACCCGAACCCTAATGTACCTCATTTTCATTTCAAAGGAAAAAACATGAAAATTTGCATGTGCTCTTCTTTCCCTTTTTTACCCCTCCCTCTTTTTTTTAAGGTAAGGGATCCTGGTCAGTCGACCGAGGCAGAAACTCGGTCGACCGGCCGAGGCTTCTATCGACAGATGGCATTCTCTGTTGACAGAGCTAAACAGGGGTCGATTGATGAGGGTGAGTCGACCCGCAGCGATGGCTGCGTCGACCCACAAGGGTACATTGTACTGGCACAGGGCCAAGCTGCGTCGACGTAGGGCCAAGCTTCGTTGACGTACAAGGCCCCAAAGGGGTTAAAGCAAGTCAAGCCACGTTGATCCAACGCAGTGACTGGGTCGACGCAAGGTCTTACTGCGTTGACCCAGGGCTGTCCTGTGTTGACTCACCCTTCAACAGTGAGCAGAGCTCCTCATTTTTTATTATTTTATTTTTATTTTTATTTTTTTATCTTTCATTCACAATATCTCATCCCACTCAATTCTCTCTCTCCTCTCTCGATTCTCTCTCTCTCCGTCGCACTCTCTCTCTCTCGTTTTCTCCTTCTCTCTCCTCCACTCCCATTTCGTTGGGTCGCTGTCCAAATGGACGCCAGTCAACGGGTGGGAGGTACCGATGGAAAGGGCTTGACGCGAGGATCGCGAAGGTACCCTTCTTTTCGCGGATCGTGGCCATTTTTCTGATTAGCGGTGCGAATCTCCTTAAGTATCCTCCATTGATACTCAAGTAATTACAATTTATCCTTAAGTGTCCTCTAATCACTCTTCACAAATCAGAGAATGGGGCTTCCTTAATTGTGCTGAAGAATGAATGATAAGTGTTGAGGCATAACCTTAGTCAGGTCAAGGCAGAGGACAGTGGCTCATCTGCTGATGACTGATACGTTGAATCAATGGCTTGCGGATTCAACCTGTCCTAGTGATAGCACATACTTGTCCTTCAGATGCTTCAACCTAGCAGTCTTCCAATTTTTGATTCCAAGCTTAGTGCGTGGATGCACTCCTCAAATGCATCGAGGCAGAATGAGAATAAGTCCTTCAATTAGCTTACTTCGAGCACTGACTTCTGACTTGGTACATCGATGCGGCTTTATGATGCTTCGACATAGTTGATTTTAAAACTCTACCCTTGATTTGATGCATTGGTGGATCACTTTGATGCTTCGACGTAATTCGCCATGATGGTAGTTTTGTTCTTGGTGCGTCGGTGCACTTCTTTGATGCATCGATGCATCTCTTCTAGAAACTATCTCTGTGCTTGTGACTACATCGAGGCAGTGGATATCCTGCTTCGACACTCTATGCTTTGTTTACACTTCTGACCAACACTTCTTGATTTAAGGTGAGTTTTCTTTGACCCAAATCACCTAAAATATAAAACAGATGTTATTACCAAGCAAACCATATTGTAATGACATCATCAAAACATAAAATTTCAACAATCCGCACCAGGTCGGTGGTGCTGGCATTGCACCAAGCTGCTACAATCATTTTGTAGCCTTACTACCCGCACCAGTTCGCCTAGAACTTTGGGTACGACTAGGCGATTCTGCTAAACTAGGAGTTTCCTTTGATGAGTTAGTTTTACAAGGGTCGGGACAGCTGCCTATTAGCAGCCACTTGCTGGGACTTCTATTACTGTGAGGAGCCAGAGTGGTTACCGACACTGAGGATAGACCGCTGGGGGAGGTTTGATGTCTATGATGCCAAATGGTGGTTCGAGCACAGCCATCTGTACCGCCAAAAAGCTTTGGCAATCTAGAAGGCTGAGGAAAGTCAACTTCTGCGGTAGGATTAGCCTCCTATCTTGCTGGATGATAAGCACTTGAGGACTCACTTTTCTCAGATCTGCCGGGATGTGGAGCTACTTGGACAGTAGTGGCCCAGAGGTGGTTGGGCTTCTTCATTAGTGTGGGGTTACAATGGGGCCCTCAAGTCCTTGAGGTCGATGCAGGCAATGCTTGCGAGTGCTGGTGTCAGGGCATCACGATTAAGGACGTCGAGGACTTGGTGAACCCAGTTCCAAGCTGACTGCAGCTTTGGGAGGAAGGGTTCCCTTGACAGGGTGCTCCCAGAGGGGAGCTTTGCTAACACTACTGTCAGCCACTAGGAGGCGGCACATCACTGACGCGATCAGGTCAACTGGACCAGTAGAGTTCGTCTCTCATATCGAGCATGCCTACAAGGTGAGAGACATCAGGGAGCCAGTTGCGAAGGCTGACCGAGTGCTAGGCTTGAAGTTGGAGCAACTAGTTCCTTTGCCATTGACTCCCTTCGTTGCATCAGGTGAGACACTTTCCTTAGTGTATTGTCTCAGTCTTATTTCTTGTGCGTATGACTGAGATGTTTTGTGCTGTTGTGTTTCTTTGGTAGGTTCCCCAGTAGGGGAAGATCATCCCTCCATGGAGGCATCATTTAGGAGCGGGGACGGGGGTCTTCAGCCCAGGGGGAAGCGACCCCCAGTGGACACTAAAGCGGTGGGGACTGGTGAGTCCTCTCAGGGAATCAGGGCAAATGATCATATCGAGATAGAATCAGCTTTGAGTAAGCGCCATGTCCACCCTTTGTTTGTTGTTAGTTTAGCCGTTATGGTCGACTAACCTTGCGTTGCTTGACTGGCTTTCTTGCAGCCCCGTTGGAGACTGCGGAGGAGGTGGCTTTCTCACCACCCTCGGAGGCCGATCCTTTGGCAGACGACGAGGTCGAGTGTGACTTCAACGTCGATGAGGCTCTCCACATGATGGACAAGACTGGCCCCAATACTGAGACGTTCCCTAACTTTGAGTCATGGAAGGCCTCCAAGGACGTCTGGCCAGGTAGGGTCTTCTGGGACTGGATATGCTCTACCTATGGTTGTGCTTGCTTTTGGAGACTAACATAGCCACGTGTTTCATGTAGAGATGGCAGGGATGCCTAGGGCCATGGCCCTTCACAACCTACAAGGTGGGATGCCCCTCCTAGGGGAGGAGCAAGAACCGACAGTGACCCGAGATGGCTCAAGTAAGTGCCGAATCATTATAAGGAGGGTTTCCCTCCATCTATCTGGTGTTTGATAGGCTGAGGTTGCTGACTGTGTTTGGGATTTGATTTGCTAGGTGAGGACTCGACAGCTACCATGGAGATGATCCAAGAACTGGTTAGTACTTGACCGTCAGTGGCGCTCCCCCCTTTCGACGGCGAGCCAGGAGTGGTGGGTATCCTGGTCGCCCTTGTTTTTGGGGATGCGTCTGGATCGCTACCACAGTTGTTGGCAGGGACATCGCTCCCTCCTTTGCCAGTTGTTCTCTCCACTCGCACGGTGGGGCTCGTTGGGTCTTCCACCATGGGACCCTCAGGTATGTAACTGGGAACTTAGCCACATGTGGTGGGCTTTTTGTATCACCCGGTAGTGCTAAGCTTCTTGTGGTGTTGGTCATAGGTATTTCCTCCCCCTAGGAGGAGGGTGAACTTCCCCGTGACATGGCCAGAGCCGTAGAGGGAAAGCCTACAGTGGTGACTCTAACAGGAGAAGATGAAGAGATCGTCAACATAGAGGGGATCTCTGAGGGGAGCGCTCTGACTGGTGAGCTTCTTGTCTGAAACTCTTAATTGGATGGCTATCTTTATATAAGTCCAGGCTGTGCGCTGACCCTGTTGTTCTATTGATCCGCAGGGGCTTCTAGTTCCACCACCTCTGAATGTTCATCAGAGACTTCGTCGGGCTCCTCATGTAGTGGTAGCTTCGTCACGGAGACAGAGGAGAGTTCGAGCTCTTCCTCTTCTGGGGCCTCCTCCGCTGAGGGGGCTGAGATGGAGGCTACTTTTGGAGGTGCATGGGGGACTTTCCTTCCCCTCTCTAGCACTTGTTTATGTCCCCTGATAGGGTACTGATGCTTCTATATTGTGTGTAGTTCTGGAATCGAGGGAGGAGCACGTGTCGACTACTGATGAGGGCGGCCAGGAAGAGCTTCCCAACTCACCTATAGCTGTTGGAGGGGCTCGGGCTGTAGTGGAGGGATCCTTGGTCGTGGAGGAGTCGGTGCCCTCCCCGACCCAGGCGAGTGACGCCGTAGGCATGGAGGGGCCCACATTGGGTAAGGGCTGGAAGTTTTATCAGGTTTTTCACCTTAATTTTTAGGGAAAGGTTCACACGTATTTCTCACTTTCCCTTTGTTCTTTTTCTGATTGTGCAGCCTCTACTGATGTGCTAGCGGAGATAGGCGACTCCTCCCTGAGCTTACAAGTTGAGTGGCCTACTTCTGCCCCACTACTGGAGCCATTGTTGGACGGGAGTGTGGGCGCCTCCTTGCTTCAGCGAGCACGAGGCTACCTCCATAGTGAACCCCTCCCCTCTCTAGAGGATCTGAGGTAGCACCTGACAGAGTGCCGCAGGGGCTACCACATCCTGGGCTTCTCGCGTGAGCCTTGGATGTCTGGACTGGCCAGGATATGGGCCGAGTACTTGCGACTTTGGCAAGCATTGGAGTGGAGGGCTCGGAGGCTGGCAGCCATACAGGAGCAGTGAGAGTGACAGGCTCGGCTTGTGGCAGTTGTAGCCGAGCATAGGGGCCACGTGAGGTAGCTGAGTCACTCTTGCAGTATCGAGCTGTCTGGCTGAAGGAGGCTAAGAGTAGGGTGGAGGCCTTGAGGAAGGCCTTGGAGGAGCAGTTGTCGGCCATGGAGCATGCCAGGGATGAGTGGTGAGGGGCCGAGAGCATGGTCGAGGCTGGTACTCAACACTTGTCCACTCTTGAGGCAAAGCTCGCGGCATGTCAGTCTCGTCTATCAGCGTTGGCGGTGAGCGGGCTATGATTTGATTGTATCTCCTCCCCCTTTTTGTTATGTTATCTGCCCTAGTTTTATGTATTTTGTTACCCCAAGGGCATGTCTTGGGCTCTCTTTATAGAGTATAAATGACAAACTTTCAAATTTCTTTTGCCATTTCCTGAGTCGACCCACCTCTTTTCTCGTGGAACACTGATGTGCATGACATGGCGACCACTTAGTATTAGTCGTGCTTGATTCTTCTACCATAAGCTGGCACAGGTGGCAATGGACTAGGTACCCGAATTTGAGTGTAGGAATGGGAGACTAGGTATCAGATGGTGAGGGCTGGATGTTGGATACTGGAAGTTGAGTGCTAGGTACTGGGTAAAGGTATCGGGTACTGGAACTGGGGGTTGGGCGCAGAGGGCTCACCCAGCTGGGGTATGTTAACTGGAGCTGATTAAGGGTTGTGGGGCTGGGAAATAATAGGTACAAATTTAATAGTATAGAGAGCTGGGAGTTTGGATTTGGAGGTTGGGGCTAACCCCCCAAGGATTACTGGGAATTGGGGTCGGGGTCCACCCATTAAGGTGTGGCGGCCTGTACTGTTAGGGTTACTGGTTGATTCTGGAGTGTATTGGTTATATGTCGAGTACTGGTGAACCGGCTGCTAGCATGTTGTTAGCAAAAAATGTAATTCACACTAGTTTGGGGAATTAGAGTTGGGCTAGCTGACCGGCCATGAAAGGCATTGTAGTCGAAAACTAGGGCTGGAACTAGGTCTGGGACTGGGACATCAATCAGAACTGGAACTGGTATTGGAACTGGAGCTGGGACTAGAGATGGGACTAGAGCTGGCCGGCTAACCACAAAGGTGTTGTAGCTGGAGACTGGGACTAGAACTGGAACTAGAGCTGGGAATGGAATTGGAGCTGGGATTGGAGTTGCTACTGGAGTTGGTCGACAAACCGCAAAGGTGTTGTAGCTGGAGATCGGGACTGGCACCAGAACTAGAGCTGGGACTGAAACTGGAGCTGGAGCTGGCCGGCTTACCGTGAAGGTGTTGTAGCTGGAGACTGGGATAGGAACCAGAACTAGAGGTAGGACTGGAACTGGAGCTAGACCTAGAGCTGGAGCTGGAGCTGGCCGACTAACCGCGAAGGTGTTTTAGCCGGAATACTAGGACTGGTACTGGAACTTGATGTGGACATCACCAGCAGTTCTAGTTCCTACAGCTTGTCACATCGCACCAGAAGTGCTCATGGGACCTTGCTGCTGTGGGGATTGGCTAGCCTAAGATTGAACCCCTGGATCCTACCCGCATATCACCTTCCTTTGGTTTCTTGTCTTTTGAAAAACTCGACCCCCATTGGGCCTTTTCTTGCCATTAGTTGGTTTAAAATTCCCGGAGTTGGTAGTCTGCTCCCTCTTCTTGTCTCGACCTCTTATTCTGTCTGTCATCTCCATGGTGTCTTCGAGAACTTGGGCCTTCCTCACAATCTTGACATAAGTGTGGATTTTCAAAGGTGCCAATTGGTTAATATACTAAAGCTTCAATCCATTCAAAAATCGCTTGGCCTTCATCTTCTCAGTGGATACCAAATGTGGCGCATATCGGGATAATCTAGCGAATTGTGCCTCATACTCAGCAACTGATAAATTCCTTTGTTTCAAAGCAGTAAACTATGCCACTTTCTTCTCTTCCACACGATCTGAGAAATACTTGTTGTTAAAATGCTCCTTAAACTCATCCCATGTTGTATGCCTATTACCGAGCGTGGCTTCCACGGCTTCCCACCAAGCACGTGCATCGTGCTCCAGCTAAAATGTCGCCAATAGGACTCGATCCTGGTCACCGAACTACATAACTCTAAAGATTCACTCCATTTCCTTCAGCCAATGCTCTGCTTCATCCGGATCTGCAGAACCACCAAAATGAGGGGGACTCAAGCCTCAGAAGTTTTGGTGGAGATCACCGGCTCCGTGATGTGCTGCTCCTTGCGCTACTTGTTGTAGAGCCTGCGTCAGGCCTTGCACTGTGCGTTGCATATCTCGCCATTGAGCGCGCTCCGCCACCATTGCAAACTAGTCCTACAATGTAGGGGGAGTAATTAGGAACGACCTAGCGAAATTGCCTTTTAGAATTTGTTAGTTAACTTAACCCGAGTCTCTACCCCTTCTCGCTGGGTTGGATCGTCAGACTTTTGCCAAGGTCATGGGTTCTAACAACACTCTAGAAACCTAGGGACTTTATGAACCTAGGCACTGATACCACAAAAACTGTCACGCCCTGATGTGAAAACTCGGAACATAATAGTCATATCACTCACGACAATCAGAGCACCAAAATAATTAAATAGACACAAAATTTGTAATGAAAATAATCTACTCAAATAACTGCCAACTTTATTCATCAAATCCTTCCAGGTTGAAACAACCTATTACAAGCTACTCAAATTAAAAAAAGAAACAAAACCACTGGACCCATTACAACTCTTGCAACTATACATAATGACACATTTTTGACACAATCTATGCTAAGGCTGCCACCAAGCAAGACTTCTAATTGGATCGCTCCCAAGTCTTCACTCTTGCCCATCCCCATTGGTTTGCATATCCTCGCTAGAGCTACCTAAAAAGGAGAATAGCTGGGTGAGTGAACTCTAAGTAGGTCTAACAAGCAATATATAACTGATTAACCAATTTAATCATGTTATCGAGAAAACATCAAGGAATGGAAATAACAAGAATAGTAGCGAATGATAGTCAATTGAACGGTAAGAAAATGCAAGGACTAGTATGGAAAGAACCATAGCATTATCTCATGAATTGGCCGAACAAGCACGCAAGTATAGCAAGTCATGTGAGATCATAAAGTTTATGTGGAGATGAATGTCATAGACACACGCTAGCAAGTACTCGGTGCAATGTCACACATTGTCATTACAAACTCCTCGAGACACAAGTACTTTCGAGCACTCCTCCCAAGACCAGACCAGGCCCTTTATGATGCGTTGACATTGATTAGTGGATCCAAGTTCCCAAAATGTCTAGACATTCATTGGAATCGGCCAAGAATTCCAAGACTAAGTTTCTATAACTTATCTCTAAGACCAAGTGAAATTCGAAGTAAGTTTGAGATGAGAAGTCATAGGAATATGACTTGGAAGTCAAAGATGTATCAAGGCAAGATTTTGCAGTCCAAGGCCACCCTTGGCACGGATGCTGCACAAAAACCACGAGAGCCACGTTCTGTCTCAAGGGATGCAGTCATACTCAGACCGCAAAAAGGGAATTAACAGTCCAACCTGGACCGCTACCAAGTTGGGTATAGCAAGGCAATCCATTCGACTTGGTCGGGTCCTCGATTAGCCTGAGGTAGGGTGGGGCCGAACCAGGGTCTAGCCCACACAACCTAGGTCGATAGAGGGGACTTAGGTCGACTTGATCAGGGTTGGGTCGACTTGAAACAAGAATAAGTCGACTAATGAATTCGGCACACAGCCAGGTTAGGGGAACCTAGCGGTCTAGCCAGGGCCGCTAGTGGACAGTAGCGGTCCTAGGAGGGCCAGTATTAGGTTGACCAAAGTAGAATTGTCCCAATTTTGGGCTGCCCAAAACGTGAGTCAAGCAAGTCGGTGGGTTCAGATCTTGGTGGTACAATCTGCCCGACGTCCTGGTGGGAATCCCAGGCTCGTGGGGAATAACAGAGGTCTTAAAATAGTGATCCTAGTCCGACGGAAGGAGTATCCGGTAGAGAGTCCCAACTATTGCAAGATTGAGGCTAGGAAACATGGAAAACATGAACGGTGCAGTCAGTCAATACCACCGAAGTGGCATGACTGTCAAACAATCTTATTATTTAGCAATTTAACAGTAATAGAGTAGCAATTTAATGAAATCAACGACAATTGAATTACAATTAACTACTCATTTGGCATTGAGTTCCGCAGTTGGATCTATTCACCCCCCTCTAGATCCACTTTCTACTAGTTAGATCGCATCCATCGATTTAAGGTCTTCTCATCAAGTCACCCTTCATATTTTGGAGGTGAGCATACATCCATCTCTTGAGGAGGAGAGGATTATTGCTCCCTCTTGGAAGCTCGGAAGCTACCCTTCATATTTTGGAGGTGAGCGTACATCCATCCTGAAGAGGAGAAGATTATTGCTCATCTCTTGGAAGCTAAAAAGCCACTAGTCCTTGTCTAAGCAGGCTTCTAGAGAGTGCACGTCCTCCTATATGACTGCGACATAGATCGTCATGGACTTTGCGAATGACTGGCTTGGCTTTGGTTAGAAACAAGCAATTCAAGAGGGGTGCCGATAGTGAGCACCTAAATAGGCATTCGCTGAGAAGCATAAAATGTGCCGATCATGCTCGTATTTGTCGGGCCTCCGAGTGATCCTTAGGCAAGCATTGATGAAGAAGGCATTCTTGGAAGGAGTCATCCCACAATGGATCATAGTCGATGGCATTCACTTGAGGCTCGGGCTCCTGCGGTTAGGCTGATGAGCCCGAGACGCTCAGTTCAACGCTACATTGTTCTCCTCACAGCTGGCATAGTTTTGGGCTAGGGTGAGGAGCTCCATTTGCATCATCGAGGACTCCACTCTGTGTCCTACGAAGGATGGTGTTTCGAGTGCCTTGTGTTAGTGCTGTCATGGCAATGCTGACGTCTACACTAGGGATGCAGAGGGCCTCTTTTTGGAACAGGACAACAAAGCCCCACAAGAGTTTCTCGCGGCCCTACTTGATGATGAGGAGGCTCACTACAGACTTGACCTCCTTTTTGGAGTCGATGAAGTTCTCCTTGAACATCCTCTTTGACTGCTGGAGGGAGGTGATAGTTCCAGCAGATAATGCTTCGAACCCGGTCCATCGTGTTAGCGATTTGCTTACCCGTTCTTTTGCTTGGTTAGTTCCCTTCTTTGAGTTGTTTCAGGTTGTTCTCTGGTTCTTCTTGCTTCTGTCTTCTGGCGTTTGTATGGTTCCCTCAGAGCCATCCATGCACCGGCGTGACTGTGATTCAGCCGTTTCACTCTGCTTACAGTGTTGTTGCTTCTGCGAGCCTGCTGCCTTCAGCGGTTTCCTTCCGCCCGCTCACTTCCTCTACGGTCTTATGGGGCCGCCCACGCCACAGGAGTGGCGGCTACTACTGTGGCCGCCCAGAGTTGTGGGAGGCCAAGAGGTTAGCCGCCTAGCCCCTGTCAGCCTAAGCTTCGACTTTTTATGTTCTGCATGTTGGTGGTCCCTACCTGTGCCAATTTTGCCAGTAGTCCACAGATTAGTCACCCAGTCAGAGGTTCTAGGGTGTTGTGTTCTATCCATAGCTGCCTCGTGTTGTGTTACACGTGTACGGTGAGTTATATATGGACCGAGGGTGTTCTGGTGACTTTTTACTTTTTAGCTAGTTCTCACCTTTTGGTGACTTTTTCACTAGTCGTAACTTTTCTGCACACGTGTGTGCGGACCCACTTGGGAGTGGCGGAGAGCTTTTCCCAGTGTGACAATTTTTAGGCTAGTTACTGTAGGACTCGCCATCTTTGTAGCCTGAGTCCAGGTTGGGGAGAAAACTAGCTAGAGGATCTGACCTAAAGTGCATGGTCTGTGTGTGTACACGTGGTTGGGGGCGTCGGACACGTGCTAACGAGCGTTATCCTAGCTAGTCCTTGTTCTATGGTTCTGTGGTTAGTGTGTCTCAATTTTTGCCGGGGGCATGCAGGGAGACACCAGAGGTGTGGATTAAGACGTCAGTGGATGCATCGGGCCTTGCTTCTAGTGGGTAGAGCTCCTGTCACCTGAGGGGTTTCAGCTCAGGTTTTCTTCTGTCGTGGTTTAGCATTTTGGCGGCTCGGTATCTTGGTTACTTGTGATCGAGGTGTGGTTCCTCGCTATCTTCGCGAGTCCTATCTAGTTGAGTAGCCATGATTCTTGCTCGATCGGTCGATGGTCCACCTAGTAGCCTAGATCCTAGTGTGTGTGTCCTAGGGCAGGTGTTCTGAGACAAGTCGTTGGGTCCCAACTTTCTGCAGTGCGACCTAGTGGTTTATCGCCCTAGTTTGAGAATCTGCTTTAGCCTGAGTTGTGTGTTCGATTATCGAGGTATCCTGACAATATGTAGGTTTTCAGTAGATAGTGGCTTGCACATTTCTTGTGGCAGTGCCATTCTTTACTACTTTACTTCCTTACTGCTTTACCTACTTTACTATTTTTATATTTTATTGCTTGTTGCTCTATTTATTTTGTGTTGTTGTGATGGGGATCAGTAGGACTCCTACAGAGCCAATGAGATGAGGCTTACTCCTTTACTTTTTCGGTTGGCATGCCTTCTCATCATTCGGAGGCCTTGAGCAACGTTTGAAGTCCTAGTGTCACCAGCTTGTGTTAGCCGGGGTATGCCCCAGAGGCTGAGTACTTTCCTTTTTGTTGCACTATACTTTTGGGACTTGTGTATATCTGGACTGGAGGTTGTATAAAATTGTGTAAGTTTGTTAATAAATGTAAATTTTAATTTCAGCACTTTAATTCATACATTTATTTTATATTTCTGTACACTCTTGTAACACCTTTTAACCCTTGAATTGAAACTATCGTTTACCACTACGACCGCCGCTTCTTTCCTGGGTGGGTGATTTTTCCAGATATTAGCCCAACCTACCTTTGTCGCAAGACCCCACTTCCTCCCAGACCTAGTGACATGTTGGGAGGTAAAAGTTTCGACCTGGTTTGCTTCAACCGGCATAAATTAGATTTCTTCATCACCTTCTTTAGAGCTTTGGGCGATGCTAAACAAGGCCAATAAAGTGTTGCAGGAGACGGCACTCCCTTTCTTTTTCTTTCTTTTCTCAGGCGGCATTTGTTTGCGTGAAGCATCGGTCGGGGCGATTCCTCCCCAAAATTCATCTTTAGCTTCTTGTTCTAGCCTGAGGAACTCTAGATGTTCCCAAGGGACATATTCTTTTAGCTGTACCGGTTGAATCTTGGGTTGTTCATACTCATCCAACCCATCTATAATCGCCTGCAGTTACTTGATGGTCGGGCTGACTTTTTTGTGCACTTGTAATGGGACTTGCTTCTTCTTGTTATTGGTCGGCCTCCTGATGACCATTCAATGGGCTGTATCATGCCAAATTAGGGTCACAGCTAATGGAGTCTGCTGGAGCATAACACCATTAATTCAGGCTCCTGGGGCTGGGTGGGACACCGATCTTCTTTTTACCTTTGCAGGCACCGTCTGCCAACCTTCTTTATCTTTGGCTGGGGTGAGCACAAAAGCCTCAAAGGTGTGCTTGGTGCCAGCTTCAACAACCTCTTCTGGCAATTGCTGATATAGTGATATCATATTGATAGTTGCCCCTAGAGCGGGCATTTCATACGGGTGTAGAAGATCTACCATGTAATCGCCCATTTGCAGCTCCCCCTTTTTTATCAGACTTTCAATAACGTCCTTAAAGGCATAGTAGTCTTCAATAGGATGCCAGAGCATCTGATGGTACGGACAAAAGTGGGGATCATCCTTCCTCCTGGCATCACCTGGCCTCTTTGCGTCTGGCAGCGTAATCTTGTTGTAGTGGGTATCCCATTCAAACAACACCCGGGTCTTCTCCTTGGGGAAGGAGTACAACTTCTTCATCTTGTTTCATAGGGAGGGACCTTCCTGCCTTTCAGCTGGCTTTGCAGGAGGAGGGTTGGCAACTTCCTTCTCCTGGTCCTATTACTACTCAAACACTACATCAATCGCAGCCCTCTTCCTTCCAGTGAGAGGGCCGAGCCTCTTGGCGAGCCTAGTCACCTCTTCAAGTTCTTCGAGTAGAGACCCATAAAGGCCAGTCACTCCGGCCATATTACAGATAAAGATCTAGAGGTGTCTGTCCCTTTGCATCACCCTCTTGGTTGGCTATCTAGGGAAGATTAGCTTATCCAACCCCAAAATCCTCGACGTAGCTTCTTCGTATAAGGATGGTCCATAGCAACCGGACCCTTCATCAGTAGCTTCTCCCAGGTTAACTTGCTCTGCCCGGTCTTCATCTTCTACAACACTCCTGGCCTGCAAGAGCCATTGTGTTCCTGGATGGGTGTTCCCAAGGCCCCAAAAATATCCTCGAACGGCCTGGGTAGTATCATCATGCACGCCTACGGGGCAAAGTGCAGATGGTGATATCTTACACTGAGTCGGCATCCAATAAGCAAACCACTGCCATCCAGCCATCTTGTTGCATGTTCGATCGGATACACAGACATTTTCCAACTGGCCGTAGCCCTGGAAGGCTGGTCTATGAGGTGCTAAAGCTGGCACCTCTACTCTCTTTTCTTCTTCTTCTTCTTCACAGAACCTGACAACCTGGATAGGTTGCAGTTGAACAATAGCCCGGGCCTGTCTTTGCTTGGGCACCCATACTTGTTTAAATTTGGTTGGCTTTAGGGCCAGACCTCCCCTTGCTCCAGACCTGACACGGTCTTTCCTATCTCGAGCCAGTGCTTGGAATGAGTTCCATACTGATACATTAGTAATCACCCTATCTGGTGCAATCTTGGCTGCTTGGCCATTCAGAAATACATTGACGCCTTTGATTAGCACGAACATGCCTGATTTCTTCCTGGTCGCCCTCCTGGTAGCCGACAAGTGCTTCTCATTGTGGGAAGCGTGGGAGTAGACGTGGTGGACGTAGCAGCCCACCATGGCAGCATCGGTTGAGGTCGCCTTTGCAGTAGCAACTGACTTCATCTCTTGGACATCTAGGAGCTCAACAAAGACCACCTCCAAGAAGTTGGTGAAGCCTACCACCGATGGAAAGTCATCAAACTTCATGGGCACGGCCAGGTAGCCATACCTAGCGTGAGCAGCAACCGCCAATGGTCCAATTGAGACAGCCATTGAGTCAATCAGGATGCTACCTGTAATTTTAGATTTAAAGTGAGTTAGTATTTTAGGAGGGGGCCATTGGACCCCTAATCTTGGCAAGACAGCCATTGAGTCAATCAGGATGCAACCTGTAATTTTAGATTTAAAGTGAGTTAGTATTTTAGGAGGGGGCCATTGGACCCTTAATCCTTGCGAGAAGATGAAAGGAGGTCTCGTCCCACTGGGCGTGTCAAACTATGTCGGACACACCTTTTTTTAATTAATTAATTAATTGTCACTGCTTCATTTTATAATAAATTAAATGTCACTACTTCATTTTATCTTTTATTGATTTATTAAAGTGCGTGGGCATGCCCACGTGGCTCTCATGCAGCATGAAACCAATTGAATACATGTACCCCTACTCGGGTCTCAGCTTCTTCCTGCACATGCCCAGCTCCTTCAGTCACAATGGTGCCTCCGGCACTCGACTGCCAGCTACTCCAGTCACGTCGGGGCCCGCGGCGTCCGACCACTCAGCTCCTTCAGTCACAACGATGCCTCAACACCCAACTACCAGCTACTCCAGTCACATCGGGGCCCGTGGCACCTGACTGCTCAGCTCCTTCAGTCACAACAGTGCCCTTGGCACCCGACTGCTAGCTATTCTAGTCACGTCGGGGCCCGCGGCACCCGACCACTTAGCTCCTTCAGTGACAACGGTGCCCCCGGCACCCGACCGCCAACTCCTCCAGTGACATCGGGGCCTGCGACGCCTGACCGCTCAGCTCCCTCAGCCACAACGATGCCCCTAGTACCCGACTGCCAGCCACTCTAGTCACGTCGGAGCCTGCGACACCCGACCACTCAACAACCTCAGTCACAATGGTGCCCTCGACACCCGTCTGCCAGCTCCTCTAGTCACGTTGGGGCCCGCAGTGCCTGACCACTCAACAACCTCAATCACAACGGTGCCCTGCGGCACCCAACCGCCCACCTACTCCAGTCACCACTGTGCCAACGGCACCAAACTACTGTAGCCAAAGTGAGGCCGACGGCCTCAATGGCTCTGGTCCCATAGGTGCCCACGGTGCCCAACAACTCGAAGCTCAATGGCTCTTGGTCACTCCAACCATGGTGATGCTCACGTCGTCCAACCGCTCCAGTCTTAACAGCACCCGGCTGCTCTAGTGACAAGTGGTGCCTGCATCATTCGATCACCTCAACCTTGGTGACGCCCAACTACTCCAGCACAATGGTGCCTATGGCACCCCTACTACCCCTACCTCGACACTGTTTCATGTCAGGAATACATTGTGATGGCCCTCGGGTAGTAGCCTATTGAGTCATAGGTACTTTGACGGGTGCGATGTATGAATGTAGAACTACCCGCACAATAACATAATGACCCGGGGATCGTCATAAATGACGAAATTGTCCCGTGGCTTGCAAGTACCTGTAATCGGGCTCTCATGCCCCCACATAAATGGCTTTCATGGCATATAAGTCATGTAATCGAGTCAGGGAGTAGATCCCCCTCCTCGCTGGAACTTGTCTCTCTGCCCCCAGTTATCCCTGTTGTATTGCTGTTGCCCTATCACTATTGCACGGATGGAACCCTCCCGACGTCGCGAGTCCCAGGGTCCCTGACTCTTTCTTCGACTATAGAAACAAAGGTGCTCAGGCTCCGCCTGATGTAAAATAAACACTGATCGCTTGTGGTCAGTGGGGAAGACGTCCAGTACACGAGCCCCCACAATCATCTACACTCGTACCAGCGAAACCTCCTCTCTACGTGATGCATAACATTTCGTGCTCACGTGCCATGCCCTGGCGGCACATCCCTAGTCAAACGCTTGGTTCCACTGGTGATCATCAAGAAATTGACTAGCACTCCCACATTCCATCTAGCCATCTCTATCCTAGTCTTCTAGAATGACTAACCATACGTCGTTCCTTCTTGTGCGTTCCTATCATTCTTTTCACCATCCTTTTAATACCCCCGGAATCCCCGCGTGCCAAATCGACCCATCTCGGCCTTCCGTAACAGGCGAGTGTGCGTCCCCACCACGAGGGAAAGAACCATAAGGGAATTCCCCCACGCGCGTAAACATCGACTTGAACCAGTTTCAAGTCGAGTTGATCAGTCTGTGTAGAAGCTACAATATGAATGTTTCAAGTTTAAGTTGACTTGAACTAGTTTCAAGTCGAGTTGCTCAGTCTATCCAAAAGTTGCAGTGTGAAGACTCCAAGTCCAAGTTGACTTGAGGCTAGGCTAAGTCAACTTGATGGTTCTCCCAGAAGCCCCCAATCAACGGATCGAAGGCTAAGTCGAGTTAGACTCCCTCAACTTGACTTAAACCAGAAGTAGGTCAAGTGAGCACTAAATGGGACCCATCCTAGCATGTGATCCCAGGTAATGATTGGTGGGAATCGTGCATACGAGGAAGAAGCTTCCAAAGGAATCTTTTTGGAGGGAAAACCCTCTCATCCTAATGACCTCTGATACATGGCCCCACAAGATATTCCTGGAAGAGAGAATATCGGGTAGTTCAGTTGTGTTTTCTGCTGGGCGTGAAAAAGGGGGAAAGAGGAGAAGTAGGGGAGTGAGCGGGGATGTGCCAACCAAGCAGCCAAGGAGAGGAATCGAGGAAAGGAACCAAGATTAGCCAAGGAAGTCCAGGATAGCTCATCCTGGGAGAAAGGAAGATTGAAGATCAGAAAAGGAGAAAAATCAAAGAAGTCACAAGGAGAGAAAAGCTGAGATCAAGCATCCAGTTCGTGCTGATCAAGAGACGGCTTGAGAAGAATTTCTGAAGGCTGGTTCTTCCAGTGGAAACATCTTCAGTAGAAGCAACCTGAATTCTCATCTATCCCTTGGTTTCGCTATTATTAGTTTGCTTCTGGTTTGATTATATTTTTATTTTTCTTGGTTACTACATTCATATCATCTCTAGTTTGTGCCTAACTGTACGTGGGGTGCAGTGAGGTGGTTTGCACAGAACACCACATGAGTGGCTGACACAGTTTGAATATTCACACCCCTAACATGGCCTTCTAGTACAGTTCTAGCTTCTCATTGTCTTATCTGCATTAGTATAATTCTTTCGATCGTAGGGCCCTTATTTCTGACAATTAATCAAGGGTGTTCCCTCTTATGGAGGATGTAAATAACACCGTGACCTTTACAGCACAGTGGGTTTTGGTCCTGACATGAACCATACAATCATCTAACCGAGTCAGATCGAGATCACCAAGGGCTTCCTCGACGTCCGAATAAATCATCACTTTGTGACTAGCACGCCCTAGCACTAAATAAACACACAAACCTAATTAATAAATAAATTAATCTAGAATTTAATTCTTTTCAAATTTTAGTGCATCCATAAGTCTGGCACGCCCGACAGGACCAATCCACCCTTTATCTCTTAGCTGGGATTAAGGGCCCTGCGGCCCCTTTCTTGTAATACTAATTACTCGATTTGCAATGCAGGTCGCATTTCAATGTCAAAAATGACACTCACTTTCGGCCCTCAGATCGTAGAGAGCCACGTGTAGAATGGATACTTGGTCGTTCCCCTTTGCTACGAGAGCTTCCCTCCCATGGTGGGCTTCCCCAATTTCCTCAGGGTGGCCTTCGCGAACTTGCTGGATGTGGAGGCATCTGACATTGCTGAGGCCAACGCTCCCATTCAGGGAGCCATCGAAGCTACTGCTGATCGATCCTCGGCTGAGACTACCAAGATTGTCCCAACTGGGACATTGAGCTACTGTGTACACCACGTGCACCCGAATGTCGGTCCATCCGACCATGGGTCGACGTCCTACCAGAGAAGGCTCCAGAGGAGCCGCACTACCGCTGCACCAAAGGGCTGGACCTCCAGCTCCAGTAAATCTGTTATTGTCGGAAGCATTCGAGTCCCTCTTAATGGATAGCAATTCAAGGTGATCCCAGAGCGGATCGCCCACTGTGACAATGAGAAACTCATTTCGAGTGCTGGAAGAGATGAAGGACAGGATGACGACCGCTGCTCTGGCCAGAACGTCGAAGCATGTGCTAGACCGTAGGTTGGCCAAGTCCAAGTAGGTCTGGATCCCCAAGGGAGCCCAGACTACTTCACCTGCCCAGGCAGGGCCTAGCACCTTCCATCTTGTGAGGGCACGACGAGAAGAGCGGGCCAAGATAGCGGCCCCTATGTACCAGCCGGTACTCACAGCATCGGCATCGCCAGAAGATACCCGTCGCCAACACTACAGGCATCATCACCGAGCTACCCGCATGAGGCCTTCAACTCACACTCCTGCTACTGCTGTCGGTACGCTATCACCGACCTTTCCTTCTGATCAAGACTGGGAAGGAGTGGAGCAGGCCATGAGGAATTACTTGCAGGGCCAAGGGAACACCCCTTTGGGTCGCCAAAGATTACTGGGGGCAGTAGCTTTCACCAATGAAGAAGATGAGACCCGGCCTGTACCAGTGCAGAGTCAAGGAACTGCTCGGAGGAGCACCATCAATCCCCGTTGCAGGAAGAAATGAGGCCACGTAGATCTGTCTTTGACAGATTGGTCTTTCCAGGTAGGCTGTCGAGAAGGGCTGCAAGAAGAGGCAGGGACCTGAGAGCCTATACTTGCAACATGGCAGGGGTGTTCGTCCGGTATGGGGCTTTACCCTCCAAACCCGAGGAAGTGGCTAGACTTGCTACGAGGCCCGGACCTCTTACCAGAAGGGGAAGAGTAGCAAATGAGATAGTGTAGGGTCACATTAAAGAGGCTGTCTATGAAGAACCCTCAATGGCCTTAGCCGCCAATGTTGTTACTGCTGGAGGCACTAGTGGCGGGCCATCCACGTCATCTGAGGAAGCGCCAGCCGAAGAGAGAGGAGGCACTCTTAGCCTCTCCATGAATGACCCTGCCGTATTACTCAGGGTGCAACAATACCAGCTGTTGACATCCATTTTTTGCCTATGAGTTGGGTCAGTCTTCTTACCATCATTTTGATGCCTCAAGTTGTCAATTACTCATTGGGTCATTTTCAGACATGTCCTTGGGCCTATTTTATGTATATCTTCCTCCCTGGCTAGGTTTACTCTTGAATTTGGGCTTAATGGGCCTTGATTTCACTTAGTCTTTGGGAGGTAAATGGGCTCATTTATCCTATTTTATTAATTTCCACCACCCAACCCATACGTGGTCTAGCAATGGACCGTGTAGGAATTGGACGGCCATTTTGAAGACCGCTTATGTTTATCTCTAGATTAATTGATTTTTTCTGAATTACCACCGACAACCATGTACACGGTCTAGAGTTAGGCCGTTCAGGAAGTTGGGCGGTCTATTATCCGTCTGTTTATTTCTAAGGATTAGCAAACTAGTGTCGACCCCACCTCTACACTAGCATCGACCTTACCTGTGCTAGCATCGACCCTACCCGTGCTAGCATCGACCCTACCCCTTACTAGCGTCGACCTGTTGGTTTTTAATGACGGTCTAGAACAAGGCTGTTTACTCAAGTTGGATGGTCCATCATTGGACCGTGTACTGGCAAGAGTCCTGAACGGGTGGACTTTCCAGATAATTATCTAATTATCCTATTTTTATTGATTTATCACTGACAGTAGGTACACAGTTTAGCAATGGGTTGTGTAGACAAGGCCCTCCCAAAGAATGTTGTTCGTTTGCCCATTTCTGTAATTGCAGAAATTAACGATGGCTGCTGGATTCACTGCGTTGACTTTCGGCCCTGAGATCGTGGCCAATCATGCTGCTGTTGGGTACCTGGTGCTACTGACTGTCTTTGGTTCTTTCCCGTCGGTGGTCGGCTTCCCCACCTTTTTAGGGGTAGCCTTTGCCGACGTGCTAGAGGTTGAGGCCCCGGAGCTAGCCGAGGAAAGGACTGACATGAAGCCTAGGGCCCACAATGCCCGAAGCCGCAGGAGCCTGACAATAGGTCAGACTCAACAGATTAGCTGCATGGTGCACCATGTGGCTCAAAGGGCTTGCCCCGCTTGCCACAACAAGCCCGAGAATCGTCGCCAAGGGAATTCCCGCAGAAGAGCCGATGTCCCTACTGCCGGATGACTGTCAATGTCTGGGAAGTCTGTGCTAGTTGAGGGTGTCCGTATATTCCTAGATGGATGTGATGCTCAGGGAATTTCAGATTGGGTGGTTGCTGTTGTGCCAACCCATAACTCTTTTCAGGCTCTGTCGGGGAGAAGGGCCGAGAAGGAAGAAACTGGTCATCACGGCCGAAGAGAGTTGGCCCCAAGGCTGAAGACATTTTAGCAGGTGTGGGTCCCTAAAAAGATTCAACCTGTCCACCGTGAGGCACATGTTTACTACCACCCCAAGCCCGCTGAGGCAAGGAAGAAGAATGAGAGGAGCTTGGCCCCAAGAAAAGAAGAGATTGTCACGGATCCTCCACACCGCGCAAGTTTTAGGGCATGCGCCCGACAAGCTGATATCCCCCCAGTGAGGAGAAGATTTTAGCAACCTGCCAGAAGATCCCAGCTTGCTTACATCCCTCCAATGGGAGGTCGACAACTATCCCCAGTCCTACATCACGGATGGGGGCAAGAAGAAATGACCAATATGGTCAGAAGTTATTTCAGGGGTCTAGGCAACCCCTCACAAGGCCAACAACAGTTGTTGCAAGCAGTCGTGGCAGAAGAAGATGACTGCCCAGCAATGGCAGTTGAAGAAGAAAGAAGAATGACATCGTCAGTTGACGATAGCGGATATGAAGATGGCCCAGACTGTAAGGCCGATGAAGCCACTCCTTGGCAGGAGGAGAGAAGAAGAGTCTCCGTCTTTGAGAGACTAACCATCCCTGATCATGCAAAAAGGAAGGTCCACCGACGAAGGAAAGGAATGCAAGTTTTCACTTACAATACGGCTAGGGTGTCCGGCCGATATGGAAGATTACCCGAGGAACCTCAGGAATTGGCTCGATTGGCCAAAAGGCCAGGGCTGAACACCCGCAGAACAGAAGCCGCGAGGGAAATGCTGACAGCGGCAAGAGGAAAGCAAGTCCTATATGATAAAGCCACCACCTTAACTGCAAACGTGGTGACAACAGAAGAAGAGGCTGTATTGCTTGATATCCTGCCTGAAGGTGCATTAGGGGAGACCGTAGAAGCCATTCCCAGCACAGTGGCTATGGATCCGCCAGTGTTGATGCTACTCCAGAAGTATCAGCAGGAGATAGGGCTTCTGAAGAAGTAGTTGATGGAGAAGACAGAGCAAGTCTCAGCCTCTAAACAACCTGAGATGCAAGCTAAATTGTCAAGAGGAGGCGTCAACCCGAGCGACTTCCCACCGCTACATACCTTGCCCTAGCTGGCAGAGCCCAGCATGGCAACCACCCAACAGCGCCCACCATGGCCGTTAATGCCACCGGTGCTGCCACAAATACACCAGGTGCCTTCATTGCTGCGTCCTCCGCCACATGTGACCACCTTGGTCACCCCTTATCTACAACCGGCACATTTCTACCCAGAACCTGTCGATCCAACCGCCATGAACAAATTGATGGTGGAAAGGATGATCGAGCTAAAGCTTGCTGAGCGAAGCAAAGGCGACTACGTCACAGTTGATGCCTACCGGGTGCCATACCCACCGCATTACGCTGCAAAGTGACTCCCTCCTAGGATCAACAAGCCACCTAAGTTCGACAAGTTCAACGGGATGGGATCCTCGAAGGAACACATCACTTATTATATGACTGTCATGGGCGATCGAGCCACAGAGGACTCATACTTGCTGAAGTTTTTTGGGTCCTCGCAGACCGGGTCGATCAGCGACTGGCCAAATATGCAAAAGAAATTTAGAGAGAGGTTTCATGTCACTGAAAGGGTGGTCACAGTGGCTGAGCTCTACTCAACAAGACAAAGGGCAGATGAAACAGCCCTTGAATACATCAAGAGGTGGAGAAACCTCAGAATGAGATGCAAGCGGCCTCCACACCAAGAGGATGCTGTGCAGATTTACAAACAAAACTTTAGGAGGGAGGTAATAGAAAAGATGATCGACATGGAGATTCGGTCGTTCGACCGCTTGAACAATATTGTGGCCGAAGTGGAAGCCATCCTGGCAAGACCTGCCCCTACATCAACCTCTGCCACCGCACAGAAGGTGAAGTGATGGGGACATCTCCTACCACTCCTCATTTTTTCGAGGGTCCCATTGCTCGTCGGCTATGCTCCATAATGTTCGCCACATTATTTTGAGTCATGGCATATAATTTTCATATTTTCTTGAGTCATAATTATGTAATTTTCCTTTTATTAGAGAGGGACTTTGCCTAAAACAAGTAACACAAGCTCGCAAACGTCCCCAAGTGAGGGAAGCGTGTCGATCCGCACGGTTGATGAACTGACAGAGTCTAGGGTAGGCCACTCCACACTCGTGACTCGGACGAGTCATGGGAGGGTCACACTTTCTCACCGCAGCAGTGATATATATATGAACGAGTTAGGGTCCTAACGAACATACAAGCAACTACTCAAGACTGTATACTAGACTAGCAAGGTAACCAAGTATGGAAGTGTACGCATACCTCCACGGTCGGGGCGTGGGGAAGATGCCCGGCCAAATCACATGATCCCCGGTACAATAGCTAAAGACATACAATCCAAACACTACCCACTCCTTTCAGGGAGGTAAAAGGCTACACAGTGAATCTGGGGACATGCGAAGTGGGGTGAAGGGCCGCGAGTGGACACGTACGATGACTCCCATGTTCTGTGAACCATTACGGCCTGGAACCAACAGCAAGGACGGTACGTCATGGAGGCTGAGGAAGGTGCAAAAATCCCTGACAGCACGTTGTGGTGGATGGCGATCCTCCTGGAAGAAGACAGAAGCCGACGGCGCCGGCAAGAACCTCTGGTGTAGTCACGAGTGGTGGGCACACTGTAGGCCGGTCTGTGCTGGCGCAGGAGACTAGTGCAAAGGGAGGCCTGGAAGGTAGACCTCCGGACATCCTTTGAACACAAAACTTGGCGGGGGCGTAGGTGGGATGTCCCTGAGACGTCGATGGAAGGTGGGCCGCAGAAGATGACTGTGGTCCCCAGGGCGATGCCTAAAGCAAGCACCTGTGCAATCTGGCCTGTCTGCAGGTAGCCAGATAGACTGGGAAAGAACAGCATGGCACAGGGGCGTCCGGGGGAATTTTTGGGCTGAGTTTTCTCTGGTGGATGGGGGATGTATGCGGGAAGATGGTGGATGGGTGGTGGGGTTACTCGTAGTGGATGTTTTGGGCATGGGAAGCGGTGCACGGCGAGGGACTATTCTGTAGAGCACTGTAGGTAGATTGGGTAGCAGAGATAGTGGATGAGATTCGGTGGGCCAAACGGGCTCAAAACGGTGTGAAATTTTTATGGTGGGTTGGCCATGATGTGGGGAGAGTGTGTACCAATTTTTAGGATGTTTGGAGAAGGTTTGGTGGGTGATAAGGTCTCTGTGGGCGGGCTCTGTCCCTGCAGGTCTACACAGGTGTAGTGTGTGTGGGAAAAAGGGCTCTGAAGGGAATTTTGGCCACAGATGGAGTTGTTACGTGAAGTTTGGTTTAGGATGAGGAGAGATGTGGGGGAAGATGTAGTAAAATTTTCCAGTCAAACTAAGATGGGGAAGGGGGCAAACCAACCTAATTTCCATGTTTCTATCCTGCAAGCAGACACACAGGGCGCTCCCGGGGCAGCAAGGTACCAAGTCACCTCCACACTGCAGCACAACCACAATGGGGAACTCCAAGCTCTGCTTGATGTCGAGGAGGTCGCCTCCTATCGGCTCCGGCAGCAGGAACTTTAGGGAAGATGCCTTGGGCGTCACACCCAAGGAGAAGAGAAGAGAGGAGGAAGGTGGGAGTCACACCCACAAGGGAGAGAGAGCAAGGGAGGGCGCAACCTTCTATAGCAAATTTCACAAATTTTATTCATCATTGATCGTCTTCAAAAAGAGTACAAGAGTATTCATAGAGGGAGGGGGAAAGTCCTAATTTGATTACCCAAAGGAATCCTAATAGGAATCCTAATTAAACACAATTAATGTCCTCTCTAGAATCCTAAAGAAAGGGGGCGGGAAGGGATAAAGAGATAAGGGTAGGGGATAAGGGGCCCTCTCCTAAATCAAGTAGGAAGGGAGGGGTGCCCTCCTCACAGCCCAAGTGGGCCTAGGAGAGAGAGACAGGGGGCAAGTGCCCCAAGGTGGGCCTACAAGGGGGCGCAGCCCATTGCTACTTGGGCTAGAACAAATGGGCCCACTAACCTCTCTATTAGCCTAATAAAAACTAATATGACCCTAATGTCATCAAATTGGCCTCAAATTGGCCTACAAAAGATCCATAATGAAGAGAATAATGGTGTCCACACTCCTGGCTAGCTCTCCATGCCATCTCCAAGCCACAACAAAGCCTGTAAGTCCCGAACAACTCCACGTGTCCTGTAGTGATGCTCTGCTGCATCATGCTGATCTCGAGCACGGGTGTCCTCACCAACTCTCCCCTGGTGGGAGGAACTCGACCATGTCAAGGGTCTCTGTCGCTCAGGTACCACTCTAGCAAGTTTGGATCTAATCTCTCCAGCTCTACCCGGGTGTTCCATGTATCATCGGACGTGGGCCATCCTCTCTAACACACCAACTAGCGCTGATATGCGCCACTCATAGTGGTCGTCACCTGCTCAACTAGTATACACTCTATATGCTCATGCTGCTGAGGTGATGGGGCTAGAAGTGGGCTCTAAGGGAGGGACCACTCACAAGGGGTAGAGAAGGCCCGAACAACTCACTAGAAATCACTGTCGGGTCCCTATATGCGACTAAATCTGAGACATTGAATGTGGAACTGATACCACAGTCCTCTGGCAAGTCAGCAACATATGCATTGGATCCAACTCATCTCAACACTCAAAAGGGGCTAGCACCAACCCGAAAGGGCGCCTTAGGCAAAAATGGGTACCTCTCAGTGTGAAAACCCGTAAGGGCGCACTGGAAAAAGCTAAAAGGGGTCTGTCCTGGCGAAAATCCGAAAGGGCGGTAGGGCTGGTAAAGTGACACAAAAAAAGAAAAGAAAAAAAAGAAAAAAGCATATATCCAAGAGGATGGAAGCGAAGGTTGCTAAACTCTATCCTTTATTTGTCACTATCATCAAAAGAAAGGAGCCAGAAACAAGCCCTCGGGGTAACTGAGACAAGAATGGGCAGAATATAAAAGCCCTATATACAAGAATGTGCCAAAGCTCGTCAAGCATCAGGTTCGCTCCTCCTCAGGTCAGCAAGGAGAGTCTCTATGTCGGCCTGCGTATTGTGGCACTCCACCTCGGCCTCCTGAAGCTCCCTCTGCAGTGCCTCTACATGAAGGGAGGCCCTTCGGTTGTGCTCTTTAGCGCACTCGATCTAGAGGCCAATCTCAACCTGGGTTGCCTGAAGTCCGCAGAGTTGCTCCTCCCTCTGTTGGATCTGCGCCTGGGTCCTCCGTCTCCACTCCTGAATAGTGTGAAGGCGAGCAAACTCCTCCCACAGGGCTGCGATCTCAGCCATCCAGGCGTCCCGTGGAAGGCCGAAGGCATGGTAGCCTCGGGTGTAACAGGCCATGTGGTCGCCAGCATGGCCTCAACGGTTGGCAGGGGGTCAATCTGTAGCAGCGATTGGAAATTCTGAATAAGCAAGGCACCCATATTAGCACTTCCCAAGGCTACACCGAGCTGGGGGCCGTCAAGCCACTCTAATCTAAGAGCGAGAAAATCTCGGGGCGCATCTGGAGCCCCCTCTGTCGGGACTGAAATAAAAAAAAAGCGAAGACAAAAGGTTGCGAGTGTACCACCACCATAGAATCAATATGGGCAGAATTCGGGTAGAATTCTAAAGTACAAGTCATGATGGTCTCACTGTAAACAACTCTGCTCGCTGAGTCAGTTGTGGGAGGAGACCCCTCTTCTTCCAAGACTGGAGGGAAAATGTCAACAGGGGTGGACCCCCATTGGCACAGGTGCGGTTGAGCTCTCTGCAAGTGAAATGAGACATGAGAATCTTAATACTTCATTTGCAACAACAACAAGGATAAGCACTTCAGAATGATAAAGGCATACCAATTTCTACAGGGGTATCCTCCTCTATCGTGGCGGCGTTAGCCTCTGTCGCTGGCTCCACAGGAAGAGAGATGGCTAAAACAAAGGAGGGTCATCAATATGTAGAATGAGGGTCAATATCACAAAGTAAGGAAGACTCATCCAAGCAAATGATGTGGGTTTCTGTTAAAAAAAAATATACTTGGAGCCGAGGACTCAGGAGGGGCAGCCGCATCGTCGACAGTGCCCCTCTCCTCTAAAGGTGTCTGGGGTGACCTCGTTGCCATGTCAATCCCTCCAGGCTGAGGGGAAGGTAGCAGCTGTCCAAGTCAGGGGCACAGTACAATATCAATATTCTCCGAATATAATGAGCATGTACAAGGGGAAATGTGCAAAATATTTTACGCATACCTGAAGCCTATACCCCACTAGACTCGACAATGCCTATCAATGGCCCTAGGGCCAAGGGGGGCGCTACTCCATCAGATACCCTCATCTCCAGGGTCAGAGCCATGAGATCTCCATCGTAACCTAGCAAGTCAGTGGAAGGTTCTGACTCATCAAGTCTGGAAAGCTCATCCAGGGAGGAGGTCGCCTTGGCGCCTGCACAATGAGCAACAAAATAAGCCGAAGGGCTCACAACTAAATATGAGGATGATATAATCCCAAAATTACTTGGGCTCATTCTTCTTTCTCCTTCCTCAGAGGAGCTTGATGAAGAGGAAGAAGAGCCTCCACTAGAAGAAGTACTGGAAGTCCCTGTACTCGATGAGGTGTTGGAGCTTCCCTCGCCTGAAGAATCTGAGGATGAAGAAGTCCCCTTGTTGGAAGAGGACTCACCCCTTCCTCAGCAGTAGGGAGAGTGGGCTGGACACCAGGACCCTCTACAATAGGCAATGCTCTATTAGCCAATGCACACATTCTCTCAAGCACAGAAAGAGAGGAAGAGCAGGGTTAAGTCTAAGAGGTGTTTACCCAAACCTTGAGCAGTAGGGGCCCCTCCTACATTAAGTGCAGGAGCGGCAGCAGTCACAGGTGTATAATCGTCGGTGGTAGGCTCCAACCCTTCAATGTCCAAACTAACATCAGGGATGGACTCGTCGAATTCTAATCCCGCCTCTGTAAAGACATTCCCAGGGCGAGGAGAAAAGCTCATGGCAGCCCGAATCTCAGGAGGAACTGCACCCAAAAAGAGAGAAAGGAGTCCGGTTATAACATTGTAAAGACATGTTATAATGCTGATTTAGAGTAAAATTTTCTTCACTTACTGGAGACGTCCGCCGGAGTGGGAGATTCCTCCCCGAAACGCGGGCAGGCAACAGGCCGTGTGTCGTCCTCTTGGCTTTCAGCCCAGGGCCTCTTCCCAGGAGCATGGACCTCTGTGGGAGCAGTACCTAAAGAGGTCTCTCGTGAGAAAATACTGCCCTCCTGGCCACTGGCATGGTCTACAAATAATAAGAGATTGCATATGATGAGCACCTCAAATTGTAGAACAGGAAATAAGGCAGAACTAAATACTTCAGCTTATACCTGGCGTCCCTATGATCCTCTCAGGCTTCAAGATGATCGGCTCGGGCTTCAGTCAAAGAACTCGAGCCACTTTATTAACAACGTCCAATATAACATTGGGGGTGGCAGCTACCTCAGATCTGAAATATACTCCACCGGACAAGCACAGCCCACTACATTAATTATATGGGTCCTCCACTCTGTGAAAGTGCTACCTGCAAACGCTTCCTCAGGGACTGGCTCTGATAACTAGAACTTCGTCTTCAGACCACAGGAGGTCTTCAAATCCTCCCACTAGGAATAAGACGCTGAAGATCCAGGGGTCACCCTCTGACGGGAAGACCCAGAAGTGGAAGCTGCTACTAGTGCACTTCTCAAGGGCTTTAGAGCCCCAGCATACTGGCTCCTGTCAACAGGAATGAGGAGCCCCTCCTCCCTCCAACGAACCTCTATCTCACGGATGGCTCAAGCAGCCCCAGAAAATTGAGACCTGACGAACTCAGGGTCAAGAAACAAGGGAGGCAGGCCCTCCCTCCTCATGCGCCTCTCCTCAGCAGCTCGGATGGCGTCGGCACGCTGTCTGAACACATTATTGACTTTGAACCACCAACGCGCATAGTGTATGTCAAAGTGACCCTTGCGTGGGAATGGGATAATCCTCCACATCACGAAAGAGGAAGGCCTGCCAAGCAGCTGCAACTAAATGGACATCTCTCTGTCTGTACTGTCGAAGGGCTAGAGGGAAGTCCACATTCGGGGGAATAGCCTGATTGTACCTGAAATTCCTAGCAAACCGATGTGGATAATACGACTCAAGAACTGCTGTGCTGGAATGGCAGTAAACTAGAACTCCAGGCCGTATACAAACCACCCATTCGGTGCATGGGAGGAGGGCAAAGCCCAAGAAGACAACCTGCACGCAACTGTCTCACCCCGCCGTTCCAGGTAAGGACGGTAAAGGTGGGAGCTGTGGTCGAAGTCCAGACTCTCACCCCTCCAGTGT
Organism: Amorphophallus titanum; assembly: GCA_024336825.1. Lineage (NCBI taxonomy): Eukaryota > Viridiplantae > Streptophyta > Magnoliopsida > Alismatales > Araceae > Amorphophallus > Amorphophallus titanum. Next base: position 43,445,490 of record JANBPO010009603.1, read on the forward strand.
GGAGGAAAGACAAGCATGACGGACATTGGCTAGCTGTAAAACTGTATCTTGGTCCGAGTGACCAGCAAAGGCGAAGATGAGCGGAGCAGTTGGGTTATCTACTGGTGTCCTCTACGAAAGCTCTGGCAACAGCAAACCAGCCCATGCACTCGAATAATGAGTGGGCATCAGAATACCCTTGTCTCTGGGCGACAAGTGTGAAGGCAAAGCCCCGAAAGAATGGTAGATGTTCGCCAATGCGACTGGGGCAATAGCAACCCTATGCCCACACGCCATCAGACAAGCCGGGTAGATCATCTCTGCTAGTAGAATTCCCTCCTGTCCGTGAGAGATCACAAAGCTGGCCAACCAGTAGGCCAAGAAAGCTGCCAAGTACATCACTGGCGATAGCTCCCTCGAGTTCCACCCCTGTGCTAGGGCGAGCAAGTGACGTGGGTGTGAAGCAAACCTCAACACGACCTCCCTGCACTGCTCCTAGGTCATGCCAGAAGAAACGAACTCTTCATAAAAGCAGTAGAGACCGCTATAAAAATGCATCACCCAGGCATTCAATGTCACTCTCAGTGTGCGGGCAGCCTTCTCTTTTCCCACGAGGGCTAGGTCCATCTAGGTCTTCATCAAGTATTTGAAGCAATAAGGAAGGAGATACCAGTCGGCTCCATCTGAAGCAATAAGGAAGGAGATACCGGTCGGCTCCATCTGAAGCACTGAGATGCAAATCATCCAAGGACATCTCCTCATAGGGATGTCCACAAACTGGCAATCCAGAAATCCTGTGAAAAGCCCACAGGTCTAGGCAGTGGTGACAAATGTGTTCTAGCGCCGGTTGAACCTCTCAGCCAAGGCCTGGATCGACCCTGTGTGGCAGAGATAGGAGTACAATGCCGCGGTCACTACGTGGCGGATCCCCGCCCTAACAAGCACTGCCCTGTAAACAGTCAGAATGCACCACAGCCATTCCGTCGCACCTCGACGATAGCAATGGGAAGGAATGACGGCCCATCTCCCATACCAGCTGGGAGTCTTTTGTGCTAGTATCCTCTCCAATAAACAATCATGATCATAATCATCATGTACAAAAGTAGCACCAGAGGGAGTCAGAAATAGCCTGTCTACTGCGACATCCACGGCCTTGTGATGCCCGGATAAATGCCAAGTTGCTGGTGACAACGGTCCCACTCGGACTGCAAAATTGTCATTTTTCCTGAAGAAGCCTAGACTCTTCTGATCAGGATATTGCCTCTGCCACACAAAGCCCTCGGGGAAGTTCGGATAAGAAAAAGTGCAAGTGCCATGCATGTTGTCCCTCCCGAGTAATATAGCTCGCTCAAGGCGACGCCTCTCTCCTGACAAGCGAGAATCATCAGCCTCCACACCAGAAGGCACAAAGCTCTGGACAAAAGATAGGAGATGCCGGTCCAGTGGAAAATGGGATGGATACCCTCCTGAGCGGTCATATACAAAGACCCCTTGTCTCCTCATAATACGGGAGACATCAACAACACCCTCAGTTGCAGCAGTCTCCTCAGTCGGGTCCTCAGCGACCCAAGTAGACTCGTGCTCCACTGCGTCAAAGCTCTCAGAAGTGATACTGCGAGGAGGGAAAGGTGGCATAGGCCTATCTATCCTCGACACATAATGATCATCAGAGCCCCCAACCCTGGGCCTCCAGGATGCCTCTCTGCCTCTGCTTTGGCGAGCCATGTCTGCATAAGCTGCAAAAACCAAGAGCAATGAGGAACAATGAGTAACAGAGCTCAATCAAAGATCAAATCAGTATATGAACAGCAATAAAAATATTGAGCAGTCCTACAAAGCCCCATTATGTCAATGGACTCGGGGATTAGCCAAAAAAAGTCGTGGAAAACATGGGCCACCCGCCCCCGCCTCCGGCTTTGACGGATGTCCCGTGGGGGGCATTTGTTGCACCCACTATTTTTGGTACTATCCACTTTCTTTTTGTTTTCAGAAAAGGGAAACAATAAATTCTTACTCTTCCAGGAGCTTCTTTCCTTGAGAATGAGAATCCTCTAGTTTCTTCTGTTCCACATAGGCAAAAAAGCACAATGTCGAATGACCTGAACAATCCTTCCTGTTACTCTTGCTAGCTACCATTGTTCCATTGAGAAATGTTACCGTTCATCATCTTCTGGGACACGAGTGGAGACTTTTCTAGAGTGAGAGACTCTGAGGATTTTGGTGCGGCGGGGAGGGGTGTCTGGGGCGTGCCCTGGGGTACCCGACGGCCTCCTTCAGGTTAGGTCTAGTCTATTTCCGGTGTGGGAGCGTTGGACATGTGCGGAGGGTGTGTGCCTACCCGATTGAGGGGAGAAGACAGGTGAGACAGGAGAAGGGGTTTGGTCATCGCCGAACCTACGTAGAGGTCCTTCAAGGTTCTATGGCTGGAGGTGTGGAATGAGACATTGATAGAGGCTGGGTCGAGGCAGACCCCCTTCTGGTGATTTTGTGAAGGTAAGGCTGCAATGGTTGTAGAGGTGTGTGTGGGTGGCTCTGGTGGAGGGAAGAGTGACAGAGGTAGGGGTTAGATGTTGGAGGCTCTAGGGTGAAAAGGTGGCCGATCTCTTTGGTGCTTCGAGAGGGCTTTTTGGCCGTCAATCCCACAGTGGAGGTGGCAGAGGCAATTGTGAAGGCGGGGTTTCTCCAGGCTGATGGAGTACTCCTTTGGGTGGAAAGGTGGACCATCCGAAAAGGTGCCTATCTGGACCCCAGAGGATGCCGGTGCTTGATCTGTTTGGTCAGAGCCCCTTTGGTGCTCTGTGATGAAGCATGAGTGGCCTTGATCGTTCGGACGTTTGGTGTTGTGGAGCCGAGATCTGTGTGTGGCTGGAGGGGGATCTGTCAGTGGTGGAGGCGACCGTTTGGGTCAGCGGTGAGGAGGCCATCCCAGCGATCGTCAGTGTCGATGTCGGAGACCAACGCTTTCTGATCAGTGTCCACTAGCGGTCGAAGGAGATAGTTCGAACGGCATATCAGGGGTGGCGGAGTCCGCTAGAATAGGGCCTAGGGCAAACAGGGGGAGGGCCGGAGGTTGAAGACAACTGGTTGGCAGTCGATTAGAATTTGAATCGTACCGCATTGTGGGATGGGCCGAGGGATTCGTTGGTTAGCTAGATTGCAGTGGGTGGGCCGCCCAATTTTGCCGGCCCAGGCATTTCAAGTCGAGCTCAAGCCCAAGCCCGATGCTACCATGATCCGGACCCGACTGCAGACCCATTAACCCACGACTTTCCTTTATCCGGACAATGTGGGTTAACGAGCACCGTTGTCTCCCCTGCAACCCAGTTTCTGGGCCGTTTTAGAGGGACCCCCTCTCGGTGTCGGTGGTGCACGGCGGCTCCCTCTTGGCGGCGGCGTCTTTATTTGGCTACCCCCTGACGGTGCGGCTCTACTGTGCAGCAGCAGCATCCTTCCGTGAAGGAGTTTTAGGGCTTCGCAGCACGGAGATTCTCCCTCAGGATCGGAGGTTTCCCCAAGGGCCCTCTTGGTCCCCTTTTAATGTGTGTCTGTCGGCAGCAGTTCAGGTGAGTCGGCTGACGACTGCAAGGAGATGTCCGGCCATGTCTTAGTGGGCTTGCCCGTCCTGCCCCTCTCAGCTGTGGCTCATGTGTTTGGGTGCAGCAATAGCAGTGAGGTGGAGGTTGAGGGTCTCCTCCATCTCCTCTTCAACAATCCGACTGTGCAGGAGGTGGTGGTGGACCCCCCGGATGGTCAGCGCAGCGGCTCCGTCTGTCAGCCCAATGGGCCATCTGTGCAGGTAAGCGGCAGCAGCAGTGCGGAGGGAACCTGAGGGTGTCCCTGTCATCATGTCATTGGAGCATGGAGTGGGGAAAGCAGGTGCTGCGGTGGCTTCTCTGGGACGTGTCTTGGAGGTCTAGGGAGACGCTTGCCTCCGTCACCTTGCGGGGGCATCTACGACTCTGGTGCCTCAGGCGGGGGACTGTGCAGCTGAACCAGTGCCACCAGACCAGTCAATGGTGAAGGTGGCCAGGTGCCTGGGGAGTCTTGTTTGGTTTTGGGGAAGGAAGCAGTGCTGGAGGGGTCAGATCCGGCACAGAAGGAAGAAGCAAGACGAAGAGAGGAGGATGACAAGGAGATCATTTTTTAGGTTGAGAGGTTTATGGGAATGCAGGCGATAGATGTGGCTAACTTGCTTGGGGTTTCCTACAAAGGAGTTGATAAGGATATCAAATCAGCACTCAGCAAAATTCAGAAAAGATGGCATGTGAAGTTGGCAAGGGAAGCCAAGCCAGAGGAAAATGCCTTAAGAAGGGAGGTGCAGGGCTGAGTAAGTGGAGCAGCTGAGGTCGGTTAGGGCGGGGTGGACTGACATGTAGTAGATAACATTTTCCGCGGTCATGAGGTTCCTTTGAGGGGTGGTGTTGGGGAGGGTCCCTGTACAGATTCGGTCAGGGACGAGGTAGGTAGTTATCAATTTTTGGGTGGTGTTGATGTTTTGTGTCCAGGGTAGGGTGGTGTTGTCGTTCTGGGTTGGTTGTGTATGTATTCTCTTGTGGGGGGCGGTGTCTGCTGGAGAGGTGTTTTGTTTCTTTCTTTGAACTTTATCAACCAGCAACTTGTCAAAAGATGGATTAGTGAATGTAGTGAAGTATTTGATTATTAATGAAATAGAAGTTGAAAATTGAGTATATACTTGTGCAATTACATTTTATGTGTGATTGAATCGCGCTCTGATCATGCTTGCTTGCAAGAGGCTTACCATGCCGACTATTCGCGTCTCCCCGAGCGAGTCTTCCGATGAACATAAAGGCTTGGGGCGTGACACTCACGACAACATTGACAATTTATCTGGGCCATCCTTGATCACCCAGCCTGCGGGTTTGCCCGCCTTCAACTAGGCACCCGGGTCAACCCGAGAACGCCCTGACTACAAGCCCTGGCATGTGGCACCCAGCAATGAGGATGAGGTTTATCTGCAAGATACCTCCGTCCAGCATTCAAAAGTCAACAGAACACTTTTCCAAGTCAACCACAGGGTCTGAGAGCCCTTAACCCGCCCATACGACTTGTGCTCGCGTATCGGGAATTTCCCAGAACACTTCATAGGCGCATATTTCCAAGCCATTCTATAGCAAGCAAGGGGCCAACCCATGGCTTGAACATGCTAGTCATATCCTACAGCAACCTTCTAGCATGTTGGGGCCACCCCCGACCCTCAGACACGTGGCGATGAGCCATTTACTTTCAACACCTGGGGCAACCCGGGGTGTTGGAACCTTGGTTTTAATGATGTCTCACTATAAATCATGTTGTGGCAAAAATGCCTTAATAATGATTGTTTGAGTTGTCATTTCTATTCATAAGTCTGGATGCCATACAGGTTGATGCATCTTAGTTACTCATTCTATACAAATCCATGCATCTTCATAAGTGCCAGGAACATAGAGTCAATGCACATATATGCATTTTGTCAAGTAGGTCGATGCACATTCACGCTTGTAGCTTATCAGGTCGATGCACATGCGGTAATTAAGTCTATCAGGTCGATACATATACACACATCTAATCCATCAGATCAATGCATCTTCATGGTTTCAGTATAGCAGGTTGATGCACATATAAAGTCCTGTTCATATCAAGTTGGTGCACATATAGAGTCCTATTCATATTAGGTTGATGCACATATAGAATGTAGTTCATATCAGGTCAATGCATTCATTTTGGTTGAAGTCATTAGGTCGATGCACATATGTTAGTCATTGGACTCAGGTCGACATATTCATGTTTGCTTAAGACATCAGGTCGATGCTAAAGCACAAGCTGTGCTAGCCATCACCTTGATAGGTCAATGCAGTTACACTAGTTCTAGCTTGATCGGTCTGTCTGTACTTAACATAGGTCTGTGCATTTCCATAAGCTATTGTCCTCATCCATTCTCTCTTCGCATATCAAGTCTACCTATGGTTTACACAGGTCGATGCCATTGTAGTTGATTTACTACATTCAATCTGTAGTGTACACTCACAGGTAGATGCACTGATTATATGCATCGAGACATCTACATCATCACATACCTTTTTGATATGGGCTGTCTAATCCTTATGAAAATGCTTAAATCTGCATTTCCTTAAGCACTTATTATAATATCTCATAAGCCATATGATGATGAGGTTGATAACAAATTTCCACATATACTTTGACAGGAATATCAGGTTAAAGAATCTCCAAAAATGATTCAGCAATCTGTTCAAACACCTAGAATGCAGAAACTGTTAAAGACTCAAATGGCTCACGTGACTTGAATTTGAATCTGAATGGCATGTGGTTTTAGGCTAATTGCGGAGCATATGAAGACTAAGTGTGGTCACATTGCTCGAAGATTCAATATGTCTAGCACGTGATCCAAGATGAACTATCCAATAGAATGATCTGCCATGTGGATTCATCTTCACTCAGATCTGACATGTGGACTTGATCAAACTATTTTTTCCTGAAAAGTAATTGGCGGGAATCCTCCCTCCACATGCTGAAGGAATCTTGTGGGGACCACAAGAATCAACTCGAGGATATAAAAGAGGATCCTTCTTATGACAAGGGTGCAACCAACTGAAGAGAGTGCTAGTGACAGAAGAGATCAGAGAGAGAGAGAGAGATTGGAGTTTATGCGTAGTGAGAATCCAGAGAATAGGAGCTTGAGAGAAAAGAGAGGAGAAGAGAGGAGAAGCTGAGAGAGTAAGGGTCTTCGCAGAAGGGTGGGAGAGAGCTACTGAAAATAGAGTATCAGGGAGAGGAGAAGAAGTCTGAGAGAAGTTTGCTGCTGAAGTTTCGATTTCTGGAGCAGATCTAGAATTGACTTCTCAAAAGAGCTACATTGTTTTTTAGTTCTATCCATGTGTTGTTTCATTCTTTCTTATTTTCTCTTTGAATCTTTCTTCAAGCTATTTGGCAGTAGAGCAAGCTATGTTGCTCAGCGGCGAGGATTGGTCCCTCGGATAGCAAGCTGTAAGGCTCAGCGGGTTTAGCAAGATGTGGATCAACAATTTGTAGGGATTCGTCCCTGAAGCTGTGGATCAACGGAGTTAAGCTGTGTAATCAGTAGTAAGCCTCACTCAGGTTTGAGTGAGGGGTGGACATAGGTCTTAAGGTTGAGATTGAACCACCTTAAAACTCTTGTCTCCTTTGTGTGATTCCCTGTGCATTACTGCGTTTCCGCTAGATGAATGAATAGAACCGGGGCAGCCACCTTATTTAACCATGGAAGGGGTGCCCCTCCCCATTTGACCCATTCAAGTTTCCATCCTCTTTGACCCAATCCAAGCCAAAAGAAGAAAAAGTCCAATAATCCCCCCATAATAGGTCCAATAAGGGTAAACAGCTAATTGTCCACGTAGGGACTAAAAATGGGACCAACAAGACCTAAAACTAAGAAATAAAGATAAATAGCTTGAACTATGAATCAATGTCCTCCCTGAGCCATAGGGACTCCTATGTGTTCCTCGTACCCCCAGCGTGTGCTGTGACATGTGTGCTCACCACTCGTCCTGATTGGACGAGGTGTTGGGCTTGTACGGCAAGACCGAATCGATGCCAGTTCGTTGGGTTTGTTGATTTCGACAGGCCATGCAGCATTGCCGATTTGTTTTAGATATCTTCTAAATGCCTCCAGATGACGAGTTGTGAAGTCACTGATGCTCTTGTCAGATGACCTGAAGCTTCAGCAGTCTGGGAGGACCCTTCTTTGGCTTTCTTTAGCTTCTTCTCACTATTATAGCATGTTTGTCATATAGCAATATTTTAGATGTCAACCAATGCCCCCCAGCCATGGGTGTCGCAAGCAAGGGTGGTGAGGACACCCGAGCTAGAGATCAGCGTGATGCGACAGAGCGTCACAATAGGACACGTAGCACTACTCGGGACTTACAGGCTTCCTTCTGGCATGGAGATGGCTTAGAGATCTAGTCTGGAGCTTGGAGTTTTTATTTCCCTTCATTTTGGATTTTTGTAGGCCATTTTGGGGCCAATTGAATTGCATTAGGAACATATTTGTGTTTTAGTAGCGTGACAGGGGTTAATCGGCCACCTTTATCCAGGCCCATGAAGCAATAGGCTGCCCCCCCCCATGAGGCCCCACCTTGGGGGGCACGCCCCCTCTCTCTCCTAGTCCCACTAGGGCTTGGGAGAACGGCGCCCTCCCTTCCTACTCCAATTAGGAAAGGGGCCCCTTATCCCCTCCCCTTATCTCTTTATCCCCTCACCCCCTTCTTTAAGCATCTAGAGAGGACTTTAATTATGTTAAATTAGGATTCTTATTAGGATTTCTTTGGGTAATTAAATTAGGGCTTTCCCCTCCCTCTATAAATACTCTTGTACTCTTTTTTGAGAGGATGGATGATGAATAAAATTTGTGAAAATTTGCCAGAAAAGGTTGCGTCCTCCCCTTGCTCCCTCTCTCTCTCTTGTGGGTGTGACTCCCACCTTCTTCTCTTCTCTTCTCTTCTCCTTGGGTGCGACGCCCAAGGCATCTTCCTCGGAGTTCCTACTGCAGGAGTTGATAGGAGGTGACCTCCTCGATGTCCAACAGAGCCTGGAGTTCCCCGTGGTGGTCGTGTTGCAGCGTGGAGGCGACTTGGTACCTTGCTGCCCCGGGAGTGCTCTGTGTGTCTGTCTGCAGGATAGAAACGTGGCAATTAGGTTGGTCTGCCCCCTTCCTCATCTCAGTTCAGCATAACATTTTTACTGCACCTTCCCCCACGTCTCTCCTCATCCCAAACTAAATTTCACGCCAAAATTCCATCTATGGACTAAATTCCCTTTAGAGCCTTTTTTCCCACGTAGACTGCCCCTGTGTAGGCCTTCAGGGATAGAGCCCGTCCACAGAGACCTCCCGCCCCCTAAATCTTCTCCAAATGCCCTAAAAATTGGTACAAACTCTCCACACATCATATCCAACCCACCATTAAAATTTTGTGCCATTCTAAGCCCGTTTGGCCCGCGTAATCCCATCCACCATCTCTGCTGCCCAGTCGGCCTGCACAGTCCTGCAGACCTGAGCCTCGCCCTGCACCACTCCCCAGGCCCAAAACTTCCACTACGAGTGACCCCGCCGCCCATCCACCATATTCCCACGTACATCCTCCATGCTCCAGAGAAAATGCCGTCCTAAAATCAACCTAGAAGCTCCCATGTCACGCTGTTCTTTCCCTGTCTGTCCTGCTACCTACAGACATGACAGATTGCACAGGTGCTTGCTTTTGGCATCGCCCCGGCTACCACAGTCATCTTCTGCGACCCTCCTTCCACTGGTGTCTCTGGGACATCCCCACCTACGTCCCTGCCAAGTTTTGTGTTCAGAGGACGTCCAGAGGTCTACCTTCCAAGCCACCCTTTGCGTTGGTCTCCTATGCCTGTGCAGATCGGCCTGCAGTCTGCCCACCGTTCGTGACTACATCGGAGGTTCTAGCCGGCGCCGTCGGCTTCCACCTTCTTCCAGGAGGATCATCATCCACTACAATACACCTTCAGGGATGGTTGCTCTTTCCTCGGCCTCCATGACACGTCATCCTTACTGCTGGTTCCAGGACTTACCAGTTCGCAGTGCGTTGGAGTTGCCGCTCTTCGTCCACTTGCAGCCCGTCACCCTACTTCTCACGACCCTGGATTCACTGTGTAGCCTTTTACCTCCCCGCGAGGAGTGGACAATGTTTAGATTGTACCGATTTAGCTTTTGTACGAGGATTCATGTGATTTGGCTGGGCGTCTTCCCCACGCCCCGAGCGTGGAGGTATGCGTTCACTTCCTTGCTTGGTTAGCTTGCTAGTTTAGTATACACTCTTGAGCCACTGCTTGTGTATGCGCTAGGATCCTAACTTGGTCCTATATGTAAGATGGGAAGGATCAGAGACGGGGATAGGGAGAGGAGGAGGAAGAGGAATGGGGATGGTGATGAGGAATGGAGGATGGCCAAGAAGAACAGAAAGCAATCTGTTGAACGGAGATTTGGAGATCAGAGAGCTAAGTTTACAGGGATTATAGGATAAGGGAAGATGAGGGGGTGAAGGTGAAGTAAAGCAAAATTTCTGTATTAGATGCATAGAGAAAGGGCACTGGGCCAGAGAGTACAGGAATGCGGTGAAGTGCCTGTACTGAAAAAGAATTGGGCATACAAGGTGGGCTTGCATGGAGTATCTCACAACAGAGGAAGACAGAAAACAGGCAGAGCATAGAGAGAGCAATGAACAAGAAGACAGAATGCAGTGGAGCACATGACAAGGGAGAAGGAAAGACAGATAACTACTGATATTACCTGGTTCCCAGCTATGATGGAAGGTAGGAAAAACCTAGAAGCTTCTGGGGTGGTGTCGGTCAAGGGAAATGGGGAGGATAGGATAGATGTGGTGAAAGATTTTCTAAGGCATACCTGAAGATTGAATACATGGTGGATTAGAGAACTGAAGAATGAGGAGCTCTTGGTTTGGTTCCCCAAGTCAGATTGGCTGAAGTAGTGCCTCGGAAGAAAAGTGGTTCACATGAAGAACCATTGCCTGATCTGGAAACCTTGGTCCATGGAAACTGCAACCAGGGTTATTCTGGAAGGCAAACTCCTGTGGTGCTGAATGTCAGGAATCCCTCTACATCTGTGGAACCTAGAGACTTTCCGTAGTGTAGTATCGTCATCTGTTACCTAAGGAGGGGAGGTAAGCAGATACTGGACAGGGATGATCTAAGGCATGCAAGATTTATTGTAGAAGTGAAAACTTTACTGCAGATCCCAAAGGGTGTGCTGATCTGGGAGGGAGTGAAGAAGTTCTGGATCTCAATCACTGTGGAGCTCTGAGAAGACACTTCGAAGGCCCAGAAAGAGTCCAAGGACTGGGCAAGGGAAGAAGTTGCTTCATGCTTTAGGAAGCTCCAGCAAAACAACTCAAGCAAAATAAAGGTGCCCGAGATGGAGGTGAGAACAAGAAGATGAAAGGTGGCAAATTGAAGACTCAGAATCAGCATGCTCCAAGTCAGTCGAATCAGAATCAAAGCTCCAAGGGAGAGCTGTCAGATGGGGCAACTGTTCAGCTTCCAAGAAATATCGCATGCAACCTGCAGAGGATATGGGGAAGGTGCACACACAAGGGCCTCGGAAAGGAGTAGCCATAGGCAACAGCCAGAAGGAATCGACTCTGGGACTTCTCAGGATGCGGCACTAGGTTGCAAGGTGATCTCCCTGGCAAGAGATGGATCAAAAATCAAGGAAGGCGGTGTTTTCTGTTTCAGGTCATCATCAGGCGGAGAAGAGGTACAGTACCGGCCCCCATGGAACTGGCCAAGTCCTGACAAGATTATTGAGGATTCGGAACAGGGCCTCTGAGTATCAGGTAAGTCATCCGGGTTCGAAGACTCAACCAGTTCCTTAGCGGGTAAGTTCTTGAGTAATCCCCCAATACCCGAGGGTGACTTTGTCCTCACCTGTTCCCACACAAGACAGCCCTAATACCTGTCTCTCAACACGGTGAGGACACGCAGGGTCCAACCTGGCCAGAATCTCCCAGGTGCCCTACAGCCGATGACAAAAGTGGCCTAAGACCGATGGCAAAGGCTGCCTAGTTGCTCCTCTACCATCCTACGGCAGAAGGATGGATCAGTTCCAGCAGATAAACTCCATCACAGAAGCAGCAATTATCAACACGAGGCAAGTATACAGGGGGGAAAAGGGGGAAGAAAGGACACTGGTGGATATGCAGCAGTTCTAAGGGTTCTGCTGCAACCATTATTTTCACGCAAAGTCATAGGAATGATGATTAATCTGCAACAGGGTTTAAGGCTTTCCAGAAAGGGACCGCAAGAGGAATGGTACAGGGATTTTCAGAAGGGGAGCATAATAGATATGAAGAATGGATATGATATTGATCTGATAGGGGATAAATAGGGCATGCAGGAGAAGGAAGCTGAAGATGATGAAGTCCTCCATGTCACCAGAGGTCTGGGGCACAACCAAATAACAGAGATACAAAATTCACAGGACAGAGAGAAAAGAAATAATGTTTTAGAGAATGATGGTTTTGAAAAATGTAATGGGGGCACAGCGGCAACCTGGGAAAATAACAACATGAATATCAGTATCCAAGAAGATTTGGTTAACATAGATCCCTTGGCCGTAATGGGACCAGCTTCTGAGGAACAATGGTCAGATGAACTTATTAACGAACAGGCCTTATGATTGGAATATCATTTGAAGGCAAGGAAGATTATGTCAGGAAAACTTAAAGAAGATTAGACGGACCTAAATTTGCAGCTATGTCTCGAAGGAAAATTATCAGGGAGAGGTTTGAAAATTGGCAAGAGAGAGCTGATGTATCTAAAATCAAATGAAATGACTGAAGGGCTTAGACCAAAGAAAGCCAAAAACAAGGAGACGATGAAGATGTATCAATAAAGATAGTAACACAGAAATGTAGATGAATGTAGAAGACAAAGTGAGAGAAGTCAGAGCCATCGTACAAAGGGTCAAAATGAATAATTCCCCTTGTCAAAACACCTCAGAAAAATACAAAAAAATTATTCTCATGTTTCTTACTTTCCCCTCTTTCACCATAAAAAACCCAGCACTCAGATCGATCATCTTCCCTTCGGTCAAAGTCAGTTCTCAGACAGACCTCAATCTGCCCGGTCAGTCTTGAGTCTGTAAGTCCGTCTGTTACAAATTCCACCAAGGAAACTACAGAGACAGGAAAATTCATGTAATAACATGTGCTCATAGATATTCGAAGGAGCTTCACATCGGGGCCAGTCTCGGGTCGATCCGACATCGAATCTAATCGCAGTAAGCATTTTTGCCGAGTCGCGTAGTTCTAAAACTGCAACATAGGCTCGTGGACAACAAGCAGCAACGACCCCCAAGCTTGCCACCTCGCCTCCCACAAGGTGAACCAGCGTGTCTCCCTCCTAGGGATCATCCCTCCAGGAGTCTCCACCGCAGCAGTACCACTCCTGGCCCGATCGGCCCACCGACCAGGATGTGGACCCTACGATTGCCGGCCCGTGCGACCACCGGAGCTGCCCAAATCACTGCCCGTCAACCCGAGCTTGTTACTCCCAGGTCGCCATTGTAGCCCTTTACCTCCCTGCGTGGAGTGGGCAAAAATCACTGCTGTAATTAATTATTTACTGTACACCGGGAGTATGAGTCTTGGCCGGGGTCGTCTTCCCTACCCCCGGTAGCGTGGAGGTATCGGGTTCACTCCCTACTCAAAATTTTACTTTTCTCGTATATTTCTATATGTCGCTGCATGAGTGTGGTAGGATTCTAGCCCGTTAATTTTATTACCACTGTGAGTGAGTGAGCATAATCATCACGTCACCCGATCTGGGCACGTGAGAGAGCCGACACCATCGACTCATTGCTGGTTTCTCAACCACGTAGTCCGCATGCTTCCCTCGCTAGGGACGAGTCACGAGCTTGCTTAGAGTCCCAGGTTCACATCAAATCGGTGTCGAGTCCGCGTTGTCATCCCGCATCACACCTCGATAGGACATTCATGATATTCATGTGGTTTGTGAATTTTATGATATTTTTCCTGATGAGTTACCAGGCTTACCCCCTCAGCGAGAAATTGAATTTGTGATCGAAGTAATTCTAGGTACGGCGCCTTTGTCAAAAGCATCTTACCTAATGGCTCCTATAGAACTGAAGGAATTAAGGGCACAGTTGCAAGAATTGTTGGAAAAAGGCTATATTCATCCTAGCTTCTCTCCGTGGAGTGTTCCTGTGTTATTTGTAAGAAAGATGGAAGCCTGAGGCTATGTATTGATTACAGGCAATTGAATCAGGTGACTATCAAGAATAAATATCCTCTGCCCAAGATCAATGATTTGTTTGACCAGCTTCAGTTAGCTCATGTCTTTTCCTGGACTGATCTCAAATCTGGCTATTATCAATTGCAGATTAGGGATGTTGATGTGGAGAAGCCTGCTTTTAGCACGAGGTATGGCTATTATGAATGTTTGGTTATGTCATGTGGGCTAACCAATGCTCCAGTAGCGTTCATGGATATGATGCATCGGGTGTTTCATCCCTATTTGGACTTGTTTGTGGTAGTCTTTGTGGTTGACATCCTGATTTATTCTGCTTCTGAGGAAGAGCATGTGCAACATTTGCGTATTGTAATGTAAACTCTACGAGATCACCAGCTTTATGTAAAATTCAATAAGTCCAAGTTCTGGCTTCAAGAAATTCATTTTCTAGGTCATGTGATTTCTGGTGAGGGAATTACAATTGACCTAGCAAAAATTGAGGCCGTCCTTCAATGGCAAAGACTGAGATTTGTGACCGAGGTCAGGAGTTTCTTGGGTCTTGCAGGTTATTAAAGGAGGTTTATTCAGGACTTTGCACGAATTGTAACGCCGATGTCTAAAATGATGAGGAAGAATGTGTCGTTTGTGTGGACCGAGGCCTACGAGCAGAGCTTCACCAAATTGAAGAAAGTACTCACGACTACTCCAGTGCTTGTTTTGCCTTCTTCTTCTAGTGGCTTTGTTGTGTCTAAGGATGCGTCTCGAGTGGGTTTGGGTGCAGCGTTGATGCAGCATGACAGGGTTGTAACTTATGCTTCCCGGTAATTGAAGCAGCGTGAAGAACATTATCCCACTCATGACTTAGAATTGGCAGCTGTGATCTTTGCACTTACGATTTGGAGACATTACTTATATGGTGAGTGTTGTGCCTCGGGTTGTTTTGACGAAGACAATGTGTGATGAAGTCATTTTGGTCTATACTAAATGATTCACATTGAATATCTTTTGATGAATGTGAATCTTTTGCTTGGTCACATGAATGGGGCTCTTTGAACTGAAATTCTAGTACATTTCTACTTAAATATGGTTCTGTGTTAATTGGCGTATGTGAATTCAGTTAGTCTTGGACTAGATGTCAATTTTATATATGCTTTTAATGTAAGTTCAGACAGCCTTGGATTGAATCTGATTTTTAGGACTGAACTTGTATTTTGAATGGTTGGTTGATTTGGCAATGGACTAAACTGATGGGGGCATCTCTCACCCTTCATATTTTTCAAGACCTCGGTTACTTGCCAGCATGGCTCCATTGTGTCCGTCATATTTTTCTGAGTCGAGTCGTGTAATTTTCATATTTTATTTCATGACCGTGGAGAGCTGGCCGAGGCGCGAACGTGTTGGGGTGATCGATGCGCGGGTTGGAGCAGCAGTAGGAGCGTGGGGGGTGCGATCCCTCGGTGGATTCCAAGATCGACGCGGTTCATGTTTTGACGTTTTCGGCGTGGATTAGTCGCTTCGGCACGTGATTTCTTCGGTGGATGTAGGGATACGGATCGGCCACTCCCCTGCGCCATTTCCCTTCAATTTTGCACTTTTTGGTGCAAGAACGGGCCAGTTTGGAGTCATTGGGGTTTTTCGTAGTTCGTAGGGTTCACTGGAAAACGATGATGGTTTTTAGATCAGCTAGAGTCAATGGACTCCTGCGACCGTCAGCATTCCATTGATACCTGTTTCACCGCGATTGGTGGTCCCGTTTGACCGGTAGGGCTCCGGGAAGTCCGAAAACCCTTTTTGGGTGATTTCGTTAGAATCGTCCATTTCTTACGATTCGTGCGTCCTTTTGACTCCGGTCGGAGTCTATGTGATTACCAGGGAGGTTGTGGCTGTATCCCCTTCGTTTCGGGACCAATGGGACATGGAAAGGCCACAATCGGACGAACCCCTAGGTTTGCTCACCGTGACGCTTGAACGGTCGCACCAGAGACCGTTCATGTGTATGGGTGTCTGTCGTAGGACCGCTTATCTTGTGTCAGTTTGAGGTTGAGTGGTCGTTCAATAGACCACTCATCCCCCTTGAGTGGTCCATCTTGAACTGTTCATCCTTTCTGTTGGGTTGAGTGGTCAGCCCTTGACCGCTTATGCCAGTTGACCCTTCTATCAACAGTTTTATGTCGATTTGGGTCAGCGATTTGGTCAAAACTATTCTGACTGTTGATTGGGTTTTGACCGGTCACTGTAGTAGGTCGGTTGGCTTGAGCGGATAGTCCTTAACCGCTCATGCCTTTGGGTGGCCCAGCCTAACTGCCCATTTGCCCTAACCGTCCATCTATTTTAGTGTGTCCCAACCTTTCATCCCCTTTGAATGGTCCATTCTAGACCATTCATCCCCTTTTAATGGTCTGTTCCAGACCGTTCATCCCCCTTGAATGGTCCATCATAGACCGTTCATCCCTAGTTGGGTTCGTGTGTTGTCTGTTGGCCATGATGGCTTGTCTCATGTCTGTCTCTCTTAGGTACGTGTCCTAGGGCAGTGTCTTAGTGTCATTTCCTGACATTCTGATTTTTGTATATCTTGGCTTGACCTTATGGTTTACTTGTTGTCCCGTGGATATCTCTTGATGTCCTATGAGGGCTATGACCATGATATAAGGTGGCCAGGAATGTTCTTGCCATGGGCAGTCTTCTGTACTGCTTTTTAATGTCATTGTCTGGTTCTGGTCAACCCGGTGTGACCCAATGGTTGACAGGTGACCTTGTGTGTGTCTCTACGGTTCTGCCTAGTTCGAGACATGGTTCTAGATGTCGTGAGGTATCGTCTCACCTCATTCTGTGTATCCAGGTGTGCTGAGGGTTCTCCTTGTTCCCTTAGGTCTCCATGAGTCGTTTCTTATGGTGAGTCATTTTCTCTGGCTTAGGATTAGATCGATTGGTGACTTGTTCCGCTTTGTACGACGATCTTGACTCCAAGTCGTGATACTCAAGGATTGTTGTAGTTTCAAGTCTAGTTGCCTTGTCCTGAGTCTATTAGCAGTTTCCTGTACTGCCATTGGTGCTTCGTAGTACGTGCGACAGTACTTCTTGTTTATCTGTACTCCACACTCACATTTTAGAGTCTGTGTCTCGTGATCCTCCACTAGTCGTAGCCTTACGACACGTTTCGACTTGTCGGTCTTTATGGCGGGGCAGTTCCTTATTTACGATTTTTAAGCTAGTTCTGAGGGCCCCCGGCTCTTTACCATAGCATCCTACGGGGGGGAATACTAGATAGAGGCCTGGCTCTAGGCACGTGCTGGTGTGTGCGCACGTGGTCAAGGGCTTGGATTGACGCCAACGGGCATTACCCTATCTAGTCACTCACGACTGTAGTTCTATTCTGGTTCTGATAGTGTCTTGGTCTCGGTCGTGCTTCTGGACGACAGGTAGACAAGACACTAGTAGGCGCAGCATAAGACATCAGGGGATGCAGCTGACTATTCTTCTAGTGAGGGGAGTACTTCAGATACGTGACACATGACTTTCGCATGACTCTCGTGTTTCTCGAGCGTCGTGACCTTTTCAGGTCAGCTGCCTTGTGGCTTTGCCCGAGGTCAGTGCTATGTAGTGCACATGACGTTTTAGTCATGCTGGGTCTGCCTAGATCTTTTCTAGGGCTTTTGTCTTTTCCCTTTTTCCTTGCAGGACTTCGCTTGCTTGGTGTCTCGTCAACAGATCGGCAACTTCTGACTTCGCCAGTTCAAAGTTCGCCGTTCTACTGCTGTTAGGAGTAGCTTGGGAGCCAAGGTTAGTTCGACAGCTGCGCTCGTTCGGTATGACTTTTCCCTTTTCTTTTAGCTTCCCTCTTCCTTACCTATTCCCTACTCCCGCTTCCTCTTCTTTGTAGCTTTGTAGTTTAGTTTTCCTGCTTTACTACCTACTATTTTCTTGTGGCGACCCGGGATCCGAGTACCGGAAAGGAACCGGCGCGACTCGAATCTCGGCCCGCCTCCCACGAGCCCGAAGATCCCTCTCCCTATGCCTCCGCAATCGCTCGAGAGCTTCTCGATTATCGATTCGAAACTCGAGCCATTCGGGGGTATGTTGATAAGGCAGCCCGTGCCCATTTGCTTGAGGAGGGTCTGGTTGTTCTGGAGCATTCCTGGCGATACTCATGGTTTTTTCGATGGCTTTTCGAAGTCACAGAACCGCCATAGAGTTCCCCTGGGCATCAATTTGCTCCCATTAGATCTGTTGCTAGATCAGGTTCTGAACTTCTTCGCAAGACTCAATTGCGTGGCAGATTCTGGCATGGAAAGGGCAGTACTGGGGGTGACTGAAGTCCCTCTGGGTGTAGTCTACTGGCGGATCATGAGGCATGATTTGCCCCCTCTCGAAGAGGATGTTGAAGAGTTGCCGGGTCCTTTCCTTTGGAAAGGAGAGGGGTACGCGGTCATGCCATAGTCTCCACCCCGGATACCAGAGCGAACGCTCACCTTGGCTAGTGCTGGGCTCCTCTGTTTCATTATCTGAGAGAGAGAATGCAGCCATCATGTGAATCACATTGGCCGAATAGTGAACCACCAGCGCTGCCTTGGTGGGCCTGGACCATGTATGTGGTTGTGGGGGATCGACGAGCCCACTCTTCATTTTGATGAGGCCATCTCAGATTAACTTCTATGCCTGAGTCTTGAAGACGTAGTAATCTTCAAGTGCGTGGCCTAGCATGCGATGATATGGGTAATAGCTAGGGTCATCAGTTTTCTGGGCCTCGTCTACCTTGCGAGCTTCTGGCAGCTCGATAATTTTCTAGGCCATGCAGCGGTCGAAGAGCAGCTTCGTGTGTTCCATTTTGAAGGAGAAGGGTGTCTTCATATGCTCTGAGAAGGAAGGACCGGCCGGCTTGTCTACTGACTTCTTGTCAGATCTGCTTGGCTTAGCCTCCTTACTGGCTTTGGCAGTGGGGGTGAACTCAATGATGTTCACCTCCTTATCGGGCTGGTGTTTGCGCGCCTGTTTACCCTTTGCTGAATTGTAGCTCGGGTTGTCGGTAAAGAACATCTCTATTTTGGTGGCTGCCGATTTAAGCTGGTCGAAGCCTTTGATATTGGTGCTGAGGAGCTTTTCACTGACCTCGGCTGCCAAGCCTCAGCGACATATGATAATGGCGTCCTCCTGGGCTGGTGGGTTGATACACCTCATGCTGATGTCTTGCCATTTCTTGATGAAGTCAAGGGCACTCTCGCCCTTCCTCTGTCATAGAGAACAGAGCTCGGCCAGGGAGATCTTTCACTCGGCCGTCTGAAAATGGTCAAGAAATTTCTTCTGGAGATCTTCCCAGTTAGTGAGGACACACGCCACAGCACACGCCAGGGTACGAGGAGCACTTAGGAGTCCCTATGGCTCGTGGAGGACATGGATGCATAATTTGAGCTATTTATCTTTATTTCTTGCTTTCAGGCCTTGTTGGGCCCTTATTTCGTCACTGCATGGACAATTAGCTGTTTTACCTTTATTGGACCTCTTTCTTGTGGAGGGTTAATGGGCTAGGTTAGTTGGGCTTGGGCTGGGTTACAGAGGGAGGTATGTCCCTTTCACTTTCCCACCTTCCCCCCCCCTTGGGTCAAAGAGGGAAGGCTGCCCCCTTTCCCCCTCCTCCATGATTCAAAGGGCAGCCCCCTTCCTTGACCTCCTCCTTGATTCAAGGAGGAGAAAACTTCCTGCCCCCTCTTGGTCAAAGGAGCGCCCCTTCCTCCACCTCCACCTCCCCTCCCCCCCTTGATAGATTAGGGTTTCCCACACCCCTATATATCATCTCATTTGAACAAATTTCAAAAATAATGAAGAATATTTGTTTAGAGAGTGATTCTCTTCTTCGTCCTTGGGTGTGATGTCCAAGTGATGTGAAACAACCACAATGGGCATGCTAAGACCTATGGGTGCAGCAACTACCCGCATTCCCTTAGTCCTAGCAAGCAAGCAGACTTTGCAAGAAGTACGGACAATTGTCGGCAGCCACTCACCTGACACTCACCAAAAATCCGTGGGTAACTCGACGATACTGAGTCGAGGTTGTGAGGGCTGCAACCTTGCTGGTAGAGGGCCAGCAGGGCCAAGGGTTCTTCCCAAGGGATATGAAGGCCAAATTCAAGGGGGTGACCAGGTGCCAAGGGCACGGGTTGCACTCTCTTCCCACGGCAATCTCTCGAAAGTGAATGTGCTAATGGGACCGGGCGCTCACCCTTCCACCCAACGGAGCTATGAACTAATATTGAATAAACAAGCACCAAATGAGGGCATGGAGTAGAGCACTTACTCGACCGGTTTGAAGAAATCAAACCCAATCGGAGACGTGGTCGAGCGGGGAAGCGCGGGTTACCCACATGCTGCGTCAGTGTAGCTCCAACTTGTTTAAGCAATTATAGCACTCCTCCCCATGCAAGGGGGTTGAACAAGAGGATGGGAATTCAAAGTTACAACCAAACACTACCTCCCGCAGGGAGGATCTATAAGCCGGCCAGGCGGGGAGGGGAAAAGTAAGCTAGTAGCCTAAGGGTGAAGCTTGTCTAATCTGCCAGCTCTCTACCACCTGAGGGAGAAAATTAAGGAAACACTCTTCCGGATGCCGAACGGGACGCCGCCTTTTGCTGATGGATGCTGACTTCTATCAATGCAATTCATTCAACTCCATCATTCATCAATTCTGGATCAATGCAAATCACATGAACTGAATTCAAGACTATTTCAATCAAGATCTTCGTCAAAACAGACCGGGACACAATAATCTCCCCCTTTTTGACGAAGATAAAATCATTGAAAAAGAACAAGGATTTGCATGAACAGTTCAACACTAATGATCTTCATTCAAATTTACAGAGTCATCCATTCAGAATTTCAAAGGTGTATAAGAGTCAGAAGCACATGCAAAGACCATTTCTGCCCCTTTTTGTCAAAAACACCCAAAACACAAAGATTAATCAAAGATCTTCATGCAAGTTTTATTTCTCCCCCTTTTTGTCAGAGTCAAATAGGGGATGATTAGAACCAAAAAAAGATGAAGGTTAAGCCTCAATATTCACAGTTAACTCAATAAGATGCATATGCAAAGCATGAAATGAGTAGTCAAGCACATATGCAGTCATTATTATGTATTAAAGAAAGCAAGTTCTAGGAACGGGATAAGAAAGATGCGAGAGACCAAGAACATGATTTCCATGAGCAATAGTAAAATGGTAGTGCTTACAAGCAGTGGTACTACATTACTCATGAAATATGACTGATTCAAAGTGCACATTCTAACAATCACTCCCTAGATGTCTAGGTGAAGGATGAGCAATGAAGTCTAAGCAATGTGGATGTTCAAATGTTCTAAAGAACACAAGTAGAAACTTGTCCTCCCTACACTTCCATACACCGTGCTCGACTTTTAGTAGTTTCGCACAATCTCAAAATTATTTTTAATTTTTTTATTTTAAATAACAAGATGACTAACCTTTTGACGCGAGGTATGCCCTTTGTCTTAGGGGTAATTCCTGGTTACTCGGTGTCATCACTTATGATAATGTGGACAAGATAAATTTCAATGCAAGTTTTCTCCTTTATTTCAAGGCGGATTCCCGATTTACTCGATGTCAAATCACACTTATTCACTTTTTGGTAGAGTTGACAATTTTTTCCTCACGAGACACGTGATTTCTATATAGGGGATCAAGAGTTCTAAAATGTGTTGAGTGGAATAAGTGAAATCATTGTTGACTAGAATCATTAAGCTCAACAGTGCAAGTGGTGTGAGAGATTGCATGGAATGTAAGAGATGAATTAACCGATTCATAGTGATGTCTCCCCCTAAGTGTATGCACAGTTATGATAAAAACGTTCCCCTTAATATGTGCCATGTAAAAACATGTCTGAGTCAAAGTATTTTTATTTATCAAGGGAGTAAGGCCATAGGAGATATCAACTGAAAGGTGTGTAAACTATATACACTCAAGCATATAAAAGTGGTATGATCAAGCAAGTTGATTACCGGTACATGGCGGAGGTACGAGTCAAGAGACCCTACTCACGCATAAGGAAAGTGTCTTGGTGGACGTAGTCCACGATTCCACTAATATCATTTGAGATACCGGGTAATCATGGCATTCATGCACACGAATATGAAGTTTATGCAATATGTACATGCAGATGCGAAAAGATGAAAACATGTATGAAATTCAATTTGTTATTTCTTGAGATATGCACAAAAGTAAAGTATAAATTGTAAAAGCAGTGGAAACCTTTTATGTGTAAAAGATGAAACATTATGGACAGTTTTCTTTATGGAAAAAGATGTAAAGGTGTATGTACAAGACAATTCAAAGGATTTAGCTATCTAATCGGCACACTCCTAATTCTCTCCTCAGAAAATAAAATTGTTCAGAATTTAAAGGTTTTGTAAATATATCAGTAAGTTGATGTTTTGTGTCAACAAAAATAAGTTCAAAATCACCTTTATTTATATGATCTCGTATAAAATGATGCCTAACTTCTATGTGCTTGGTACGAGAATGTTGGATAGAATTTTTAGACAAGTTTATTGTAGAAGTGTTATCACACATAATGTGAGTGTTTTTCAAATAAAAACCAAAATCTAACAACTGATGTTGGATCCAAAGCACTTGAGCTGCACAACTACCGGCAGCCATGTACTCTACTTCGGCAGTTGATAAAGTCACATAATGTTGTTTCTTTGAGGCCCATGAAACCATGCAACCCCCAAGAAACTGATAGTGACTACTTGTGCTTTTACGATCCATTTTACAACCAGCATAGTCAGAGTCAGTGAAAATATGTAGATCAAATGAATTGTTCCTAGGATATCACAAACCAAGGTCAAGAGTGCCATTCAAATACCTGAAGATCCTTTTAACGGCCGTTAAATGAGAGTCCCTAGGACAAGATTGGTATCTTGCACAGAGACAAACACTAAAGTGGATGTCAGGCCTACCAGCAGTCAGGTAAAGCAAAGACCCTATCATACCCCTGAAAAGTTTTTGATCAATTTTGTTACCGTTTTCTTCCTCCATTTACTGTGAGGTGGACATCAGTGTAGCAATTGGTTTGGCAGTCTCAAGTTGAAACTTTTCCACGATTTCTTGTGTGTACTTCTTCTGGTTGATGAAGATTCTATCGTCCATTTGTTTTATTTGCAATCCCAAGAAGAAGTTGAGCTCTCCTATCACGCTCATCTCGAACTCGCCCTGCATGAGTTGGGCAAATTCATGATTCATTTTTGAATTAGAGGCCCCAAAAATTATATCGGGAAGAGGTAGGGGAATGATGAAGGGGAGATGGGCTCATATCATCGCCCCTCCCACCTCACTCACATTACATTGAAACTAGGGGGAAAATAGGAGGTGATGATCAGGAGAGTTCACCGGAACCCACCTAATTCTTCACTGCAGGAAAATAGAGTATCAGAAGAGCAAGGGCTTCTCTCGTCGACTTCAGGCTTCTCTGGACGGATGGACAGGGGAGACGACCTCTCTCTCTGGCTTGCTCTCTCAGCGAAGCAAACCCCCCTTACTTGTTCCCTAATTCTCCTCACTCTCCACTACTTCTTCTCACCTTGGTATTGGCTCTTCCTCTGTATTTCTTCCCCCTTTTGAATTGGTCAAACCACTTAGACTTATGTAGATGAGGCTATTATGGTGTGGAGAATGCACACTAGAGATGGCTTCACTTATCATTTTGGCGCGCTGGTTAATAGGGCACCGGGAAGAGGAGTGCACGGGTGAAAGGGTGCACCCGATAAGTCCCGTTCACTTGACGTGGGTCAAACAGTGGGGACCATACTGGTTCTGGGAGCCACCGTAATTTTTATCTTGCTACAGTCTCGCAAAACCTTGGTGAGAAGGCTTGACAAAGCTTTGGGTTGGCATACGACTGTTTCCAGAACCCCATGTACCTTTAGCTCGAATACGAGGGTTTTTTACTGACATGGCCTTCGGCACTGTGGTTTGTGCTGTTGGCTCGACTTCACTTGTGCTCGTAGCTTTCTCGGGGACTGAAGTACCACTTGGGATACTTTCGCCTTGACTGGGTAATCATTTGGCCACTAACGGACCTAATTTGCTAAGAAGCCGTGCCCATGCCGGGTCATCGGGGTCTTCTGTTGATGGAGCCTTCGGTTCCCTTGTCCTGAAGGGCCAAGGGCATTTTATCACCTCAGGAGGATTCTTCATTTAGGTGGTGGGCCACCAGATATACCCTTGTCCTTGGTCAGACAACGGATGTTGTTTATGCAACAGGAGTGAGTCGATGCCAGTTCATTGGGTAGGCTTGTTGACACTGACGGTTTGTTGTGAATTCTCCTCGATTCCCCTGAGGTGAAGTCCCTGGCGTTCATGCCAGGTGACTTGAGGCTCTGACAGCTCGAGAAGTCTTTGGTGTATTGGCTTCCTTCGACTTCTTTGCTTCAGTAGGCCGTATCATGCTTGTCTTTTAGGCTTGATCGCCACTGAGTATATTTTGAGTGCCAACAAATGCCCCCCAGTCGTGGGTGCTGCGAGCAAGGCACGAGTGAAGCGGGACCAGCGGATGAGCTCCGTTTGGGCACATTTCCCATCTGGATGACGGAGGTTGAGAATAGCTCCTAAATCGGCGCGGTGGTTAATCCGACGTGGTAGGAATTCATTGGCTATTACGGCACGCCCTTATTCGGCGCGCCATTTGGAGGGTTGGAGGGTTAACACGACACGCTAATTAGTGCACCGGATTAACCCAAGGGGGAACTCCCCTATTTAAGCCATCTTTCTTTGTTTTTTTCTTCAAGCTATTTCATTTGCAACTGTTCTTTCTCTCTCTTCCTTCTCATCTCCTATGTGGCGCCGAGCAATAGTGGAGCACGACCGAGTTCTTCGAGCGGGTGAGGGAGAGTTTTGTTTATTCAGGATTCGAATCCCAGCCTCCAGACCCCAGGAGGATTCTAGTAGGGCTTGCCCTCAGAGCTATTCCCCTGGGTGTTCCATTTCGGCCTCGGTGCAATACCCATGGCCTATTTTAGGGACCGTTCCCTTGGTGGATGCATTCTCACTTCTTTCTGGCAATCTCCCAAGCTGGGGAAACTCTACCGAAATTTCGTCAGAAATTCTATCTTGATCAACTATTTTATGACCTTGTTTATTTTTCTTTATATTGCTTTCTTATAGATAAAATGACATCTGGCTCTTCTTCTTCTGCATCCCGCGCTGTGGTGACATGGGAAAATGTTCACTCCTTGGACCGACGGCACGAGCAGCTTACTGTGGTCGCGGAGTCCTCGGACTCGTAGACTGATACAGTGGACACCAGCCGCCTCCACATCATTGGGGGTAATTCCTTCAAGTACGACAGCGGAGATGCCGTCAGGAGGGATCATCCTAAAGATAAGCATCTGATGGCCTTCCTTCGACGGTTTAACATTCAAGGGAAGAGGGACTTGATCCTCGTCCGCAGGGTTGAGAAGGCGTTACTTGTTGAAAGAGACAGCCTGACTGATTTTGTTGTGTAGGAGAGGCCCATCTATCTCCCTGGGGAAATCAAGAAATGGAGCGCTGTGCTTGGATTGCAAGACCTGGCTCCAGAGGATGGGCTGTGACGACCCGGATCATGGATACCGGATATACTCGATAGGACTACCGAGTAGACCCGATACCACTTGGAACCCGTGAAACCTCCCAAGAGCTGTAAAGCTCCGAAGAAAAAAAGGATTGTCGTATAGTACATTGAAGCCCCAGATATAATAGTAAGCAATTAAATTTCATTAGATCAGTTTGCTAAAGTAGCAAAAATAAAATTATTTTTTAATTAATAGTTTAAAATTTAACAATTATACCAGAGTCCAGTCCAAAGGAAAGACGAGCAGTACAGTCTACAGAAAAGAAAGACATACACTGAGGTCAGGGGAAGCCCGACGCACAAGACAAGGCTCGCTCTTCGTTAGTTCAGCTACTCGGGCTCTTCTCGAAGCTAAATCACTCCGAAGAGCGCCAAGGTCCTCAGATAAAGCATTTGCCTCGTTTTGTGTTTGAAGCCCTTTGGCTTTGTCTTTTTGGGAAGCCGAAGATAGGTCTTGTGCCTTCGACATCAAAGCTTGCGCCTCAAGTTTTAACTTTTCTACTTCAAGTTCTAGCGCTTTAGCTTTGGCCAACTTCTCTTGGCTATAAGCGCGGATGCTCTCTAACTGACGCCCCTTTTCAGCTGGAGCCACATCTTAGGAGGCGCTAATGGAATTATCGACTTCCGCGTATGAGGCCAATCAATATGTAGGCTCGGAAAACTCGAGGAGCCTGCTGGCACATTGCCTTCTGAAGCTGCAAACGAAGACATGCATAATGCAAAGGTTAGGAGGCACTTAAGTGAAAGGACAACGAAATCCGTCTATGTGCAGGGGGATAACCTAGAATTTATGGGTTTATACCTGAATTAGAGCTTTGCCTAGGGTCAGTTGTTGGGGGCCTTTCCTCCTCTAGCCCTGAAGGGATTGCATTGTCAATTGAGGTAGAGGTTGGAAGTAGACCGCCCTACGCCTCACTTGTGGTGACTTTTAAAGGGAGAATAACAACAACAAAATGAAATGATGAGCCCAAAGAAATATCTCCCCAGATGAAATGAAGGGATGGGATTCTACAGACCTGGTTCCACAGTAAAGCCTTAGGAGTGGTAGGAAGAATAGTGTCTGGAATAGACCCCGGGCTCATGTACCCTTCGGCGCCTCTTGTAAGCCTCCTTAAAGGTGAGAGGCTGTGGTGGGCGCGGCCAATGGAGATATCGATTCAATATCGATATCAGTGCCGTTGCCTTGGCTCCCTAAGGGGGTCCGAGGATCCGAATCCTCATTAGGTACTTTTGGGCTACTTGGATCCTGTTGTGCATCGATCTGCTTTCCAACTGCATCAAGGCAGCTCGATAAGATCAAACATTCATAATAAAAAAATGGG
This sequence comes from Amorphophallus titanum, assembly GCA_024336825.1. Classification (NCBI taxonomy): domain Eukaryota; kingdom Viridiplantae; phylum Streptophyta; class Magnoliopsida; order Alismatales; family Araceae; genus Amorphophallus; species Amorphophallus titanum. Next base: position 43,472,183 of record JANBPO010009603.1, read on the forward strand.
AGAAGGAAGTGCAAATAGAAGATATGATCTCCCACCTGAATGGGCGTTGCCCTCGGATTCCATTACACTGATAGTGGAGGCCGAAAATCTTGTCGTGAAAGGTGACAGAGTTGGAGCTGGAATATTTGTTTCTAAATGATCCTCTCCGATTATAGCCCTGTCTTTGGGAAGGTCGCTGGCCTTAAATCTAGGGTCATTGTCATAGTTTAGCAGCCCCGCACTTGGACCAGATTTGATAAGTTCAGTAATATGCCCACCGAGGCCGACTGACCCTCCGTTGTGTCATCTACAAAAGAATAATAGGAAGAATGAGGTGACGGGGGCAACAAAATAAAATAAGAGGGAAGCAGAGGACAGGTGTCGTACTCACTTGTAATATCTCTCATCTCCCCACTCTTAAGAGAAGTCTCGGGGCTAGAGGTGGACCCTTTCTCTGAGGTGGAGCCGAAATATCCTCTGTTAGTGGAGGAACTTGAACCTTCTCTCCTTGAAGAACTAGAGCTCCCCTCACTAGAGGACAAGTGGGGATCCTCACAAACGGCAATAGGAAGGGGGTTGCCTTGCTCAGGACTAAAATCAGGACCCTCTGTGCTAGAGGGAAAATCCCGATTCCTAGCATCGGGAGATGCAAGCGAAGTGTGGTCTCCTAGATTTTATGTAAAGTAAAGCAAATATTTAAGAAAAAGAGAGGGCCCCTGCAACAGGCATTGCATGCAACACCAGCCCCGCCACCGATTTTACCTCCCCAAGGGTCTCCCATGGTCCCGCAAGTGACGGTACTGACTACTCTAGGGGCACAGCCTGCCCACCTTCACCCAAACCCAGTCGACCTGACGAGGACAAATAAAATGATGATAGATCGGATGATTGAAGAGAAGCTAGCCTCTAGGGGTGATAAAGATCGTGCCACTTTTGAGCTATACCAGGTACCTTACCCCATCTATCATGCGGCTAAGAGGTTGCCTCCCGGCATCAATAAACTACCAAAGTTCGGGAAGTTCAGTGGATAAGGCTCGCTGAAAGAGCACATAGCTCACTATATCAACCTAATGGGCGATTTGGCAGCCGACGAGTCCTACTTGCTCAAGTACTTCGGGACCTCCCTTACAACACTCGCTTTTGAGTGGTATTCGAACTTACCAGTTGGGTCTATCAATGACTGGCCCGACATGCAACGGAAGTTCCGGGAGCGATTCCACGCTGCCGAAAGAGAAATAACTATGGCCGAATTATATGCCTCCAAGCAGAGGACTGATGAAACTGCTTTGGAGTACATCAGAAGATGGCAGAATCTCAGTATGAAATGCAAGCGGCCACCACACCAAGAAGAAGTAGTGTAGATCTACAAACAAAATTTGAAGCGGGAGGTCCTCGAAAAGATGATCGGAATTGAAATCAGGTCCTTTGACTAGCTAAACAATATAGTGGCAGAAATTGAGGCTTTCCTCTCCTCTGCCCCTGCGACCTCAAGTCGTAGGGTTGAATCAGCCGGTAAATGGCCTGTGCCCGAAGAAGTGCATACGGTCGACTTTTAGATGTTCGAGCGGCAAAGAAATAAAGATAAGAGGGTCGTCACCAGTCCTTCACCGGCTAGATCGGCCGAATATCAAGAAGCACCCTCTCTCCTCCCTCATTCTCAACCTCTCTTTCTCTCTCTCATTCTCTCTCCTCTCTGGCCCGTTCGACGCGGGGCACGCACCGTTGGAGAGCTGGCCGAGACAGGGACACGATGGAGTGAACCTGGAGCGGGACAGAGTGATGGATGGAGCGTGGCACGGCGCGATCCCTCGGTGGATTGAAAGTCGACACGATTCATTATTTTGACATTTTTGGAGCGGTTTAGTCGCTTCGGCGTACGGTTTCTTCGGTGGAGGTAGGGAGACGGATGCTCTACTCTTCTACTTCATTTTCTCGTAGTTTCACGTCGAACGGTGCTAGAACGAGTGAGTTTGGGCTTATTTAGGTAAAATAGTAGTTTTTGGGAGTTCGTAGGGTTCGTTGGAAAATGGCGAATGTTTTTAGATCAGCTAGTGTCAAATGACTCCCAGGAATGTCAGCGTTCCATTGATACTGATTTCGTGTCGAATGGTGGTCATTCGGGACCGGTAGGAGCCCGGGAAACCCGGAAACCTCATTTGGGTCAATTCGAAAGAATTACCCGTTTCTCGTCGTTTCACAGCCGATTTGACTCCCGTTGTAGTCTAAATATTGTGCATCATCATTGTGGATGTATCCCCATCATTTCAGAACGAACAGGGCGTGGAAAGACCATGATCCGGTCGATCCCACGTTTTCCCCGCCGTGATGCCAACACGATTTAACAGTAGCCATGTAGGGCATTGCACGGTCGGGATGATGACCGTTTAATCTTGGGTCGGTGGGCGTCTGCGCGGTCATGCGACAGACCGCCCAGTGACTAGCACGGCCAGGCATGGACCGTGTAGTCCCCTTGAACAGATGGAGGCTAGCCGTTCGGTTTCCCTTCGCGCGTTGAGCGGCCCATGGCTGGCCGTTCCGTTCCCTCTGGCCCTTTCGGCGGTCGGTCGATAGACCGTTCCGTGGCCTGGGGCAGTTCATGGAGCAGTTCATGGCCCGGTCGATAGACCGCTCTGTGCTTTGGGCGGTCCTGCTCGGATCGTTTTGATTGGTTTGACCGAGCTACTATAGTAGGTCGATTCATTTGAGCGGCCTCTCCCAGACCGTTCTGTTCCTCTGGGCGGTCCTCCTATAGACCGTTCACTTCCCCTGAGCGGCCCCTTGGTGACCGTGTAGTGGGTTTTTTCCGTGTTGTATCCGTTCATTTTGATGGCCTGTCTCGCGTCCGCCTGTCCGTGTATGAGTCCCATTTGACTAGTGTCAAACGTTTAGGTCAGTTAGGGCGGTGTCTCTAGCGGTTCTTACTTGGACTGCTAGTGTCTGTGTGGCGGGTCTATCTTACACCGCTTGGTGGTTTGATTGGGTAGGTTGGTTCGATGGTTGACTTAGTGTAGTGGCCTTATCTTGACCGCCACAGTCACCTCGCGGCCCAGTGTAAGACTGCCAGTGCCCTTGCCTCTGAGTGCGTAACGGCTTCTTTCTTGACTGGTTGTGTTGCTTAGTGGCCGAGTGATGAATCGCTTATGCCCAAAGAATGGTTTACCGGTGTTTTGATTTCTGATTGTCTTGGCTTGACCTCGTGGTTTGCCCGCTGTCCCGTGGATGTCTGTGGACGTCCTATGAGGGCTATGACCACGTTATAAGGTAGTCAGGAGTGTTTGTGTATTGTGTCATGTTCTTTGAGTCGTTGTCAGGTCCTCGTCAACCCGGTGTGACCCAGTGGTTGACAGGTGACCTTGTGCGTGTCTCGACTATTCTGGGTAGCTCAAGACGTGATTCTGGACACCTTGAGGTACTATTCTACATCGATTTACGTGTCCAAGTGTGTTGAGGGTCTTGGTGTTCCCTCAAGTCTCCGTGAGTCATTTCATGTGATTGTGTCATTCCCTCTGGCTTAGGATTAGACCGATTGGCGGCGTGTCTCCACCATTACGCGATGATCTTGCCTCCGAGTCGTGAGACTCAAGGATCGTGCATTAGTAGGTCTAGTTACCTTGCCTTGAGTCTGTTGACAGTTGGTGTACTGCCTTAGTGCTTCGTAGTACGTGTGATAGTGCTTGCTTGGCCTGTCGGTACTTCAGCACCAGTGTTTCAGAGTTTGTGTCTAGTGAGCCTCCACTAGTCGTAGTCTGCCGACACGTTTCGGCGTGTCAACCCACCTGGGAGTGGTGGCGTGGCAGTTCTCTAGACACAATTTTTAAGCTAGTTTTTGTGGGCTCCCTTGCTTGGCACTAGTGTCCACTGGGGGAGAATACTAGCTAGAGGCCTGGCTCATGGCATTAAGCTTGTGTGTGTGCACGTGGTCAGGGGCGTTTGGACGAACGTCGATGGGCGTGACCCTGAATAGTCACTCGTTACTATAGTTCCGGGTTCTGTTCAGACAGTGTCTCAGTCTTTGTCGTGTTTTCGGCATCGTAGACGGACACTCGAGGCGCAGCATAAGACGTCAGTGGACGCAGCTGGCTGTTCTTCTAGTGAGGAGGTGCTTCCGTCACATGACACATGACTCTCATGTTTCTCGCACGTCCTAACCTTCCTGGATTAGCCTTTCCTTGGCTATACCTGAGGTCAGCGTTGTGTCATGTGCACGACGTTCTAGTCGTGTTGGGTCTATGTCTATGTCTGTCTAGGTCTTTTCTAGGCTTGTTGTTTGGTCTCGTAGGCCTTCATCTTAGACCTCGTGCTTGCCGACAGATCGATAACTCCTGACCTTCCGAGTTCAGGGTTGGCCCTTCTGTTGTTGTTTGGAGTAGCTTAGGGTACCGTGCTTCGCTCGGTAGCCGTAGTTCGTTCTATACTAATTTTTCCCTTTTCTTTTAGCTGTCCTACTCCTTCTGTTTCTGGCTTTCTTTTACAACTTTGTAGTTTTACTTTTCCTGCCTTACCACTATTGTTGTTTTAGTTGTCGTTCCCTATTACCGAGTTATTTTTCAGTGGGGATCCGCGTGACCCCTACTGAGCCAGTCACACGAGACTCACCCCCTGCTTTTCAGATGGGTCATTCTGCTTCCGCGATTCCTGGTGTGACGTATTCTTAGTTGCCAGCGGTACCGGCGTTGGGCTTCCCACGACCTCAGTGTACATCTTTCTTTTCTGTCAACTGTACTTATCTTTCTTTTGGACTGGACTCTCGTATAATTGTTAAATTTAAACGGTTAACTTAAAAAAAGTAATTTTAGTTCTGCTACTTTAGCAAACCTGATTAATGAAATATTATTGCTTACTATTATATCTGGAGCTTTAATGTACTACACGACAATCTTTTTTTTCTTCGGAGCTTTACAGCTCTTGGGAGGCTTCACGGGTTCCAAGTGGTATCGGGTCTACTCGGTAGTCCTATCGGGGATATCCGGTATCCAGAGTCCTGGTCGTCACAGTTCGTATCAGAGTGTTGTTGTGTGAAGTACATGAGAATCTGAGATATACAGTTTCCAGAGTCCTGAAGGTCCAGTACAGTCTTCAGCTGGCATTAGGTTCGCGATTCTTTGTCGCTTGATTTTTCGCGTGTGGTCTTATGCATGCTGTGTTGGCACTGTGCGAGATGATTTTGCTCTCGTTAGGATGTGACAAGATGCTTCTTTTTCGTCATGATGTCTATCTCGATCACATTGTACTTGACAGAGTTCGTCGGAAGGCTTGAATCTGCTGTACATTGTTCGAGATTTTTTCACTGCTTGTTCAGGTGGCTGGTGACTTTCAACGTTGGTGCGATGGCCGTACACATTTTTACGTTGTTTTGGTCATCCCAGCTTGAGTCTATTCAACTCCTGATGCGTTTCGCTTCTGTTGAAGTGGTCAATTAGATTTCTCGGTTGAGAAGATGCTCAGGCAACCTAGGATTTCCCTTCCTGGTGAGCTTCTGCTAGTCGAGCTGGATGCTTCTCTGTTTGGTGGAGTCTTTTCGAGGTAAGCCTTAGAATTGCTATCTTAGTAAGGCCTTTGTCATGTGTCTGCTTAAGTGTGGACAGTGTTTTATTCTGAGCCTGATCTGCTCCTTGTTCTACGGTTGCTTGACTTTGGACCTAATTCTTGCATTGAGAGCCATTGTGCATCATGTTTATCGTGCCGTGTCTAGCGGCTGATGTGTTGTGAAGGCTTGATAGTTGTTTTAGGATGTAAGGGTAAGCTGAGATTAGCATTCTCTTTGTGCTTTGTGCTGAAGCTGGTATTCTTCTTCGTTTGCACTTAGGTGATTTGTGATCGGTTATTCGCGGGATCGGTACTCGTGGCGTGTTATATTACAATTTTCATGAATTGTGATAGCGCCGAGTGTGTGCTGAGATGCGGATACCGAAATATTTTCCTGATGCCTGCGTGCGTTGTATGAGTGCACAGCGGAAGTGTGTGGGCTAATACCCACAGGTCGAGGATCGTTGTTGTAAGATTCTGGCCAGTCGAGAGAATTACGTTTCTCGAAGTGGCTTCGTCTTGGCTTCCTGTGCCTTGATGTGGTCTTTTGCCGTGCTATTGCTAGAGTCATTTTGGTGCTGGCACTGGCATTTGTGAGTATTGGGGAAATCTGTCGGCATTCTTGCTGATTAAGTGCCCTCTGCTTTGTATCCTCTTTCTTGGGTGTCGTGCTCTCGGGATGAGATCGTGGTCCTTGAGATGCGTTTCCCCGAGATTGTCATTCTCGTTGTTGTGGGTCTTTTCTTGGTGAGCTACTCGATGCATGACTCATCCCTTGTAGTTGTGTTCAGCTGTTATTGTGCCTTGATGTGGCCCAACTTGTAGTTATATTCCGTGGTTCTGTGTTCAGTATGGAGTGGGATCCTGCAAGTGCTGTCGTTGTCGTCGTTGTTATTTCATCGTTATTTCCCTGTGCTTCTATCTTGGCACTGTGTGGATCAAGGTCTTGTCAGTTGGTTGTGCTGTACTCTTTTTTCCTGGTAGAGTTAGCTTGCGACTCGATTCAGATGTAATGTCTGAGTGAGGACTGACTTGATTGTGTTTGTGGTCAGGTGCTATCATCGGTGTTCTGTGTGCCAGGTGTTCCCTGTTACCTTTGGCACTGGAGCCGATGTTGTCGAGTTGTCAGTTGAGAGGATTATGTTTCCTTGTTTGAGCTGATGCTTGCCGTGTCTGTCGTTTTGTTTTCCCGATCTCTGTTGTCGTGGCATGAGTCATGTCTCCTTTCCTGTGAGACGTAAGCGACATTGCCGTGTTTCGGAGGTGTCAGACTTGTGTTCACTTGTGTCGTGCTCGATCCAGAGCGTGTACTCGTGATTGTAGTCTGACGATGTTCCTCTGAACTGTGTTTTTCGAGATTCATGTTGTTTCAAGTTGTTTGTTGGGTTGTTCTTCCCTACTTTCCTTTGCTAGTTCCTCAAATTTCGAGGATGAAATTTCTTAAAGGAGGGGAGGATGTAATATCCTGAATTCTTATTAGGTCTTTCGGATCCTTATTGGAGAGTTTCGTATCGCTTTTGTGGGTCCTGAGTTGAGTTTTACGATCCGTGTGGATTTTTCTCTCGTACAAGTTACGGAACTTTGCGGTGAGTTTATTTCTCAGTTCATGGACTCAAGGACATTACAACAGCGATGTACTCTTAGAGAGGATCTTTTCGACTATTTTTCTACATTTTTTTGAATTAGTGAATTTTTGGGAGGAACAGGATTTTTAGTTAGGCAGATAGCACTAGTATTATCACATAAAATTAGAATACATCTCAAATTTATCTGATAGTCTGAAAATTGGTGCTTGATCCATAATACCTAAGTTGGACAATTCCCTGCAGTGACATATTCTGTCTTTGCAGTGGACAAAGCAACTGCATGTTGCTTCTTGGAAGCCCAAGATACTAGGCAACCACCTAAGAACTGGCAATAGTCACTAGTGCTTTTTCTATCTACCCAACACCCAGCATAATCTGCATCAGTGTATGCTAGAAGCTCTAGCTCACACTTAGCAGGGTACCAAAGATCAAGCTCTTGGGTACCTGATAAATACCTAAAAATCTTTTTCACTCCACTAAAGTGAGACTCCTTAGTGTTGACACCCGTTTTAGCCCACAAGTTGCATCATTTCTCTGATTCATCATTTCTTATGTCCTGAATTACCCATTATTTTGGAGCCTTCCTTGGGTGGATTTCGAACCCATTTCATTATTCCATTCTCTATGGACCTTAGAGATCATGATTTCGTAGAGCCCTGTGACTTATTTTACCAACTTCTAGCTTCCAAGTTGACATACGGCCCATTTAGGCCGACTTCCTTCAAGCATTCGGCTCTCTCTCTCACTGTGCAGTCCTGAAAGTGGTCCTTTTACATCACCTTACGATCCTCTATTGAAAAAGTGTCATTCGCTAAAGTTGTTCAATTTTTCGAGATCTACAACAACTTCTTCTACGCCATTAGCCAGATCTATCCCGATTGTGAGCTATTCATATTTTTCTGGCAGGCTACACTGATCATTATATGACCTAGTATTTTTTCTATTTTTCAGCCCCATTTTCTCCATCTTATGATCATTTTCTCATCTTTCTTTATTCATAAAAGTTGTTCCTCTCTCAATTATATACAATTTCTCTTTCTACCACTTTCACTAATTCTGCACTGTTTGAGAGATACGCTTCAATTTCCAAATTCGTGCGCAGTCTACCAAAAATCTTCCTCCATCGATGTGAAGGTCTATTATTAGACTGTCAGAGCCCATGTGACGGCCCTACAATAGACCGTCACATCCAAACTTGCCCGAAATCATCACGTTCGACCCCTAGAGTCTGGCGGTCTTACCCTAGACCGTTTGTAGTCCTCTGGCGGTCCCTCTAGCGCGGTGACAGTTCCGAATCGAGCCAAAAATCCGACAGCATCTCCCCATCCCATAGGATGTATCGGGGAGACGCGGGGAATACTCACACAATGGAGCAACCCCTGAAGGGCCGGGTGGCACGACAGCGGCTGGCAAAAATCTGAACGGATAGGAAATCCCCGAGGGCTAGCCTACTAGGGGCACCGAATCCATGGGTGAGCGTAGACGAGTAACGTGACTCATAGTGGGAGCAAAAACCCCGAGGGTAAGCCTACGAGGGGCACGCGACCCGAACCGGTACTCCGTCTAAGTCGGGACGGCCGATTAGAGAGGGAAAAACCCCGAGACAAACCTACGAGGGGTACCCGTCTCACGACCACCACAGGGTCCGTCAAGGACTATGGATTTGTATATATTGGGACTAACCCGATTACTGTACACCCATTGGCCTACGAGGGACTCATCACTGATGGACGGCCCCCTTTGGACGGGTGGTATTGCTGAGGAATGTACCCCTCTCCCGGGTTGCCGAATCTCTTTGAAGGGACGGTAACGTGACGCAGATGTAAACGAAGCACACTAGGCTGGCAAACCGATTGTGATAACTACAGATACAAGAATGTATATATATATATATGCATATAGGGATTGGCTGGTTAGCAGAAAGGTTGTAGAGTTAACACTTCAAACAACATCGTTGCAGAGAAACTGAGCGTTGGGCTTACGGGAATGTCCTCGCCTCCCTCTGTCCGTGACTAGGAATGAAGGGAGAGATATAAGGACAGACACGAGGTTAGCCAGAGGCATGCGTACACACATCTCCAGCAACGGAATCCTCAATATTCAACAGAGTGAACAAACTCCGGGGAGAGGGGAGGTGTTGCTGTAGCCCGCGGTATGCCGGGGCATGCACCACGGCGCCGTTTCGACGGCCACAAAAAGAAAACGCAACAGAAGAAGGAGAGGTGATGCTGAAGACGAAAACAAGTCGCTGAAACCCGTCAACCCATTGATATATATATATGCACGCGTACACTCATTTCATATTCAATAGCTAGAACATGGAGACAGTCTTCGGCGCCGACGTTGTCGCACGGACGCCCTTCATTGAGCACAGGGGAATTTACAGAGAGAGGAGAAATAGGAAGATAGAGAGAGGGGAGGATGGGCTCATATCATCGCCCCCTCCACCTCTCTTTTACATTGCGTCAAGGATAGAAAAGAAAAAAACCAGGAAACAGGACGCCGGGGAGAAACGTGATGACCCACCTACGGTTCTTCTCAATAAACGGAGGATGACCTCTTCCTTCCCCGGCTCCGAGCTTGATCGGACAAACGGATGGCGGCCGTCGAAATCCCCTCTCTCCCTTCGGCCTTCTCACACAGTGAAGGGGGGAAGAGCCTTTCTTCTTCCCCAAGCTCCTGTTTCTCTCTCTATGTCTGTCTCCCATCTAATTCTCTCTCCCTTTTTTTTGTTCCTCTGTTCCTCTATATCTTCAATGTGCATCTCAATAAGGTCAGAGATATGCATATCGCCGGCATCAACCAAAAGTTTGAAGTGCCACTGGGAGTCGTAGAATTCACCCTCACTATGGCGGATTTTACTATGAGAGTGCAGTTCCATGTTATTAACTCTAGCACCTCGTACAAAGCACTGCTTGGCCGCCCCTGGGTGCATGAAAACTTTGTGGTACCATCCACGCTACATCAGTGTATTAAATATAATCAAGAGGGGAAAGAGGAGAGGATATTTGCTGACCTCCACCCATTTGAAGTGTTCGAATGTCATCTGCTCGACGCTTCTTTATACGCCTAGTAGTCATAGAAGACCTCTAAAGTCAAAGCCTCTGCTAGGGCACTGAAAAGCACCTCCGACGATGACTGGTTTCCACCAATGCTGTCAGGATATTTGAGTCCCAAGATAGTCTCACACATCGCCAGCACAAAGGATGTGGGCAGAGCTACACCTCCTGTCACTTACCCTGAAGCCAATGAGGCCGAGGTCGACCAACATAATGGCCATATCAAGATCTCGGAGGGTCTTATCAAGCCAATACTTAGCCTCGATCTTGTCACTATTGAGCCTCTCAAGACATTGGAGGTGGCACAGTCTGAAGGCCCCAGCAGCTTATTCTATGCAACTGAAGAGCACCCCGTGCAGGAAGATATCGACTGTCATCTCCCTGAAGATATAGAGAACTTGTTAGTCCATGGTCAAGGGCTAATGTTCACAACAGACCGGGTGGCTAAGATGTTTTGGCAGCAGCACATCCCCTTTGGCCATCCTCGCAAGGAGAAAGAAGCATTCAAAAGGCTTTGGTATCCTGCCAGCCTGGACAAAGAATTGTGGCGTGTCTGCCAACACCTAGGGTTGGGCTTCACCCTTGAAGAATACTATTATACTGGGCAATATGAGGTGTATATCATCTCTGCTTTCTTCCGAGCAAAAGATAGTCTGTCGGGGGCAACTTATGATGAATACCTGACTGAAGATGAATATACTTGGTCGGCTCAATTGGGAGACCCAGAATCAGAAGCCATAACTTCCTATAGGTGCTGGGCGAAGGTTTACCCTGAAGAGATGGCTTTTCAAGCCAGATTTGACACGGCCAGCAGTAGCGAAGCTGAAGACACCGAAGAGGCAGGGGTTTCCTTCTCCTGTAGCCCTCCCTTGGTGATGATATCAACACCCCTTAGATCGATCGAGGAAGTTTCTGTCGAGATTGATCAAGAGATGCCCATTACCAAGAAAGAACAAGCCACCTCCACTGAGGATATGACAATTCAAGGCGGCGTGAAGGCAAAATCATCCCCATTTGTTGCGGAGGTGGAATGCTATTCCTCTGAACCAACAATAAATGAATGTCGGCCTCTCCAAACTACTGGCACATCTGCTAAAGCCAAAGCCGCGGAAAACCTACCGATAGAGCAATTCACAGAGCCACCACTGACTAAACTAGAAGCTCCCAACAGGGTCTAGGGGCAACACAATGAAGAGGTCGAGGTGCTCGAGCTCGAAGATGATATTCCAGACTTCGTTGACCTTCAGTCGGCGCTCCCAAAAATAGAAGATGGAGGCCAAGCCACAGTTGATGAGCTGATAGAAGTCAACTTGGGAAGTGAGGATGACCCCAGGCCAACCTTCTTTAGTGCTCAACTGTCTTCTGAAGAGTAGAAGCTGTACATTCAGTTGCTGCAAGAATATCAGGATTGCTTTGCCTGGACTTACAAGGAGATGCCAGGACTTAGCCCCGTAGTTTCACAGCATGCGCTGGCCATAAATCCGGAGGCAGAGCCAGTAAAGCAGTCACCACGATGCATGAGACTAGAGCGTATCACTCAGATATGTAAAGAAGTAGACAAACTCATTGATGCGGGTTTCGTTGAAGAAAATCAATATACCATGTGGCTGGCCAATATTGTGCCCGTGTAAAAGAAGAATGGGTAGATCTAGATATGTGTAGACTTCCGAGATCTGAATAATGCATGCCCCAAGGATGACTTTTCAGTGCCGATAATGGAAGCCATGGTCGATGCCACAACTGATCAAGAAGCTTTGTCATTTATGGACGGGTCATCCGGATATAATCAGATATGGATTGCGGAGCATGATCAAGTCCACACTGCCTTCCAAACCCCCAAGGGCATCTACCACTACAAAAGGATGCCGTTCGGATTGAAAAATGTCGGTGCAACTTACTAGCGAGCAATGACTAGAATCTTTGATGAGCTGCTCTACCACAACGTCAAGTGCTACATAGATGACCTGGTGGTCAAGACCAGAAGAAAAGAAGATCATATGTAGGACCTCTGAGTCATATTTCAAAGGCTCAGACAATATGAACTGAAGATGAACCCCATGATGTGTGCCTTTGGGGTGTCGAGTGGCAAATTCTTAGGCTTTATTGCCAGATATCAAGGAATTGAAATAGACCCAGCAAAGATCAAGTCAATTTAGGAGCAACCTTCGCCAAGGAACGCCTCCGAGCTGAGGTCCCTATAAGGCCGCCTATCCTACATCTGGCGGTTCATATCCAACTTATCGGGGCAATGTCACCCCTTTCATAAATTGATGATGAATGATGTCCCCTTTTACATGGATGAAGAATGCCAGACAACTTTTGACAAGCCCCGAGCCCTCCGACTCATGGGCGGCAGGTCAACATTCGAATGGTATCGGGTCATTCCCGATATCTGAATCTTGGGTCGCTACAGTTGGTATCAGAGCTGTGGTTGTGGTCGTACATGAGAATTCAGGATGTTACAGTGATCAGAGTCTGTAAGGTCCAGCATAGTCAGTAGTTGGCATAGGGTTTAGTGCTTATTTCCCGCTTGGTTTCTTATGTGAGAGCATGAGTGCACAGTGTTGGCACTGTGAATGTGGTTGTTATTCTGTTGGAGTGCCGACGTGGGGCTTGAGGATCGAGATAGAGAATTTTCTCCCCTTTAGATGGTGGCCCCAGTTATGCTGTGTTGGTCAGAGTTGTTGGCAGGCGTGCGTCATCATGGTGCTACGTTCGAGGAATTTATAGTAAGGTCAGGTGGCTGGTGAGGATTGCTCGTGATTAAGTGGCCGTGATTGTGCTCTAAGGGAGCTGTTATCAAGTTGGCCACCTCGGCTTGAGGTTTATCCAGCCCCTGAGGCATTACGATCATGGTTTGCGATAGCAGAGCGGGCGCTCTGGTCAAGAATTGTGCCTGGATGAGCATTGGTAGTTGCCAGTTATGGTTCATGTTGTGGCTCTTGGCGTGGTGGTCCACGTCGTGGTAGTTTGAGAATGGGTTGGTGTTGGCACAGATAGATTCAAGAGAATGATGTCCGATGGCTAGAGGTTTAGCAGCCTCCAAGCCTGGCATCTTATGACTTTTTCACTCCTCGGTAAGCGTGTTAGTGCATTCATGGTTTCGAGATCAGAGGCAAGCGTAATTGAGGAGCGCATGGCAGTGGCTAGCTCGACCATTGTGGCAAGTGTGTGGCTATTTGTAAGAAGCGATGCCTATCCCCTGGTGCGTAAGGGTGTTCGTGCTATTCCAGAAGGATGAGTGCCAGTGGGGTAGTGTCCGTGAGAATCCGTGGCTGGTGTTGTATTTTCCAAGGTGTTGTGAATTGGAGCTTGCAGAGTTGCAGAGGATGTGTAGAGCATCAGAGGATTAGTTCCTCGGTGTGAGATTATCTCGGGCTATGTGAGATGTGTTGTTGCCATGCTATTGGTTGAGGCATTTGGTTTATGGCACTGGTAGGATGGAGAGTTGGGGAAATGTGCTGCCAAGGTTACCGCATGAGTACCCTATTCTTGTGTTGGAAGTTGTGCCGTCAGATGAGATCAGATTTTGGAGAAGTGATCTCTAAGAGGTTATGGGTCCCAGTTGGTGGCCGTATGCTATTGGTAGGGTTGACTGAGTGGTCCGGGGACCCATGTGTAGTGGTCATGGCGCTATCGACCAGCTTGTTGTGGTGGCAGTCGACACTTGTCAGTTTTGGAGAAGTGTGTCGTGGATTATAAGAGGTTATGTCCCGAGGCTCTGAGGCAAGAGCAGAACTAGGATTGACTAGCGTCTATTTGGATTGGTTGAGATAAGTTGTGATTGGATAGCAATCGAACGATGCCTATGCATGGAGTTCTTTGATGAGACGTTGGCATTAGATATGGTGTTCCCTGGTCTGTGACTAGCAACGGAGGATTTCGCTGTAAGCCTGAGTCGAGTAACGTAAGGATCGAGGATTATGGAATTCTGTCAATTGGTTTTGTCGTGCTCCCCTAGGAGGGTAGAGTTGGTGTGAGGCTCGGATCAGAGGCGATGTCCGAGTGAGATTTGGCTCGAGTTGCAGTAATGGTCTGTGGAGGGCTAGCGGGTGGCCTGTCGAGATTTGGAATGTGCCCTTTAGATCTAGTGTAGGATCAGAAAAGAAGGAAGAAGCTGAGCAAGTCAAGATTTCTCGTTGACTAGTAGTTGGTGACCGGTGGATGGTCTTTCATTGACAGAAGATGCTGGTTGTTGTAACTCGAGAATGGCGTGAGCCCTGTATTAGCGAGGCCTTGGGTGACCGATCAGGAGGTGTGCCTTTTCCCCGATTGGATCTGGGATTTTGCTAGAAGTTTATCTTCTAGCAGAGTTGGTCCTATGCTACCATGGGTGTTCAGCTTGCCAGATGTGAGCTGGTGGAAGCTCAGTGATGGTTGCCCCTAGTGTAGGGTGTGAGATCAGTCAACTGGTTATGAAATTGGCATTTGGTTGGTCTGCCGAGCATGGGCATTGATCTATGGTTGGTTCTCGTGACGAGGAGTGCGTTTCCTCGGTGAGCGAGAGGGTGGCAACGATGCCCTGATTATTTTTCGTGTGGCTGAGGTGATTGCCAGACAGTAATCCTTTGCATGATGCCTGCTCTGATGATTGATGTGTCTTGGATTGGGAGCAAGGCGTTGACCATGATCATTGTCTGGCCGCGTCCCTTAGGATCGTGATTTTTTCGAATGTCGAGGTTTAGCTGGGGCTCTGACAGCATCCTCAATTGATTTTGGTGTTCCCCCCTTGTGCCATGGCGCTTGTCCTGAATTTCAAGGATGAAATTCTTATAAGGGGGGAGGGTTGTAATACCTCAAAATTTTTGGATATTTTTTGGATAAGGATTCGTGTGTTTCGGATTACTTTTGGGGGTCCCAGAGAGCATTTTGTAGTTTACGCGTATTTTTTCCTGACGACCCTTCGGAACCCTGTACTGGGTGAACCATTACGTTCTCCGACTCCTGGACATTACCAGCGTGTTGTGGCTACGTGGGAAAGGAGGGGACGTGGAACCCAAGTGAGGGAGAGAGGGGGGTGGAGCCTCCTCCCTTCACTAGTCAAGGAGGGGGGGCAGCCACCACTTTGGACCAAGAAAGGGGGGCTCCCCCTTCCACTTGTTAAGCAAACCCATTCTTCCATTCACACTTGTATCCCATGACCCATTCACACCAAGCCCCTGGATCATTTCACACTCTAACCCCCTTTGGCCTATTCAAAGCCCAAAGAAAATAGAAAATCCCAATAGCTCTAGCCCACAAACACACAACTAACTAATTGTCCACACATGGACTAAATAGGGCCCAACAAGGCCTAAAAACATGAAACAAAGATAGCTTGCTCGATCTACGCATCCACGTCATCCTCGAGCCAAAGATACGCTGGTGTGTTCCTCGTACCCCGGCATGTGCGGCGGCGTGTGTCCTCACCACCAGCCAAACTTAGGTACCCACTATACCCAATTCAACACATTTGGAAACCCAAGAACTAGACCACAATTTAATTCATAATTCATGAAATTCATGAAACCTATTTGTCACACCTGTAACAAACTTGGACACACCAGTAACCAATGCTGGTCTGGCTAGAGAATGAGGCCATTTAAGCAAGTGTGGATTCCAAAGAACTTATTGCATGCTTTCAACTATGATTGTGGACCCAAATTTGTTTGGGTTCCAAAAGCTTATGCTTAATGTGTTCTTGCCACAGCATGAAGAAGGCTCATCTGCGGACGATTAGGCACTAGCCCCGCCATCAGCACTGACCTATGGAGTTCGTGGTGATTGAAGAAGCCGCTCTCTCTCTGGCGAGGCCTGTTTAGGACAGAACTGTGCCATTCGTCTTGTTTGCTCGGATCATGGCTCGGAGTAGCATCCCACTGACCCACCAGGTGTTCCAGAGATTCAGACACGTCCTTAGAAGACTTCCCAAGTGGTCCGGCCTTAGACAGCAACCAGAAGAGCCATCGACGCCCTCTACAACGACTTGCTATTCTGTAGGAAGCAGCACAGTCAGACTACGTACTGTGCATTCATTCCCCTCCCCGCTTAGCCGGCTGATCACCCCTCCCTACGTGGAGGTAATCGTTGGTTGTAATCTTAATTTCCCCACCCCTCATTCCCCCCTCTACGTGAGGTGTAGTGCTATACTCAGATTTATAGCAGGAGAAGCTCCATCGACATAGCGTACAGGGAATCCCACTCTTCCCCGCTCTCCCTCGTCTCTGGCCCAAGATTGGTGTCTTCACACTAATCAGGTATTCGCTGAACCCTCCCTAGATCTAAGCTCAGCCGATGAGGGAGAGAGTGCCCGACCCTATAGCTCCCTGATCAAGAGTGGCCATCGCAGATAGAGTGAGGAGAGAGCCCTGTGCCCACAAGGCACGAAGTCTGCCCACTGTCGTGGGTGCCCCCATTCTAGGGAGGGACACATTAGGCTAAGCCATCGCTCCTTACGAGTAGGGTTCATGTCCTCGGACCCACCCTACCATCACATAGTCACCACGGGAAAGGGTTGCGCTGCGAAATCAGTCCTTCACATTGAGTTCGTTATCTTGATTATGTGCTTGCAAGTCTAGGTCCGAGGAGCATCCGGTCTATCCCATTGCATCCCTAGGGTGTGTCACAACAAATTAGTATCAGAGTAAGTTCTAGACTTGTTCTTAATAGAATCGGTGGTGCTCTGAAATAGATCCAGAGGGGGGGGTGAATGGATCTTCTATACAAAATCTTTCGCCCAATAAAAATATTAACTCTGACTGAAAACTAAGAACTGATTAACTCAAGCCACAGCAATGAGTTTTAGTACTTAAGCCCCACACGACATCAGTAATACTACTAAGCTCATAAGCAAACACTGCGTAGCTGTGGATATAGGAATGATAACACAGAGACGACCTTCTAAATCTTCAATACATGATCTGTGAGCTAGTGGTGTATGATAATGATTATACACACACACACACACAATCAAACACTTCACAGAATCGACGAATCCGGCAAACATAATATCAAGCAAATTATACTCAGTCGAACAAACAATAGGGCCTATGAAGGAGGTAGAAGACAAGGACAATCACACAAGGCAAACCACAGTGCACATAAATTTTTAGGTGGTTCGGCCAGACACCAGCCTGCCTACATCCACCCCTCACTCAAACCCGAGTGAGGATTCCCTTGCCAAAGCAAGACGCAGACTCAGTATGTAAACAACGGCTGCCAAACTGCTTGCCCTGAGGGAGACAAATCCCTCAACACAGATCTTGCGACCCACAGGATCTGAAACTTGACCTTGCCACCTGTAAGATCAGAATCGGAGGACCAATCCTCCCTTCCTCCAAACCGGAGGGAAATCACGAGTAGCACACCACCACTCGCGATCGGGGAGACAGTCTCCCTTCCTCTGACACCCAGAGGGAAATTGGAGATAAATCTCCCTTCTCCTGCTACCGCAGAAGGAAACCGTGAGCAACACCTCGTTGCTTACCAACCAGAGGACACGTCCTCTCTTCCTCTGAGTCCACAGAGGGAAAACCAGAGATACACTCTCCCTTCTCCTGAATCCACAGGAGGAACCCGGAACTCCAAACAGAGTATCAGAAGAGAAAAATGGACAACGAGAAACGTTGCGGCACACACTTCCGGCATGAACTTGTAGAACAAGACTTCCTGCTGCGCGATCGGTGTAGCATAGAATGGCGCGGCTAAGTTGCAACACTGCTTTACTTATGCAATCGCCATATCGTTAGTCGGCACTTAATCGAACGCCGTGTGTTTTATATCAAATGAAATCGAATTATTCTTGAAATAAAACTTAAACTCCAAACTTTTTTTTTGACTCTACGGGTCTGAAGACTCTGAACCAAATCAAGAACAGTGTCTACAACGGGGAAGTAGACCAAAGGAAGAGCCAGCGTCCAGCCAGCCTGCTTTTCCAGGCCCATATCACGCGACTCTAACAAGCCCAACCGGAGCTGGCTGTTACTGGGCTAGAACATCCAAGATTTCCATGGACACTTGTGAGAACCCAACTGAGACACCATAGGAAGAAATCCGTCCCTTCTAGATTTCCTCCTCCTCCACCTCCACCACCACCTCCTCCTGCTCCTCCTCCTCCTCCTCCTCCTCCTCATCATCATCAATACAACGGGGAAGTAGACCAAAGTAAGAGCCAGGGTCCAGCCAGCCTGCTTTTCCAGGCCCATATCCCGGGACTCGAGCAAGCCCAAATGGAGCTGGCCGTTACTAGGCTAGAGCATCCAAGATTCCCATGGACACTTGTGAGAACTCAAGTGAGATATTGTCATAAAAATAAAATACACAATAATTAAAAGTTGAATGAGCACTGGCCTAGGGGAATTCACATTGATATCCTTTCTAATTATATTTCCTTTTTTTAATCATAACAGGAGATGGGCATAGATGATCCGGAGATTATTAAGTTGGTTAAGCAAGTTGAAGAACTTGAGCGAAAATTATTTGCTCATCCTATGCACAAGGTTAGTATCACCATGTTTTCTTGTTTAGATGTCAAGTGCTGCCATGCTGGCTGATGTCATTTATCTTCATGCAGATTGTTTGTTCTCCATCATTTCTATGTTTAGCTTGTTCTTTCTAGATGGTCACATTTTTCTGTTTTTGAGCATCTTAGGGCATGCTATGTTTTATGTAGGTCTAACGTTAATTGGCTGATACTCTTCTGGTTACAGTCTGAGGACCTTATAGGGCAATCATTGTAGTATTTTAAATGGCACCTGCTTTGGTGCCTCAGGGAGACCAAATATCCAGGCTATTTCTGGCTGATTTATCTATTGTTGCTTCATTTTTTGTTAATAACTTTGATTCTTTATCATGATTTTATCCACTTTTGCTGTTTCATCCAGTACCAACTTGCATAACACCTTTCTCTCCCCATGAGAGAGGAAGCATGGCCTACCAACCTGCAAGCCTGGACTCGTACCCCTGCATTATAACCTGCCAATCCCTACAATGAGTAGTCCCTGGGGACAAAGGTAGGCCCAAGTAGGAGAAAGGAAAATCTCCTTTCTGGCAGTCCATACTGAATGATGCTCCCCTGAGTGACCTCTCCTCCATGTTGACCCCAGCTATGTGATTCTTGCTATAGTTCACCTTCTGCCTGCTGGTCTCCTGTAGAATCACAAGCATGAGCCTAACATCGAAGCACTGACTCTTCTCTTCTAGGAAGAGAATGGTGTCATCTACATACTGTAACTGACCAATGCTCAAACTTTGGTGACTGGCTTGCAAGCCTCTAATGGTACCTGCCCCCTCAGCCCTCATCCACATCCTGCTCAGGATCTGTGCAACCAGTACAAAAAGGAGGGGTGGCAAGGGGTTTCCCTGGTGGAGCCCTCTGCATCTACGAAAAGACGAAGTGGGCTGCTCAAACTGTAGAAGGAGGCTGAAGAGTAGGAGATGCACACCCAAATCTATCCAATCCATCTCTGATCAAAATCCATCTTTGCTAAGGTTTGTAGAAGGCACTGCTGTTGGAAACAATTTTTGCCTGCCTACATGTAAGTTGAACTATCACTTAATGAGGTGGACAGCAGCCCAGCAGAACCCCCCGGGGTGAAACCCTTGCAGCAGCAAACCCCACGGCAGGAACAGTAGTCCAGCAGGCCTGCTCCAGTCTTGCCCAGCAGATACTGCCTCAGAGTAGTACAGTGGCCTCGTAGTTGCAGACCCCCAGCAAACCCGTCCGGGGTGAACCTGCATCAGGAGATGTCCGGGTGAAGCAACCTGCAACTTGATGGGCGAAAACTCTCATTGCTGCTGTAACCTGCAACCTCCCCGGGGTGAAAACCCATCCGAGGAAGCCACCCGATGAAGCACAGCAGTAGTAGGACCACCCGTCCGGGGTGGAGGAGGTTGCCCGGGGTGAAACAGCAAAACAGGCCAACCTCCCCGGGGTGGAGTAATTGGGGTGTGGTCACAGTTCCGGTCACTTCCTTGGCCTTTGGCGAGCCTAAGACAAGCTTCACCCCCCTCTCTCACTTCATATACAGGTTAACAGAGCAGGGAATGGGCCGACAGGAAGAAAAATAGACCCGTTTGGGGTCATCCGACCTCAGACGGGTCCGCGCGTAGGTGGGGTACCTGCCTGGGGTCGCATGGCGCGCGGCCCCCGAGGCATACTTCCCCGGGGTGAAATGACCTCGAGAGGGCCTGCCCGGGGTCAGGACCTGCCCGGGGTCGAATGACCCCGGTCGAAAACCCAAAAATTTCAAAAGGGGGGGGGGAACCGAGGGGAGAGAGGGAGAGAAAATGAGAGAATGAGGAAGAGGGGGTGAAAGGGTTTAATTTATAGAAAAATAATTAGACATTTTAAAAATATAAAAAATATAAAAATGAGGAAAAATCATCCCCACAATCATCGAAAACTGTACAATGCACTTGCAACGTCCCGGAGCCCGAAAGCACATCGGTTCACCCTACGTAGGAGTCCGAAAGTCTCAGAACCAAAAATATGATTTAATCGCAAAACATGATCCGGGACCCACGAAAGCGCTCCAAAACTCACAGATTCTGATCCGAAAAATCTTGGGTGTTACAGTCCTCCCCTCCTTACAAAAATTTTATCCTTGGAATTTGAGGCAACGATCATGTCAAAAGGGGAAGAATGATGCATCTAGCGGGCAACGCCCCCTGAGCTCCAGCTAAACCTCAATTCTCGTAAAACCACCTCTCTCGAGGGACGCAGCCAGACTATTTCCCCCCAAAAAAACATATCATTTCACATCACAATTCACACAAATTCCATAGTGAGCATTGCACACAGAAGACTATAAGTCTAGCATCACCTCAGTTGCATCGAAACTCCGACCATGGCATCACTGCCACCATCTCGCTCACCGAGGAGACGGAACCTGCGTCACGAAAACCTGCCACCAATAAAGTCCCATGCTCGGTGGACCAATCAAACATCAACTTCTTTACCTGCTGACTAACCTCACACCCTGTACAAGGGATGACCATCACTGAGCCTCAACCAGCTCACACAGTCATCTCAACTGACTGCCACAAATTCGTCGACTCTACGCCATGAACCATCTCATACCTAGCAAGTTGAACACCAATAATAGCGCTGGACCAGCTCCGGTCTGAACACAAATCTTTAACAGATCCCAGATCCATTCCGAGAAAAGGCATATCTTATAATCGACCACTCAAGACCTCGATTGCATATGAGTCTCGTCATTCTCAATTCACTACAACCAGCATCTTCTGTCTGTGAAAATCCATCCATCAGCCATCAAATTCTTGTCAACGGGAAACCCTTACTCGCTCACCCTTCCTTTTACATGCTCCTTCATAGGACCCAATAAGCTCATTCTAAATCTCGTCGGTCCATCCGTTGACTATCGCACAGGCCATTATTACTTCTCAAGTCAGTCCTCACTCAGACACCGCATCCAATTCTCATCCTCATGCCAGCTCTACCCTCTTAGGGGAGCACGGTGAACCCAAACGACAAGACTCTAGATTTCGTGGTTCATAGTGATTCTATACTCAGACTCACAGGGAATTCCTCCCACGCTGGCCACCAGACCTGAGCTCTCATCTAATGATATCCCTCTTGGGACCTCCTGTCATGTCCCGTACTCTATACCGTTGAGGTATTGTCCGCTTTGGCCTACTGACCTCACAATTTTGTCCCTTTCTAACAATGATCGACTCCAGAGTGGGGGACTTCCCGGATAGCTCACCCATCCCAATACTACTCCCCATTAAGAACGCTTAACTTTGGAGTTCTTAACAAGAACTGAGCTGATACTTAAAAAGGCGTCTCGATGATATAGAGTACAACTTAGCTATATTTGAGGGTGTTATAATCTACCCCTCTTATATAGGCGACGTCCTCATCACTGGGCACATATAGCACGTAATCAAACCCCCAGGCAGGTAGGACTCTTGAGGTGGCCCCTACAGGCTCAAGAGGTGGCTCCCACTATATTTCACTTTATCCTATTGTGGGTTAAAGAGGTGACTTCCATAGTGTAGCACTTTACCCTATATGGCACTTAGTTCTCACACTTCTGGCAGGGGTATAGCTCTGATATCATTCTGTCATGCCCCGTACTCTATACCGTCGAGGTATTGTCCACTTTTGCCTACTGGCCTCACGGTTTTGTCTCTTTCTAATAGTGATCGGCTCCAGAATGGGGGACTTCCCGGGCAGGTCACCCATCCTAGTACTACTCCCCATTAAGTACGCTTAACTTTAGAGTTCTAATAAAATTGAGTCGATACTTCAAAAAGTGCCTTAGTGATATAGAGTACAACTTAGCTATATTTGAGGGTGTTACAATCTACCCTTCTTATATAGGTGACGTCCTTATCGCTGGGCATATATAGCACGTAATCAAACCCCTAAGCAGGTAGGACTCTAGAGGTGGCCCCTACAAGCTCAAGAGGTGACTCCCACTGTGTAGCACTTTATCCCATTGCAGGTTCAAAAGGTGGCTCCCATAGCATTACACTTTGTCCTGCATGGCACTTAGTTCCCACACTTTTGACTGGGGTATAGCTCTGATACCATTCTGTCATGTCCCGTATTCTATATCGTCGAGGTATTGTCCGCTTTAGTCTACTGACCTCACGATTTTGTCCCTTTCTAAGGATGATCAACTCTAGAATGGGAGACTTCCCAGGCAGGTCACCCATCCCAATACTACTCTCCATTAAGCACACTTAACTTTGGAGTTCTTAACAAGAACTAAGCCGATACTTTAAAAGACGCCTCAATGATATAGAGTACAACTTAATTATGTTTGAGAGTGTTACACCTCCATACTCAGGCATCATCTACTATACAGTCTCATCGAATCTTCATCACAATTATTCCAAATGGACACCTACCACTTCCAACTCCGCTCTTACCACAGAACCACAGGACACAATCTTAGCAAATCACGGCACACATCTTCTAGATAGACAAGTGCCATCTTAACACCATAGGAGTCTGGTCAACGACGTGCCAAACAACACGGGTCTCCAGACATCACAGATTCTTACCATAGTTGGGTCCTTCTCATAACATTTTGAACTCGTGGACTAAGTTGGGCCTCTTCCAGGCATTATTACAGTTGACCACTCAGCTAGCCTCACCAGCCGCTCACAACTACCAGCTAGGACCCGTAAATCACTTCTCGACGTTCACGTCTCTTGGACCATAATTCCAACCTGAGGACACAACTTCCAACACAAGTCGAGCACCTTGCTTATTGACTTCGGACATCGCGTCCTCGTCCTTGGACAAGTCATTCCTTAACAGCCTCCAACTGGGTCTAGCATCAAACACCTGGCACTACTCCCAATAGATGAACATAGTACTCATCCGACGCATCTGCCATCATATTTCTCCAACTCTCCATCCTGCCAGTACCACAAACTACAATGCCTCAAGCAATAGCTTGGCAATCAACACGGCTCACATAGCCAGATACAACTTCGCATAGAGGAAATGACCTTCCAATGCTCTACTCATCTTTTGAAATCTGCCCGTAGTAACCATTACTACGATCCTGGACCTGTGGGTTATGGGCCCATCAGGCTTCTACTGCGTACTCTGTACAACACTCCCAATCATCATAAATGACTCGGCATCCGCGATCCAACATTTCTCAATCACAGCTGGCGAACTCTAGAAAATAGGGTGAGGAAACCTCAATTACCTCGAACCCAAGGCACAGACTCTCTCTCTCTTGGCCTGGCAATCCTCCTGTAGCTCCGTAGGCTCCAATCTACAACACATCGAAAATCACAACACCAACCATGAATTCTCGCAAGCACAACCCAACTGGCGCTCATCCTTTCATAATAACACCAATGCACCCTTATGCATCAGGGGATGGGCATGAATTCTGACAGGCTTTCACATTGCCAATGCATAGAATACTTCATGGGCCATCACCCCACTAATAAGCAGGGCACTTCCCATACGTATTCCTTGGCATACTCGAGGAGACCAACCAATCCGATCACGCAATGCCAGACTATAGAACTTAGCCAAAACACAGCTCTCTTTGTCCAAAGAGAAACCGACAAATCTCCTATAAAGCGGGAGGTCTCCATGCTTGACCCGACCTTGAATCACATGCACGCTGGGAGCCTCACCTTCCAGCAGCAGGAAAAACCATTGCCACCATCAGGTCAACTCCTCCGACAACACTCGCCAAGTGTTCCATCGGACCATACTGGTAGCATCTCTTAGGACAATCATTCCAATTCAGCAGACAGTGACTCACCACGCCTCGAGCACTAACTCTACTAATCGCCAGCCACACTCTTCCACAGTGGTTGATCTAGCCGCTACCACGTGCTTCCTTCCTATGCCTGTCTCTGATCCCAGAGCCATTAACACGCCAAAACACTTACCGAGCAGTGAAGAAAATCACTAAAAGATGCCAGACTCAAAGGTTGCTACACTATCAACCTCATGGCATTATTCCCTCGAAACTATCCTTATTGACACTTACCCATTCTCAATTCTCGGGTCCTCAAAATATCCATCTCTCAAGCTACTACTGCACGGACCACTGCACCAAGAATCGCAATGCAAACCCTAATTGGCATGTGCCAACGATTATCCTCGAGCCCCAAATCTGCCGTTGAACCTTCACATCTTACCTACGTCTTGCACAGTGCATCTAGTGCGGTGCATACTGCCCGCCCCCCCGGGTCGGCGGGGGGGGCCCGGGGCGGGGCCAGCGCCGGGCGGTCGCGGAG